>CM063175.1:112248690-112566190 GCA_031835075.1 Saguinus oedipus
GTGAAAAGATTAAATGAAATATAAATAATGCATTTAACACAGTACTTGGCACTGGTAGCTATTACAATTCATTTAATGCAATGAATGAGTGCTGAGCTTGGCACTAGGGATATGAATAAAAATATACTTAGTAGAAAAGAGAGTTATTAATCTAATAATCACTTCTCTTTAATTTCACTGGCCAGTACCTCCAGAATGTTATATACAGCAATGACTGTTAACAATTTTTAGTGGTCAGCTTTGTATGACTGAACATCATACAATCCGCAAGTTTTGTGTCTTCTAGCAAACTCGACATGTAAGTGTATTTATTAAAAAAATTAAGTTACAGGATAACTGTCATCTATAGGGGTTTTTAAAATAATGTGTTCTTAGGACAATTAAAATAATTTCATTAATCCGAAATAAATTTACAAACTATCAGAGCATGTCAGTTGTGTGAAGCAAGCTCTCTATCTGTATAGTATATATGACATTTAATTTCATGTCATTTAATTTTATAATTTCTGACAATACCACAACATCCACATAGATAAGCCATCTTCCCATCTTCTCACCTGGCTATCTTATTTCACAGTTGTTTGAAATTTGGAGATCCTACTATCATTCTTTCCTTTTTTTTTTTTTTTTTTTTTTTAAAGAGATAGGGTCTCATTCTGTTACCCAGGCTGGAGTGCAATGGCACAATCATAGCTCACTGTGCTCCAGCAATCCTCCTGCCTCAGTCTCCCGAGCAGCTGGGACTACAGGTGTGTGGCACTACGCTCAGCGAATTTATTTTATTTGTAGAGACAGGGTCTCACTATGTTGGCCAGGCTGGTCTCAAACACCTGGCTTTAAGGGATGCTCTTACCTTGGCCTCCCCAAGTGCTGGGATTACAGGTGTGAGTCATTCCTTCCAGTAGTTGCCTTTTGTTGTTTTCGTTTTGTTTTGTTTTTGCGGGGGGCGGGAGGGGGGTCAGTTTGAGACAGAATTTCCCTCTGTTGCCCAGGTTGGAGTGCAATGGCATGATCTTGGCTCACTGTAATCTCTGCCTCCCTGGTTCAAGTGATTTTCCTGCCTCAGCCTCCCCAGAAGCTAGGATTGCAGGCATGTGCCACATCTGGCAAATTTTGCATTTTTAGTAGAGACAGGGTTTCACTATGTTGGTCAGGCTGGTCTCAAACTCCTGATCTCAGGTGATCCACTCACCTCAGTCTCCCAAAGTGCTAGGATTACAGGCATGAGCCAGTAGCTGCCTTTCACTTCTGTTTGACATTAGCCTCTCTATTGTTCAGCGCTGCTCTGCCTCCCAAGATCTCAAACTTGAGCCCAGGGTCATTCAGTAGTTAGGGTTAACGACAAAACTAGAATTTAGGATTAATTATTTTAAATCTAGTTTTCTTTATGTTATACTGTTTAGCCTTTGCTCAGATTCTCTAGTCATTTGTTTGCATCGTTACCCCTACTACCTACCAACCTGGACCACTTCCTGCCAGGAGTTCCTCTACCCTCACACCAATTAGCAACACAGTATGATTCCCCTGTGCTGACATTTTATCCTGACACCAGAGAACATAATTAGCAAACAGGGGATACAAGAAAGAGCTAGTCTTCTGTGTATATGCACTCATATTCTTAACATGAAAATTCTCTAGAATGGTGCTAAGCATCCCTTTGCACCATCTCTCTTTGATTTCTTGACTTCTCGCTGGGCTCATTTTCCATTGTACTCTAGTCAGCCTTCCCCTTGCCCCTTTCTGAGACTCAATCTACTTGGTGACTGCAATGTTTAAGTATGAAATCTAATCACAGGCCTTTACAGATAGAAGAGACTTCAAAGATCAGTCTCTATTTACAGATTTTCTAAAGTCTCCAGATTAAACTATTTGCCCAAGGTAACAGAGCTAGGAAACAGAGCTAAATCAATGATCCAGATGTCTTGACTTAATTAGTTTTGTTCCTTTGTGTTGATGCTTATTCACTTAGTTAAGTAAATGCTCTAAGACTATTTATTATTTGGAAAGCAAATAGGCTTCCTGGCTCTAATTCGATCTGAAGGGATACTTAGTTCTTGGTATATTCATGGGAATAACTCCAAAGAGTGACCTTATATTATTCTTAGCATATAATTATGGTTAAATATTGAGATAATTTAGTTTTATCTATACATGTCCTATTATATTTTGGAAGAAGCAACACTGATCTAGACAGAACTCTTATGGCTGATTTTTATCCATAATATTGAAAAAATCTTAATATTTAAAATTAAGAAATTATTATTCAATTTTATACAATAGATACAGATGCATGTTAATTTAATCAGATGTCTCCATGATCCAAAACAGCAACATTCAGAATATATGTGCATAATTTAGCTGTTTATCCTTTCTTGTACAACTTACAGTGACTGTAATACTGGTGGGAGGCATTGAGTGAATAATTAAGCAAATGAATTCTCTTGTACATGAACATAAACTAGGCACTATTAGTGCCACATTAAATTTACATGGTAATTTTGTCCTTTTTATATTGACGCTATATAATTCTTTATTCAACATCAAAAACTTGCCTGCAACCTGGTAGGGTGGCTGCTACTAGCTTTCCTTTCCTTTTCCTTTTTTTTTTTTCTTTCTTTCTTTTTTTTTTTTTTTTTTTTGAGACAGGGTCTCAATTCTGTTGCCCAAGTTGTAGTGCGGTGGCACCATCACAGCTCACCAAAGCACCACCAACTTTCTGGAATCAAGTAGTCCTCCCACCTCAGCCCCCCGAGTAGCTGGGACAATAGGAGTGTGATACCATGCCTGGCTAGTTTTGTATTTTTTTGTAGAGACAGAGGTTTCACTGTGTTCCCCAGGCTAGTCTTGAACTTCTGGACTCAAAGGATCTGCCTGTCTCAGCTTCCCAAAGTGGTATGATTACAGGTGTGAGCCACTGTGTCTGGCCTGCTATGAGCTTTCATTTCAATAAATCATTACCATACACAGTATTTTAAATGAATACATAATTTCAGACTTTTAAAAATAACTTCAAGAATTCTTTTTATTCCTAAAAGAGCACTAGAATGAACCTTATACTGCACATGAAGTACTTACAAGCATTATACCTATAAAAAAATTTAAAGAAAAACTATTAAAATTCTTAAGTAGACCTTTAACATTTACACAAAATGGCTCTAAATGGAAAAGGAATGATTTCTTTTTGCTAATGTGAAATAAATCATATGTTTAGAGTAATAATTAACAGACATACTAGGAGAAAAGTATACACATGGAGAAAGTTTAGCAGCTAAGAAGAAATAAAAATAAGGCAAACAAAAAAATTTTTCAGGGTTGTGCTTATGTTTCTTTGGTTGATTTCTTTCTTTTTTTGAGACAGGGTCTCACTCTGTTGCCCAGGCTGGAGTGCAGTGGTGTGATCGCAATCACGGCTCACCGCAGCCTCCACCTCCTGGGCTCAGTGATCCTCCTCCCACCTCAGCCCTACCAGTAGCTGGGACTACAGGCACACACTTCTACGTCTGGCTATTTTTTTGCATTTTTCGTGGAGATAGGGTTTTGTCTGTTGCCCAGGTTGGTCTCAAACTCCTGGGCTCAAGTGATCCTCTGGCCTCAGCCTCCCAAAGTACTGTGATTACAGGTGTGAACCACTGTGCCCACTTTTGGCAGGTTTTTTTTCAAATGCAACAGACTGAAATTGTACATAAACAGACCAACACTTACTTTTCTCAACTTTTAAAAAATGTATTTATCTACTTTCAAAAAGGATTGACACAAATGACAACAATTATGTAGAAATGGACAGTTTATTCAGATGTGGCAAGGAACTCTAAGAAGATGTCAAAGGTATTATAATTAGGACAACAGTCTGTTACTTTCTTGTATTCCAAGCTCAGAAGTAAAATTTATTTTGAACCTCAATTTCTCTTGAATTTTACTGTACCTTCATTTCAGTACAGTAGTAAAATTATTAAGACACTTCTAAGTGTGACTTGACAAACTAGTTAAAATATTTGACTATTACTATTTTATCCCGCAATTAATGGGTCAGTTTCCTTAATTTTACCTCTTAAGCATCCTTAAACATGTCAGATGTCAATATTGTTTTCCTTTCTTAGGGTGTTAATAGTACAACAGAAGTTTTCATTCAGTAGGTATATATTTGAGATTTTTCTTTTTTTTGAGACGGAGTTTCGCTCTTGTTACCCAGGCTGGAGTGCAATGGCGCGATCTCGGCTCACCGCAACCTCCGCCTCCTGGGTTCAGGCAATTCTCCTGCCTCAGTCTCCTGAGTAGCTGGGATTACAGGCACACGCCACCATGCCCAGCTAATTTTTTGTATCTTTAGTAGAGACGGGGTTTCACCATTTTGACCAGAATGGTCTCGATCTCTTGACCTCGTGATCCACCCGTCTCGGCCTCCCAAAGTGCTGGGATTACAGGCTTGAGCCACCGCGCCTGGCCTATATTAGATTATTGACAGGCCAGTAGTGATAATGAAAGATTGGGTTTGAGGTGTGCTTTCACTAAAATATTGAAGGAAGAGTATGCAATAAATGACTGCCTCAGACTTTTATCCAAAGGGGGAAAAAAAGGAGCATACATGGACCTCTGGGGCCTATCTAATTGCTTATATAGAAATTAAGAAGTTTGTTCTACACTTAGAAACACTAAGAGTATTTGTTGTAAAGGGACATATCATAGTTTTTCACAAGTCTACGCTAATCATTATTTGCTCTTGCACAAATTGGAAGATTTGAGACACAATCTGGCCAATTTTATTATACAGAAACTTGTGGAAGAGATCTTCGTAAGTTCATTCCTTAAGAATTAAGAGACTCTAAGAGACCCACGTTACAGGACCCCTGAGTCATCAGTAAGAAAGTAGAAAGATACTTGAATGGAAGCACACTCCAATGTGTAATATCTAGAGAAAATTTCCATGCATTTCTCATTTAATCTTCACCTACAACCCTATGAAGTTGGTGGTATTATCCTTATTGAGAGGAATGGGTTCTCAAAAGATTAAGTGATTTGTGAAAGTTTAAAATTTCAGAGTCTTTCTGGTCACTATGGCAAGAAAAAGACAAGAACATTGTTGATGTGCCCAAGGTATTCATTCAAACTGGTATGTAGACAGAACAAGTGGCCACTAGAAGTTTACCCATTTCTCCTTGCTAAACTGTTCCAAGGTTCAGTAAAATCATAAAATGAAGAACCACATGCTTTGTGGGGAAAGGGATATGATTTAGAAGAGTTACAAATTTTGATGTATGAATTTTGCTTTAAGTTTAAATGGCCACCTTTTGGAAAGCAGACCTCAGCATGTGTCAAATCATTAAGTATCTTCCCTGTCAATGTGACTTTGTGAATTAAAGAAGACCTGAGTCAAAATTAAACTAACCAAACATTAACCTCTTTATTTCTACATCTATCCATCTATCTATACAGAAAACCATGAGTTTACACCATCTCCAATTCCAATCTAACTCAACACCCTTTCAATATTTGTAATTTCTTTATCCAGCAGTGAAAAAGCCTCGTTCCATTTATCCTTAATATATTTCCTCACTTAAACAATCCCCAGTAGATAATTAGTCTCTCATTGCCACCATGGCTACACACAGGTATCCTCCTCACTGTACTCAAGGCTTCACACCTTATTAGACTGCCACTGCTGCCCCCTACTATGACATTCTCGTCAGGCTGATGCCACTGTGCTGCTGTATGCATGGACTGCCCCCTTTCTCCACCTGGGTTCTACTACCCTGAGGCTGGCTGCCCTCCTGCATGGGATGCCCTCACCATTCCACTTAGGCTCCAATATACTGCAATGGATTATAGCTGCCACTCTTCCCACTCTCCCAAATGGTCATCCTCTTCATCCCATTTATGCTCTGATACGCCGCACTGAGTCTGCCATCCTCTCACATGGAGGCACTCCCATCTCTACTTAGGCTCTGACTTACCATTCCAGGCCACCCTCCTACCCTCAAAGACCCAGGTTCTTATACCCTGCTCTAGACCATCGCAGCTTCCAACACTGAGGACATCAACCTTGCTGAGCCTCACCTAACTTGCTCAGAGGGTAAAAGAGAGAAGAGAAAGTTCCTGCCATTCACTGTAAATTCTGATTTACATTCTTGAACTATCAGTTCCCCATTTATCTCTAACTAGAATGATTCTTAATTCACAGTTTTCATGGTGTGAATTATTCACAGTTTGCTTATTCTAGAGCCAAAGTGAGTCTGTGTGTGTTTCAGACATTTTAAAAAACTAAGTTTATTTCTAACAAAGAATTGGTTGGTCAGTGTCTATCGACGGTACTTACAAAAAGTATCAGAATTGTTAAAGAAACAGAAACAGCAGAATTAAGAAAAATTATATCTTATTACATCTTTTAGCTTTCTGGAATAAAAATGTTTTAGCCACAAAATGCACTAATGCAGGATATGGTTATAGTCGGATGTCTAAAATAGAAATATGGATTTTTCAAATTAGACCCAAGTATTTATTCTGCCTGTCTGCCTTTACTGTTCAGGAAGGTTATGATATTCAATTTTAGAGTGAATAATCTCTTCCTTTTAATTCATTTATATTTAGAGCATTCTTCCTTTATTCTCATATCTGAGAAGCAGTAATAGCTTTGTACTGTAATTCATTTTTGTGCTGAACAGTATTTAAAGGTCTAATGAGAAACAGAAGAGCTTTATAGCATTAAGTGCACCCAAAAGTTTGTGGAATGAACATATACAAGCTACTACTTTATAGATTAACGTATTTTTCTACGATGTATTTAAGATAAAAACCTTAGTTGATAGCAACATGAATCTAAATAGGTTTATATTTACCTCATGGTTTTTATTCCAACAGATAATTCAACAGTTGTTGCTTATAAATACTGTACAGTAAGACAGCATACTGCCATATTATACATGTGTCTAAGCTCATTCACTCATTTTTCATTTATTCACCCAGGATACATTCACTTTGTATAATAATAAGCCATCTACTTCTCTGAATCTCTCTTGCCATCATTCTACTCCAGCTACAATTACCATTTGTTTAATACTGCAATAGCCTCTTAACTGGTCTCTCAATGTCCTTTCTAATTATCTTCTTATCTATTTTTCACATTGTAGTTACAGCAATCTTTTCAAAATGCAAGTGATCATGTCATGCAATATGGTACAAATATTAAGGGCACTGATTCTGTATGTAGGCTGCCTGTGTTCAAATACAGACTCTGCCATTTATTAGATGTGTCACCTTGGGCAAGCCACTTAACTTCTCTGCCTTGTTTCATCATTGGTAAAATGGAGAGATGACAGTTTATGTATCTTAAATGACTGGAAGGATTAAATGAACTAATATAGTAAGTGTTCTGTGAATGGTAGTCACCTTACCAACTTGAATAACTAATCCTTCTCTGTATCTGTTTTGTTCTGGCTATAATGGTGGATTTTTTTTTTTTTTTTTCATTTGAGAAAGACACCCTCCTGTTTAAGAGTTATTTGCACATGCTACATCTTCTATCTGAACTCCCCCTTCTGCCCACTCGCACACACCTATTATCTCCTAATAATTTTTCAGATCTCTGTTAAAATCTTTTCCACAGGACAACCCTGCTGAACTTAAGAGGTGGGTTATGTTTTTTATGTTGATATCATCTTACAGAATTTTATTCCTTTCCTTTGCAGTACTCACCACTCTATGTGACTATTTGATTAATAGCTCTCTTTCCATCATACCAAAAACATAAGGATATTTTTTACATAATATCCCTATGCTTAGGTTAACACTCAATTATTTGTTGAATTAAATGAACAGTAATAACTGCCACCAGTGCCAGGCTGTGTTGAGTGCTTTTGATATATTATCTCATTTAATCTCTAATTGAGAGTAGGCATAATTACTCCTATTATTATACAAACATGTAAAGTAAGGCTCAGGGCTTACCAGCTAGTAAGTGAAACTGGACTAGACGGAGGATACAAAGAATTAAAAGCAGATTCTACACTTAGAGTTTACAGTCAACTAGAGCTGAATAAGTACTTTAATTGAACATATAGAATCAGTTACATATCATTTGTACATTACTATCGCAATGTTGGTGTTTGGTCTATGTCACGTTTTAATGTACTAACATACCAACAAAATTAAATAAGAGAAAGAAATTGGAGGTATAAACATTGCAAAAGGAAAATATAAGCATATCGTTACTTGCAGACCTTGTACCTACAAAATCTCAAAAATTCAAGAAAACTTGACGAAAAAAATATAACAAAGTTGGGTAGCAAGATACAGAACTAAAACGTAGAAATCAGCCATTTTCATATATAAAACTATCAGTAAGAATGGTCGATTTCACAATTTTATTTCACAACTCTGGTAAAGCTAGTAACAGGCAACCTTACTTCATGTTTCCTTTTAGTAAACAGAATAATTCAAATATTTAACGCTGTTAATAATGCTTATTTTGTTATTATTTTACAATTATTCTTACGCATAATTTCTTATGAATAGCAGGTTTTATCCTTTATGAGTGATGTTAAATTGATTTTTATGTTTACAGTTTATTTATCTAACTTTTATGCAAAATATTTCACGAAATGTGATGACTGGCTCAGAGTAACTCTTTATTACATGCATGTGATGTGTAATGAGTGGAAGATAGGGAGTTTGTTTTTTGTTTTGGGGGTTTTTTTGAGACAGGGTCTCGCTGATCACCTAGGCTAGAGTGCAGTGGCACAACTGCAGCTCACTGCAGCTGCGACCTCCCAGGCTCAAGTGATCCTCCCACCTCAGCCTCCCAAGTAGCTGGGACCGTAGGGACATACGGAGGGACTTCTCTTCCTGGGTCCACGAGGGGCATGGTTTCAAACGCAGGAGTTTCCCTGCTCCACGCCTCCATCTGGGAACCAGAGGGGTTTCAGATGTAAAGTTGTTTGTCTGGGTTTCCCGCAGGTGGGCTAGGTAGGAAAAGCCAGGTAAAGCTCCTTTGTCCCAAAAACCCCTCCGAAAGCTCTGGGAGGAGGAGGCTCTGTAACTCAAGAGTTGTGGGCCAAGCACCCAATCCAGTATCAGAGTCAAAGATCAATCACTTCAGAGGAAGTTTGAAAGAACTCCTCTCATTGGACGAAAACATGAATACGGAGGGAATAACTCAGGGTTAAAACTCCAGCTGCTCCTTACCTATAGGGATACCAGTATCCCTCTGGGTCCCCACCCACGATAGTGGGACCTGTCTTCTTTCTCTCTAATAAACCGCTTTTCTGCAAAACTCTTTGGGTCCACGGTATTTATTCAAACGGCAAACTCACCGAGCCTCGAGGGTGGGAAGGGGCCTTTTCCCATTCTTCGGGGTTAGGGAGGCTAAGACCCTCTTCGGAACTGGAAGCTGAGTATGCTCCCCAGGTTACAGTAGCACCACTCCTGGCTAACTTTTTTTGTATTTTTTGTAGAGGAGGGTGTCTTCCTATGTTGCCCAGGCTATTCTCAATCTTCTGGGCTCAAGTGAACCTCCCACCTTGGCCTCCCAAAGTGCTGAAATTATGAGTGTGAGCCACTACAACTGGCCTAAATATATTTTAAATAAAAACTTTTTCATTATACATTTTCGGAACATGTTAATCTTGAATCTTTAGTTTCTAAAAGTTATGAGTATATTTTACTTCTTTCAAACTGCAGCTCTATATATTTTCCATGTCTCAGTTTTTTAGTTTTATGTGTATCATCATTCTGGATATCAAGAAAAATCTCAAAAAGAAGTCACTTCAGATTCAGTTTGCTTGGAAAAAAAAATACAAATGACCTTGACTCTAGTTCTCTATTGGAAATGAACAAGCTTTAGAATTCAGTTATCATGACACAGTGCTACTGTTATCACTTTTAACTTTTATTTCTCCAGCTTCCTTGATACACACACACACACACACACACACACACACACACACACACACGTATGTGGCCAGGTCTGTGCTCCTCCTAAGGAACTGGAGGTTCATAGAAAAAGAAGCTAGGTCTGAGAATGAGAACTGCTGTGAAGAGAGGCTGAAGTAGTTAGGATACATTTGTTTAACAAGGAAGGAAGGAAGCAGTGGGAGGAAGGGAGGAAAGAACGACCTATCAGGCTCTGACCATCATCTCTCTAGCTTCATCTCCGTCATTCTTTCCCTGAACCTCTAAACCCCAGCATAATGGCCTCTAAGAAATGACTGACAAAATCACCTGAGTAGGATTTTTTAAATATATATTGCCCAGACCTAGTAAATCATAATCTCTATAGAAGGGGACCTGTTTTTAGAACTAGGGTGTGTGAAGAATGTTCCACAGAGAAGCCTTCTGAGACTAGGTACATCTATCATAAGTTTCCCTAGCCCTCATCACACTTACAATAATTTGCTCAATACTTGTCTTCACTGCTGGATGGTAAAATTCCTTCAGAATAAGGGCCAGGTCTATGCTCCTTACTGTTTCCTCCTCCAGAATCACTCTTTCTTTCATCAACAATTCTTTGGGCCCCAATAGACTATTATCAATGGGTTCCCTTGCCCTCTAACTTCTCCTTTGGTTCAGTCAATTGGAGGCATTCTGAAACAGCAGAATGAAAGTGAAGTCAAAGTTTTTATTCCTCTACCACTCTGCTGCAAATTTCTTATATTTCCCTACTAAAGGCCAGATCCTGTCAAGTAGCCCTTTCCCCTACAGCTACTGTTTAGAGGGCTGGTAACCATTGACTCTCTTTGCCCTTAAGGCCTAACTACTAGCAGCTCCCAGCTGTTACTAGCTCTAGGGTAAGGCACCATCCACCACTGCTGGCTCCACTGACCAGGCCCACACCTTTATGAAAAGTTTATTTAAAGCTCCTCAGTTAAGTCTTTTGAGTGCTATTTCCTACCAGGACCACAGACTAATACAACGTCTGTTCAAATACACAATAAGCTCAAGTTAAGACAGCCTACCCAGTGTGACAATTTCTACAAGGCAGTTAGGGATGTATACCCAGAACTAGGCACAGTGCTTTCAAATGTTTGTTGAAGATATAAATAACCCCCACTAGAGGGTTAAGAAATCTCTAGGTATATTAGATCCATTAGAGGCACACAAAAAAAGTTTTGGAGTCACATAAATCTATATCAGAATTTAGTTTTGCATGACAAAAGTTAAACTTTCTTAGTTTCATCTTCTGTAAAATGGGAACACCACTACTTATCTCACAGAACTGACATTAAAGTAAAATAAAAAAAGAACATCTAGCAAAGTGCCTGGCACACAGACAATGTTCCAAATTATAAGATCCTTTCTTGCCCAAACTTAACTCTTTCAAAAAGATTTTTGGCCAGAATTACATAAAATGGTTCAAAATCACTTGTTAATTACCTAACACTTCACTCTAAAGGGACATGAAGATAACAGAGCAAAATAAAATAATTATAAAAGAGATGAAAAATGAAAAAAATAGACAAATCTAATATGACAAAATTTGTAAACAAAATATCCTATACATTTGCTAACAGTGAACCAGAAATCTAACTTTAAGTTTTCTAGCAGCAAGTGCAAAATGAGAAACATAAACATAGAATATGCAGTTTCTATACTATAAAAAAGCTAAAGAGTAATTTCTCCCATGAGTCTCATAGAGAATAGCATAATGCAATCAGCAATACTCTTAACATCTTTATGGTAAACTGACAAACTGTTAGGATTTTTAATAACCACTCTGCACATAACCGATGGCTGGCTTCTCAACAAAAGCAATTCAATAAAAGCAGTATAATATTCATGGTAAAGAGTAAGGGCTCTGGATACAGAAAGATCTGAATTTCTATCACTCTGCCACTAACTATGAAGTAGTTTTGGACAAGATACTTAGTCTCTCTGAACCCCAAAAATGTGAAATATACTGCTTAAGTATGCAATAATCATTAGACTATTATTATTAAAATCAATTTAATAAGAGTACAAAGGGAAAATGACTCAGTCCAAGAACAAGGGGATTTCTAATTCCCTGACTTGACATAAGCACAGATTTTAGAGTACATAAAGCAATGGTTATCAAACCTTGGTACTGTCAGAATCATTTGAAGTGTTTTCAAAAAACACAAATTTCTGGGCCTCATTCCAGAGATTCTGATTCAAGAGATTAGAGTAGGATTTGGGAGTATGGTTTTTACTGCCTTTAAATTCTCTAGATGATTCTAGTGATTACCCAGATTTGTGTAGTGCTAATTAACAGCACCATTTCTCAGCAAAGTGAGAATCACAATCAATGAAAACTTACAAAACTATAAACTACTGCCCACCTAACGCCCCATAAATTAATGTTATTATTAGCCTCTCCAAGCCAAATGCTAAAGACTGACTGAAATACAAAGTTGTCATTGATGTTTAAAGGCATAAAATACACTAAATAAATAACTAACCTATGGACTACCAGAAGTTGAACAAAGGAATGGACCAACATTTCACCCAGGGAAGAAACAATTAGGATAAATAAAAAATAATTAGGTTTTTGTTTTTGCTTTTGTTTCTTGATGCAGGGTCTCACTCACTCTGTTGTCCAGGCTGGAGTACCATGTTGCAATCATAGCTCACTGCAGGCTCCACCTCCCCAGCTCTAGCAATTCTCTCATCCAGCCTCCCAAGTAGCTGGGACTACAGGCGCACACCACCATGCCCTGCTAATATTTGCCTTTTTTTTTTTTTGTAGAGACAGGGTCTTGCCATATTGCCTAGGCTGGTCTTGAACTCCTGGGCTCAAGCCATCAGCCCACCTTGGCCTCCCAAAGTGCTGCAATTACAGGCATGTGCCACAGTGCCTGGACAAGAATTAGGTTCTTAATCTAGATAATAAAGTCAAAACACTAAGCAGAATATAAATTAAAATGTAGCTTTAACATAAACAACTAATGTTCTATACAGGTTGAGCATCCCTAATCTGAAATGCTCCAAAATCTTTCTAAAATCCAAAAGATTTTTGAGTGACAGCATGATGCTCAAAGGAAATGCTCCAACGAGCATTTCAGATTGGAATGTTCAAATCAGTAAGTAAAATGAAAGTATTCAAAAAATCCAAAATAATCCAAAATACGAAAATCTTCTGGTCACAAGCATTTTGGATAAGGAACACTCAACCTGTATCTACAATATGAGTACCACTGCAGTATTTGTAAACTTCCATCGCTAAAAAATAATAATATTGCCATTATTCTTCTTAGATACTACCAAAGAACAGCCAAAATATCTCAGTTATAGGAATTAATGAAATTCTAAAGTCATGTTTGAATTATACACAAGGTTTTCATTACTTTTAAGTATCTCCTAGACCCCACATTTCCTGGACTTTCTTTTTTGTTTTTTGTTTTTTTTTTCTTTTTGAGATGGAGTCTCACTATATCTCCCAGGTAGGAGTGCAATGGCGTGATCTCAGCTCACTGCAGCCTCGGGCTCCCAGGTTCAAGCGATTCTCCTGCCTCAGCCTCCGGAGTAGCTGGGATTACAGGTGTGCATCACAACATCCAGCCAATTTTTGTATTTTTAGTAGAAACAGGGTTTCGCCATGTTGGCCAGGCTGATCTCAAACTCCTGACCTCAGATGATCCACCCATATTAGCCTCTCCAAGTGCTGGGATTTACAGGTATGAGCCACCATGCTCAGCCCATTTCCTGGACTTTCATACCTTAAAGTACTGACAGCTAACAATGTAAAAAAGCTTTCTACTCAGACAGCAATGAAGACTCCAATCCACAGTCAGAGACAAGAAAACCAAATCAACTGGAATGCCAGTTAGCAAAGTTTCTTTTAAAAAGTAACAGACAAGGCTGAGGGTGGCGGCTCACGCTTGTAATCCCAGGACTTTAGGAAACCAAGGCAGAAGGAATGCTTGAGCCCAGGACTTCAAGACCAGTTTGGGCAACATAGGGAGACCCTGTACGCACACACACAAAAAGTGGCCAGGCGGACCAGGCGCGGTGGCTCAAGCCTGTAATCCCAGCACTTTGGGAGGCCAAGACTGGTGGATCACGAGGTCAAGACATCGAGACCATCCTGGTCAACATGGTGAAACCCTGTGTCTACTAAAAGTACAAAAAATTAGCTGGGCATGGTGGCGCGTGCCTGTAATCCCAGCTACTCAGGAGGCTGAGGCAGGAGAATTGCCTGAACCCAGGAGGCGGAGGTTGTGGTGAGCCGAGATCGCGCCATTGCACTCCAGCCTGGGTAACAAGAGCAAAACTCCATCTCAAAAAAAAAAAAGTGGCCAGGCTTGGTGGTATGCACCTATAGTCCCAGCTACTCTGGAGGCTAAGACAGGAGGCTTACTTGAGCCCAGGAGTTTGAGGTTACTGTGCTATGATGGTACCACTGCATTCTAGCCTGGGAAACAGACTGAGACCCCATCTCAAGTAAATAAATAAATAGAAGACAGCATAGCTAACATTCACACTTAGATTTTAAGTTTCTTAATGTTCAAAACCAAACATCACAGTATAAAAGAGTAGCAGGCAAGTTCAGGGAGGAATATCAAAGATAAATATGGTACTTTAATACCACAATTACATTTTACCTTTTCTTTTTTCCTTTGAGAGTCAGAGTCTCACTTTGTCACCCAGACTGGAGTGGTGCAGTGACATGATCATAGCTCACTGTAGTCTTGAACCCCCAGACTCAAGTAATCCCAAGTAGCTAGAACTACACGTGTGCACCACCATGTCTGGTTAATTTTTTTATTTTTAATTTCTTAGAGACAAGATCCTGCTATGTTGTTCAAGTTGACCTCAAACTCCTGGCCTCAAGCGATCCTCCTGCCTCAGCCTCCTGAGTTGCTGCCTGGCAATTTTTCCTTAATACAGTACCACTGCCATCAATATTAGTTTTTATTTATAGTTTGCTAGTACAAACTACCACAGAAATTTAAGGTGAACATTCATACTTAAAAGTTAACTGAGGTAAGCAGACATTTCTTTAGGAAAGATATACAAAGGAACAATAAGTACAAGAAAAGATGCTCAACATTATTTGTCATCAAGTAAATGTATATCAAAACCACAATGAGATACCACTTTATATCTAACTATGATGGCTATAACCAAAAATTCAGATGATATCAACCATTGGCAAGGATGTATAGAAATCAAGACTCTCACACATTGCTGGTGGAAATGTAAAACGCAAAGTAGTCTGGGAGTTCCTAAAATGGTTAAAAATAGACTTACCATATGACTCTACAATGCTACTGTTAAGTATACACCCAAGAGAAAGAAAAACATATCCACACAAAAACTTGTCCTTTGGGCCAGAGGCGGTGGCTCACATCTGTACTCCTAGCAATTTTAGAGGCAGACTGCTTGAGCCCAGGCATTTGAGATCAGCCTGGGCAACATGGCAAAACCCCATCTCTACCAAAAAAATAAAAATTAGGTGTGGTGGCCCATGTCTGTGGTCCCAGCTACATGGGAGGCTGAGGTGGGAGGATCACTTGAACCCAGGAAGTCGAGGCTGTAGTGAGCAAGATCGCACCACTGCATTCCAGCATGGATGACAAAGCGAGACTGTCTCCAAAAAAGAAGAAAGAAAAACTTGTCCATTAATGTTCACAGCACACAGTAGCATTATTCATACCAAAAATAGAAAACACCTAAACGTCAATCAACAGATGAATGAATAAAAGGTAGCATATGTATATAAGGGAATATTATTCAGTGAAAAAAAAAAAAAGTAATGTATATGTCACAATATGCATGAGCCTTGAAAACATTATGCTAACTGAAACATTCCAGTCACCAATGACCACAGATCTATAATTCCATTTATATGAAATGTTTAGAATAGGTAAATCTATTGAGACAGAAAGATTAGTCATTAACGCTGGGGTTCAAGGAGAGAGGGAAGAAGGGACTGATTCCTAATGGGCACCAGCTTTCCTTCTGAGGTGATGAAGTCACAGTAAAAATATCAGTGGTTGTATGGGAAGAGGGGATGACTCGGCAAAGCACAGAGGAATTGCGGGGAGGCGAGTAGCAATTTTTTTTACTGTGGTAAAATACACATAATGTAAAATTTACAATCTTAACTCTTTTTTTAGAGAGACAGACAAGGTCTCATTCTGTTGCCCATGCTGGACTTTTGAACTCCTGAACTCAAGGGATCCTCTCACTTCACCCTCAAGAGTAGGTGGGACTATTGCACACACCACCATGCCTAGCCTTTTTTTTTTTTTTTTTTTCAAGTGTTGGGGTCTTGCTATGTCACCCAGGGTGAAATGCACTGGCTATTCACAGGCACAATTATGGCAAACTACAGCCTCAAACTCCTGGCCACAAATGACCCTCCCACCTCAGCCTCCCAATTAGCTAAGACAACATGCATATGCCACCACACTTGGCTCTACCATTTTTAAGTGTACAGGTCAGTGGTATCACAATACATTCATACTGTTGTACAACCATCACCACCACCCATCTCCAGAACTCTTTTTATCTTGCAAAACTGAAACTCTAAACCCATTAAATGTAACCCCATTCCTTCCTACCCCTATTCCCTGGCAACCATCATTTTACTTCCTTCTTTCCAATTTTGACTACTATAGGTACCTCATGTAAATGGAATTGTACAGTATTTGTCCTTTTCTGATGTGCTTGTTCACTCAGCGAGATGTCCTCAATGTTGTATAGAACATGTCAGAATTTCCTTTTTAAGGCTGAATAATATTCACTGTATACCAGATTTTGTTTAGCCACTTATCTGCCGATGAACAAGTGGGTTGCTTCCATTTTTTCAAATCTCTTTAAGACCCTACTTTTGGCCAGGTGTGGTGGGTCATGCCTGCAGTCCCAGCACCTTGGGAGTCCAAGGCAGGTGAATCACTTGAGGTCAGGAGTTCAAGACTAGCCTGGCAATATGGTGAAACCCCATCTCTACTAAATATACAAAAATTAGGCCAGGTGTGATGGCTCACACCTGTGATCCCAGCACTTTGGGAGGCTGAGGTGGGCGGATCACGAGGTCTGGAGTTCGAAAACAGCCTGACCAACATGGTGAAACCCTGTCTCTACTAAAAATACAAAACATTAGCCAGGTGTGGTGGCACACACCTGCAATTCCAGCTACTCAGGAGGCTGAGGCAGGAGAATCCCTTGAACCTGGGAGGCAGAGGTTGCAGTGAACCAAGATAGCACCATTATACTCCAGCATGGGCAAGGGAGTGAGATTCCATCTCAGAAAAAAAAAGATACTAAAATTAGCTGGGCATGGTGGCACGTACCTGTAGTCCCAGCTACTCCGGAGGCTGAGGCAGGAGAATCGCTTGAATCTGGGAGGCGGAGGTGGCTGTGAGCAAGATCGCACCACTGCACTCTACCCTGGGTGACAGAGGTAGACTCCGTCTCAAAAAAAAAAAAGCGAAACATAAAAAAAAAGACCCTACTTTCAATTCTTTTGGGTATATGCTCAGAAGAGAAATTGCTGGATCACGTTTAATTTTTGGAGGAACCACCATACTGTTTTCCCCAGCACAGTAGCATTTTATGTTCCTACCAAAAGTGTAAAAGGGTTTCAATTTCTTCACATCCTTGCCAACCCTAGTTATTTTCTGTGGTTCTCATGATACCTCATACCCTAATGAGGTAGGCCACAGGGGATTTTTAAGGTAGTGAAACTATTCTATATGATCTTGGAAATTTGGATTGATGGCATAATGCACTTGTCAAAACCTACAAAACTTCACAGCACAAAGAATGAAAGTTAATGTATGCAAGTTTTAAAAATCATTTAGGAGGTCAGATAATCTCAAGAAAGAATGTAAAATGTAGCCCGACACCGTGGCTCATGCCTGTAATCTCAGCACTTTGGGAGGCCAAGGCAGGCAGATCACGAGGTCAGGAGTTCGAGACCAGCCTGACCAACATGGTGAAACCCTGTTTTTACTAAAAATACAAAAATTAGCTGGGCATGGTGGCACATGTCTGTAATCCCAGCTACTCAGGAGGCTGAGGTAGGAGAATCACTTGAACCCAGCAGGCAGAGGTTGTAGTGACTGTGCCACTGCACTCCAGCCTGGGCAACAGAGTGAGACTCCATCTCAAAAAAAAAAAAAATGTAAAATTTGGTAAGAGAATCTGTTTTACAAATGTGTGAAACAAACTCACTGAAGGGGATACAAAATGAGCCTGGATAATCTATCTTATAGTCCCACAAAGTAAGAAGCGCTTTAAAAGAAAATCCTTATTGATGGCAGTGCATTAAAAGGACACAAAAACCAACTAAAAGAACTCAAATGGTCGAAACTGAAATAATCTGAGCAACAAAACTAATGAAGTAGACTTGGATTGTAACACAAAGTACAAAACAAATATCACGTTCATACTGATATAAATAAATGAATAAATAGATGGAGGAGAAAAGACAAATCTCCTGTGCAAAAGATCTCTAAATAAATTATATAGATACTCTATCATAAACAACAGGAGCGTAACTCCCCTCTTCTTCAGTGTGCACTATATATAGTGCACTTCCTTCCAAGAGTACAGTAAAGAAAAAGGAGGAAAAAAATACAGTGAAAAAATCTGATAAACACTACTTGACAGGTGATCAAGATCAACACCAAAAGTGATAAATCCTGTCGATAAGAGATACCCTTGAAATGATGTGATGTAAATGACATATGGTCTTCCTCCCCAAAACCTGTAACTCCAGTCTAGCCATAAAAACATCAGACATTTTCCAACAGTATATACTTACAATATACTTGACCAGTATTCCTCAAAACTTCAAGGTTATCAAAAACAAGGGAAGTCTGAGAAAATGCTACTGCCAAGTGTCTAAGAAGACATACAACTAAATGTAATATAAAACAAAATAGGGGCATTAGGTAAAAAAGTAAAGAAACCTTAATAAACTGTGGCCTTCAGTTAATAATAATGTATCAATATTGGTTCATTAATCCTAACAAATGTACCGTATTAATGTAAGATATTAATAACAGGAGAAACCAGGGCAAAAGAAGTAATATCTACTCTATTTCTATGTAAATCTGCAAGTGTTCTAAAAAATAAAGTCTATCATTTAAAAAAAAAGTAACTCCAGACTGATGGTCTCTTACTCTCTGCAGACGAATTTATAGCTTTATTATATTTAGGTGACTAAGAAATCTGGGTTAAGTATAGTTCTTTGTTTCCAACATCCAGGGAAACCTACTCACAAAATAAATTTCTGGCCTTTTGTGTCATGCATGACTCTTTCCTCAGTCCCCATAGAGTCTTCTCATCTGTCTTGAGTCGGGTCAACTCCACCATGCATAGCCCATCAATTCTGGATACTTGCTCAAAACATCCATCTATTTTGGCAGGTGATGTCAGCATTGCAAGGTGTGGCAAGCAAGAAGTGGTCCATAGATTTCAGCTAAGATACACAAGCCCTTCACCAACAGGCCTCTTAAAATGATGGTGGGCTACATTGAGATCTCTGAAGACTTTATCTCCTCTTAAAATGTCTGATCAGTTACTTGTATTATTATCCTTTTCTTAACTCCCATGTAATAATTCAAATATCCATATATATGTTTTCTCTCTATAAAGTCATCATTAACTCCTTGGAGACAGAGATCTCCGATATTCTATGCTTTGGGGTATCTTATACCTATTCCTCTTCTTCCTAATGGAATCCTAATTTTATTCAGGTGCAGTGCACCCAGCTTTGGACAATGAGAAGGAGGGAGATATTTTTTGCAAGGTTTCTAGGAAAGCTTTTGTATTTGAGGCAAACATTGTTGATGTTGTTCCCCACTTTTTTTTGCCTTAAATACAAACACAATGGTTACAACTGTAACTATCACCTTATAACTTCAAGGAAAGTCCAAAACAATTGCACAGATGCTGACTCTGAGAGTGTGGATCTCGTGAACCCATGCCAGTGACAGCCTACCTCCAAATGTCTTGTTACATAAGACAAGCTATTTAAGAACCTGATTTAAAAAAAAAAATTAAAATTGTGCTCCCAACACCATGAACAGCAATGGTATATGTGACATCAATACTTCAATTTGCTTCTACCTCGGAAGGACTCTGCATGCCTCCTGGGCTTTCACAAAATGATTGGAAAAGAAAAAGGGGATCGGAATACTCCAGGGTAAATTAACAAGCAAAATTCCTTCAAAAGAATCAAAAATTGGCTGGGCGCAGTGGCTCACACCTGTAATCCCAGCACTTTGGGAGGCCGAGGTGGACAGATCACGAGGTCAAGAGATCAAGACTATCCTAGCCAACATGGTGAAACCCCATCTCTACTAAAAATACAAAAGTTAGCCAGGTGTGGTGACGCTTGTCTGTAATCCCAGCTACTCGGGAGACTGAGGCAGGAGAACCTCTTGAACACAGGAGGCAAGGTTGCAGTGAGCCAAGATGGAGCCACTGCACTCCAGCCTGGCAAGAGAGCAAGACTCTGTCTCAGGGAAAAAATTGTAAAAAGTATCGAAAGGCTGGGTGCAGTGGCTCGCACCTGTAATCCCAACACTTTGGGAGGCCAAGGCGGACGGATCACGAGGTCAGGAGTTCAAGACCAGACTGACCAACATGGTAAAACCCCATCTCTACTAAAAAAAATACAAAAAATTAGTTGGGCATGGTGGGTCGTGCCTGTAATCCCAGCTACTTGGAAGGCTGAGGTAGGAGAACTGCTTGAACCGGGACCCGGGGGCAGAGGTTGCAATGAGCTGAGGCGGTGCCACTGCACCCCAGCCTGGGTGGGCTACAGAGCAAGACTCCATCTCAAAAAAAAGATCAAAAATTTCAAACAACCCAAACTCTAAACTTACAGGTAGAGCATATCAGAGCTCAGTATGCCCTAATTTTAACAGGTATCTTTCCAGAGTCCTGGAATCACAAAATATTTAAGGAAAGCCTCCAACATGAAAGACAGAAACCAAAACCGACAAAGGAAAAAATGCAAACTTGGAGATTACAGATATTATGCAAAGATAAGAAAACTAAACATAACAAAACTATTCTCATATCAATTTTCAAGTATACGTTATTATTAACTGCAGTCAGCATGATGTACAATAGACCTCTTGAACTTATTCTTCCTTGAACTTAAATCTGAAAGTTTAAGTCTTTTGACAAACATTTCCCAATTCTCCCCACACCCAGCCTCTGGTTACCATCATTTTGCTCTGTTCCTATGAGTTCAACTTTTCTATATTCCACATTTAAGTGAGACTATGTGAAATTTGTCTCTCTATGCCTGGCTTATTTCACTTAACATAATATCCTCCAGGTACATCTATGTTATCATAAATGACAGGATTTCCTTTTTTTGTTTTTTTTTTTTTGTTTTTTTATTCCTGTGATACAGCCCCAGGAGATCCTGAAAATAAGTGCCTATGATTTCCTTCTTTTTAAGGAATGAATAGTATTCCATTGGGAAAATACACAATATTTTCTTTATCCATTCATCCACTGATAGATATTTACATTGCTTCCTGTTTCAGTCCATTTGTGCTGCTAAAAAGAAAGTATCTGAGACTGGGTAGTTTATAAAGAACAGAAATTTATCTGTCATAGTTCTGGAGGTTGGGAAGTCCAAAATAAAGGTGCCAGTAGAATTGGTATCTGGTGAAGGCTGCTCTCTGCTTCCAAGAACAGCACCTTGGCACTGTGTCCTCACACAGCAAAAAGGCAAATAGGAATGGAATGTGCGAACTATCTCCCTCAGGTCCTATTATAAGGGCTGTTATCCCCTCCAGGAAGGCAGAGCCCTTACAGACTAATCACTTCTTAAAGGCCCCACTGCTTAAAACAGATTGAGCATCTCGAATCTGAAAATCCAAAATCTGAAATGTTCCAAAACCTTTTGAGTGCCAACATGAGGCTCAAAGGAAATGCTCATTGGAGCAGTTCAGATTTTGGATTTTCAGATTTGGGATGCTCAATTGGTAAGTATAATGCAAATATTCCAAAATCAAAAGAAAAATCTGAAATCAAGAACACTTCTGGTCTTCTCTAACCATTTCAGATAAGGGGCACGTAATGTGTACTCTTGCATTGGAGACTAAGCTTCAACTTGTATTTTGGAGGGGACACCAACATTCAAATCATAGCAATTCCATATCTTGGCTACCGCGAAAAATGTTGCAAAGAAAGTGGAGTGCAGGTATCTCTTCACCATACTGATTTCATATCCTTTGGATAAATACACAGACATGCTAGGCCATATGGCAGTCTATTTTTAATTTTCTGAGGAACTGTCATAGTTTTCCATAATGGCTGCACTAATTTACATTTCCACCAACAGTGTACAAGGGTTCCCTTTTCTTCACATCTACCCAACATTTATCTTTCCTTTTTCTGGTAATAGCCCTAGAATAGCTGTAAGGTGGTATCTCATTGGGGCTTTAATTTGAATTTCGCTGATGATTAGAGATGTTGAGCATTTCTTCATATACATGTCGGCCAATTATATGTCTTCTTTCAAGAAATGTATGCTGAGGTCCTTAGCCCATTTTTAATCAAGTTGTTTTCTTGCTATTGGGTTGTCTGAGTTCCTTACATATTTTGGGTATTAACCCCTTATCAGATGCATAGTTTGCAAATACAGGGTTTTTTTTGGTGAGACAGAGTCTCTCTGTGTTGCCCAGGCTGAGTGCCATGGTGTGATCTCAGCTCACTGTAACCTCCGCCTCCTGGGTTCCATCGATTCTTGTGCCTCGACCTTTGGAGTAGCTGGGATTACGGGTGCATGCCACCATGCCTGGCTAATTTCTGTACTTTTAGGAGAGATGGGGTTTTGCCATGTTGACTAGGCTGGTCTCATACCCCTGGCCTCAAGTGATCCACCCACCTCGGCCTCCCGAAGTGCTGGGATTACAGGTGTGAGCCACCATATTCGGCCCACAGAGGACACACCGTAAGACCCCCAGAGGATGCCTGAAACCTTGGGTAGTACTAAAGCCTATACAAGTCTATACTATGTTTTTCCTATACTTATGATAAAGTTCAATTTATAAATTAAGCACAGTAAGATATTAACAACAATAGAGAACAATTATAACAATAATAAATAGTATCAAAAGTTATGTGAATGTTTATTTCTGAAAATTTCCATTTAATATTTTCAGACCACGGTTGACCACACAAAGCAAAACTGAAGGGCGGACTACTGTAATATTCTTCCATTCCATGGGTTGTCTCTTTACTGCTGATTGCTTCCCTTGTTGTGTAGAAGCCTTTAGGTTTGATGTAACCCCACTTGTTCATTTTGCTTTTGTTGCCTGTGTTTTTGGAGTCATAGCTAAAAAACCTCTGCCCAGACCAATGTCATGGAACTTCTCTCCTATATTTTCTTCTAGTATTTTTAGTTTCAGGTCCTATGTTTAAGTCTTTAATCCATTTTAAGTTGATTTTGTATATGGTGTGACATGAAGGTCTAATTTCATTCTTCTGGACCAGGCATGGTGGCCGACGCCTGTAATTCCAACACTTTGGGAGTCTGAGGCAGGAAAATCACTTGGGTCCAGAAATTGAAGACCAGCCTGGGCAACATAGTGAGACCCCCATCTCTACCTAAAAACAAAAAAATCATTCTTCTTCATGTGGATATCCAGTTTTCCTCCTCAAAAACCTATCTTTGATCTATAAAAAGAACCAAGAGAAGATATTACTCCAAGATACAAATAGATGCTATTTTAAAATTACATTCAGAAAACAAAACCAAAAAAAATAAGGCTCTGATAAATTAAAATAGCAAAAATTGAAAACTTAATGTAAGAAATTCCTGTTTCTAGTAACGGTGGACTAAGTTATCCGGGTCAACTATCACTATTTAACTGAATAAAAACTCTGGATGAAATATATTTCAAAATATTTAAATCATTAAAGAGACAAGCCAATATATATGAAGTAAAAAGGAGAATCCAAAAAGGTAAAAGAGCACATAAGCTACCCTTGCCCTGAGGAAGTTTGCCAATCCTGAAACTGTTTTTTCAAGCTAACAAGAGATACAGGGAGAGAAAAATCAAAATCCAACAACCACACAAGGGAACTGTACATCTTAAACCCGGTTTAAGGTAGTCCCAGACCAGGCAGAAGAAAATACAAATTCTATACATAAAATGGAACATTGCAACTGACCATGGAAGGATGATTCTCAGATATCAAGGAAGAAGATGAAAAATGGAAGAAAACAAATGTTAAATGGAAGAAGATGCAAAAAAGTACTTATCATACGGTATCATTTAAATGAAATTTTAAAACCTAAAAAAGTAATCAGTGGTGATACAATTCAGAATAGTGGTTGGAGGTCGGATGCAACGGCTCACACTTGCAATCCCCAGCGCTTTGGGTGGCTGAGGTAGGCAGGTCATTTGAGCCCAGGAGATTAAGACCAGCCTCAGCAATATGGCTACATGCTATCTCTACAAAAAATACAAAACTTTGTTGGGTATGGTGGCAAGCACCTGTAGTCCTGCTACGTAAGAGGCTGAGGAGGCAGGATCACCAGAGTCAGGTAGGTCAAAGCTATAGTAAGCTGTGATAGCACCACTGCACTCCAGCCTGGGTTATAGGGGTAAGACTCTGTCAAGAAAGAAAAGAAAGAAGTGGGAGGGAGGGAGGGGAAAGGAATTGGCATACATTAAACACTCAAATATTTGTTGAATCAGTAGAGTGATTCAATGGCTTGCCAACCCCAGTAAATACTCCCCCACGAGCAACCACTTTTTTTTTTTTTTTTTTTTTTTTTTTTTTTTTGGTTTTGGTGACAGGGTCTCACTCTATCACCCAGGCTGAAGTGCAGTGGCAGACCACAGCTCACTCCAGCCTTGACTCCTGGGCTCAGGTGATCCTTTTGCCTCAGCCTCCTGAGTAGCTGGGACTACAGGTGCGCACCACCATGCCTGGCTGGTCTCTCTGGACTCAAGAGATCTGCCCACTTTGACCTCCCAAAGTGCTGGAATTGCAGGCATGAGCCGCTGCACCTGGCTCCTTTTCTATAAATTGGGTACACAGCAAGGACACAGCAAAAACAAAACAGATCCTTTATTCCCTAAAAACAACAAAATTAAGGTGTGCTAAAAATAGAAAAATCTCACTTCACACATTTATTCTTTTCAAACTACAAGTATACAAATACTAGTATTTCCCAACTTTCATGAAATATTTGTAAAAATCTGCTGATTAGTTTTCCTTCAAGAATTTAATGGGAAAAATTCCCCTAATTGGCAAACATGAATAATTTGGATTCAATATAGATACTTTACAAAAACCTTTATCCTTGTTATCATAGATTCCCCCCCCCCCCTTGGGCTCCATATAGATTCTAAATCTTAACTCTCACATTACAAAAAGCAGTCAGACTTTTTCTTTCCCTTGGAGACAGCATCTCATTATATTGCCCAGGCTGGACTCAAATTCCTGGGCTGAAGCTATCTTCCCTCCTTCAAGCTCCCAAATAGCTGGGACTAGAGGGGAGTACCACCATGCCCAGGTGGATAACATCTTACAATGCCTGACAGTAACCCCCTATAGTATAAAAGAGGTTTCAAAGAACTAGTCAATGAAAATTCTGTAAAACCAATCATAGAATATGACTTATTCTAAAAAAAAAAATGCTGAAAGGCACATGTGACAATATTAAAATTATTTAATTATTTTTAATACGTTTAAAGCACAATTTGCAGTTTCAAAGTATTTATCATTGTCATCAATTGGAAGGTGATATTTCAAATATTCTAAAATATTTTGTTACTAGAAAACTCAGTACATAAATCAGCTCATGAAACTAGGAATTAAAGCAAAAGTATAGGGATCAAAACTAACTGCATTTTCCCAATGAATACTCTTCTCACTTCCAGAAAAAGCACTGGTATCTAAACTGATATAGAAGTAAAAATATAGTTGTCCACCAGCATTGGTATTCGCCACGGATGCTCAAGTCCCTTATAAAATGGCCTGGGGGCATATGGCCAGGCATGGTGGCTCAGGCCTGTAAGTAATTCCAGCACTTTGGGAGGCTAACAGAGGAAAATCACTTGAGGCCAGGAGTTCATGACCAGAGTGAGCAATATAGCAAGACTTTGTCTCTACAAAAAAAAAAAGAAATTAGGTGGGTATGGTGGCACATGCCTGGAGTCCTAGCTACTTGAGAGGTTGATATGGGAGGATCGCTTGAGCCCAGGAGTTTAAGGCTGAGCTATGATCGTGCCACTGCACTCCAGCCTGGGTGACAGAGCAAGAACCTACCTCTAAAAATAAAATAAAATAAAACAAAAATAAAACAGCACAGTATATGCATCCTCCCATATACTTTAAGTCATCTCTAGATTACTTACAATACCTAATACAATGTAAAGATGTGTAAATAGTTATGCTGTATTGTTTTTAGATTTGTGTTATTTTTATTGTTGCATAATTGTTTGAATTAATATTTCCAGTCCATGGTTGGCTGAATCCACAGATGTGGAAATCACTGATATGAAGAGCCTATAGTATAAAATCACAGATAAAGGGGAAAGAAAAAACAGTATAAATGAGCCATATTAATAATATATATTTAAAAATAAAACTGATTTCAAATCAATAAGATATCATTAAAGGAACTAACATCCTTCAAATATTCTTGCAGGGGTGATAAAATCAATACACTTTCATCCTCTAAAACCCAGGGGTATTCCCTCTCCTGCCACCAAAGTAGTGAGAAGCAAGAGGTAATCCCTTCTATTAACAAACTAAGATTTCCTTCTTTGAATTTTTAAATGGTCTAAAAAGTGGATAATATACAAAATGCATTACACACACACACACACACACACACACACACACACACACACACAGCATTCAGCCAGACCAGTCCCTCATTCCAATCTACCCTTCATCACTTCTTTTCAGGCATTCTACATTCAAATTCAAGTCAAACCTAACACTATACTCAGGTTAGTCCAGCAAACATTTATTAAAGACCCTAATAATGTCAGGCTCTACAGGCAGGATACAGCAATGAATCAGACAACGAATAAGCAATGAATAAGATACAATATCTGCCTTCTAGGAACTTCTCAGGAACCCCCACCTGCATAACCCTTCTTATTCCAAAACCTAGGTCAAAAGACACAGCCTTCCTTAAGATTCTCCTGTGATATCTAGCGTGAAAAGTCATTTTTCGCAGCCCTAAGGTCCATTTATTACTTTCTACTTATTTTAGGGTTGCTTTGAGGCTCATGCTGATATCTAATTGATTCTTTTAGTATGCGCCAGGAAGCCTAGCTTAGTGCCTAAGCTGTAACAGGCATGAAATAAACATCTGTTGAATGAACAAGCATCAGTTCTATTTACATGTTTTAATTGTGTTAGATAGACATGGCCTGAACTGAAATATCGAACAGCTTTTACATTCTATAAAACAAAACCTTTACATAACCTTTCCTACCAGTTTTTCCTATTTTATATAGTCCCCGAGACAGAATTTTTTTTCTATTGAAGTGAAAATGTTTAAAGATGAAAGATTATTAAATAAGACACCACTTGTTGATATACACAGAAGGCATTTGATAATTAAAATCCATCACTATTCTCTTGCCATACTTTCTGTCTACAAACTGACTGATAGGAAAAGTTGGTAGAATAGGTTTTTTTGAAGTTTCCAGCCAAAATCCTATTTTATAGGGTGGGGGAAGGAAAAAGAGCAAATATTTTAAGGAAAACGCAGGGAAAGCAAAGGGAAGTAATTGAAGTATGAGTGGCAATGCAAAGGAGATACTGATTAGAGGCAGCTCTCCAGCTTCCAGCTTATTATAGTCATTATGGAATGGTGACATAAACAGATGCCTTGATAACTCACACTCATACTCCTTAAAAGCAGTAACATCTGTAATACAATGTTGAACACAACAATTTCTACCAACAAAAGGGAAGATACAAATATTTATACCATGACCATTTCACTAAGCTTTGAATGCACAAGAAATAACTATAACATAAGGTGGTAGTCCCATAAGAAAGATAATATCCAGAATGTGTAGTGTGGAGGCATGGGTTGATAGGAACTGGTCAACAGAGGGCATTCTGGGTAGTGGTATCAATGTAGAGAAGTATTTTGGAGTTAGTCAAGTTGTATCACCTCAAGTCAACTCTATCTTTTGTCAGGGCAGGGCCAATACCACAAACCTTCATAAATCAAATCTCACCAAACATAACAGTGCTTCCCATAAAACAGACAAAAAATAATTATTGTATTTTTTAAAACAAAACTGATTTCCTATAGCAGTTTCATGACCTTTCATTTGCTTTTGGAGAAGCAATTCAGTTTACATTAATAATGAATTTTCTTTGTCAACCTCCTCTAGACAAGTACCCTCTAAACAATGTGAAGTAAAATTAAAGTCAATAATATTATAGACAGTCCCAGCTTCTTGGAAGCTTAAGTCATGACAATTGCTGGAATGCAGGAGTTCAAGACTGGCCTGAGAGCATAGCAAGACCCCATCTCTAAAAGTATACATATATATTCAGATATGGTCTAACCAGTAGACTATAATGAGATCCAATTCCTTCGTTCCAGATAAATCTATTAATGGGGCCTAGATTTCACCAATTATTTAGTCAGTCATATTACCAAGCTATCATTCAAGTAAATTAACCAGAAATTACCTGTAGGTAATTTCTTCCCCATTCTTTTACCATTTTACTTGATAAAAATGTTTAACCCAAGTAGTAAAACTTTACTATCATTTTAGTTTTAGCTTTAGACTTTTTTGGGCTGTTATGGGATCACCTGGCCTATCATCAACTACACAGGCCTTCAGAACCCTAAAAATACACTTGCTAATTAGTAATCAATACTCTGGGTAATGCAATCAACTTTGAATTCAATTGGGCAAAACATGCATGATCACCTACAAGCATTGTTTTGGTCAGTCAAAACAAAGATGAATCCAGCCTCTCTATACTCAAGGACAATCTAGTAACTTGACATGTAAATTTAAATGGTTTATAAAGTTCTACAAAGCAAGGATAATGAAGCATTAATGGATTAAGACTGGGGGTAACACACAAATTATCCACCTAATCTATCACTCAACCCATATTTTTCAGTTTCTTCCAAAAAGATATAAGCTTCGTCAAATGCATCTAGTGGCATGGCGGCTCACACCTGTAATCCCAGCACTTTGGGAGGCGGAGGTGGGCAAATCACCTGAGCTCAGGAGTTTGAGACCAGCCTGGCCAACAAGGTGAAATGCTGTTTCTACTAGAAATACAAAAATTAGTCGGCATGGTGGTGCGTGCCTATAATCCTAGCTACTCGGAAGGCTGAGGTGGGAGAATCACTTGAACCTGGGAGGCAGTAAGCCAAGATCATGCCACTGCACTCCAGGCTGGGTGACATAGAGATTCTGTCTCAAAAATAATAATATAAATAATATAATAAAAATAACAATGGCTTTTAAATTATACATTCTTAAACTAAGGGCCAAAGATATATAGGCCAGGAAATTAAGGCATAAAAAAGATTTATATGCACCTATAAATCAGATATCTAAATCCATTTTCTAACTACCAGACTTGCCCAGCATTTCTCTTGAATAGCATATTTTTCATTAAATCATATGAATGTGAGGTGCTCAGCCATGTATTTTTTTCATATCTATACATAGAGTCACAACCCATACAGATTTTTTTTCTAACTTTAACCAGGTAATAAAAATCTAAAAACCTATTTCTTAATAAGTAAAACCTGTTGACTAAACATAGGTCTTTTCCAATCTCTAATTTCTCTATCAGTAAACAAAAACAAAAAAAAAAGCTAACAATTTCAATATCTGTGCTTTGTGAAATTAATTCATATTTGGCTCTCTAACTGATCCATCCATTCTTACTATGTAATAAAGAAATGAACACAATAAGCAATGCCTAAGATGCTACCTTGCATCCTGAAGAAGTGAAGACAGTACCATCTCTTTCTTTGGTATTAGCCAGAACACAATGCAAAGCTGTGACTGTAATATGTATTCACTAATTTACTCACTCATTTGGAACACTAGAAACCCCTGTAAGCACAGCTCAAACTCATTATCAGTTAGTTCATGTCTCCTAACAGCTACACAACCAGTCTCACACAACCCACTTAGCTATCATTATAAAAGTCCCCCAAAGTCAGTATTAGAGCTGTCCTATTGAATTCTTCTTTCTCAAATTTAACATGACTTAAAAAACATTAACATAGCAATAAAAACTCCAATGACTGTTAGAAAAAACAGACTTAGGTTTGAGCACATGGCTACGTATTTTTTCTGTAACAACATATTCTCAATAATTAACACTTCGGGACAGTAATGTGATTCTAAATATGAAATAACAGAACTGGATTCTAAATCCAAAATTTCAAGAGAATTTCTCAATCTCAAATTCCTCAACGGCAAGAGCACAGCACAGGTGTCTGTATTACATTACGATCCACTGGAAGTAAAATCCTTTTTCAAAACTGAGAACACTAAAAACAGGAAGTATACTCAAAGTTTTCTAAGGTTTCTTCTAGTCCCAACAATAGTCCTCTGCACCAAGTTCTACTTATCTAAGTTTTAGACATCAAGTTAATATTACTACATTCTAAATTACTTAGTTTCTAATAAATGTTTCCCTCAAATCCTCATTCAACTAAAAATCTTAAAATATAGAGATGCATTAAATGTTGAGAAAAATTAAAAACTTTTTTTTCAGAATTTCCAAAGGACACAAAACAAATTTTAGTTAGGGCAAAAATTCCCATCTCTTCTACAGTTTATCTTTTCAGATTGCTGAAAAACTAAATGCTACAAGTAAATAACCAAATTACAGGAGACAGTAGAGGAATGGAACAGTTTCCTTATGTAATACTGTAAGTTTTTTAAAAAGCTTTTAAAATCACATTTTATTCAGTAAAATATTGTTTTCCCTTAAACTTTTTTAGTGTGATACAAGGTAAATTTTTTTTTAAATCTTAAGAGTTAAATCTAAATAACATGCCTCCACTGTTTTCCTGTTTACTTTTTTAAAGTATTCTGCTTACATTTTGGTTTCCTTTGAAGCACGAGTCATTTAAGTAGGCAAACATTAAATTATTTTGTAATTATAAAAATGGATGAATGCACTCTAGTAAGCATGAAAAAATTTAAAACATTGAAAATAAAACTATACCCGTTTCCTTTCATTGATAACTCACTAAAATCAACTACAGAATGCACAAAGTGTAAGGAAAAAAGGCAATAATGCCTGAGAAACTAATCAATGTAAAAGGATTAAACTTTACATAATTCGTGTACCATAATACAATCCTCCCCAATATAAGAACAATTAATGCTATCTAAGAAACGGAATGAAAGGGCTCCTAAGGTATTTTCTCTTGGGTGGTGTGTTTACAGACTGGGTAAGCACTTGTCCAGAATGTTGCACAAGAGATTCCCGGCTGGCTAAGCATTCACTAGATGGACTCTAAAGTCTCTCAGTTCTAAGATTTCCAATCCAAGAGTAGACGTGAAAAACAAGAAAACATTTTGCCTTTCAATTAACCGATCGGCTTTCACTCCCACCGTAGTCGGGCACACACATACTCAAAAGTTATTTCTCCCCTTTCTCTGCAGTGATTTCACGAGATCCTCGCGAACAAAAGGCAAGGAAAACAGGCACAGGTGGAATAAAAAGGGGAGTGGCTGAGGCCACGCGGCTCTCGGGACAGCGCCCCCACGCCCCCAGTTCCCCCGGCCGCACCTGAGAAATCACTGCCCTCCACACCTCCACCCTTCCGCTCCGGCGCCGGGAGCAAATTCTGCGACCGTACCTTGGCCAGACTCGGCATTGTCTGGAGCCTCCGGTGCCAAAGAAAGACGGGGAGGAAAGAAAAGGAGAGAACGAAGGAGAAAGGACGAATGAGAATAAAGAACGGAGGGGGAAGTAAAGCAGCAGGGAAACCGTACGCTCCTTTAAGCAAAATTACCTTCCCCATCGATCACACGATTTATCAGCCCCCAAAACCAACCCACCGGCCAAAGGCTGCAGCGGGGGGGTGGCCAAACAGGAGTCCACCGAAGCTGTGCCCGCCCGAAGCACAGTGGCAGGGAGAGGGAAATGGGCGTGTGGGCTGGGCCTGGTTGGCCCGAGGCCGGGCTCCGAACAAAGCCGCCCGGGTCCCCATACCTGGGGCGAGGGCTCCGGGCGGCGCCTCCTGGCTCCCCACACCGCCCCAGCCCGGCGACGCCCTAGCCCCGCGCACCCCGGCCCGGGCTAGGGACCGCGGCCGGTCCCCTCCTTGCCCTCGAACAGCGCCCCTTGGGGACAATGGACCCCCTCCCCCGCCTGCGGGCGGAGAGATACAAAGGGAGAGACGAGCTGCCTGGCGCGAAGCCAGGCGTCGGGAAAGTGAAGGCGGAGGAGTGAGAAGGGACGAGAGACGATGTCGGCAGACGCGGAAGCCCACGAGCTGCTCCCAGGCCGTCCCGGGCGCCGCCCGAGCCCTACCGCGGCGGCAAAGGCGGGAGTGCGGACTAGCGGCCCCCTCGACCCCCAGCCGAGAAGGAAAGAGGAGTCTGCACACAAAGAGGAGCGGGACCCCCATCCTCCGCCAGAGCCGGGCCGAGGACGACGGTGCGCGCTCTCACCGCCGAGGGTCCGCAGCGCCCGCCCTACCCGTGCTTTTCGGGGTCGGGGTCCACACGGGGCTCCCCTCTCCTCCACTCACCCACAGTTCCGTTCCCCAGCTCATGGCGGAACTTGAGGCGTCTCTGGCAGTCTGGCAGTGCCGCCGTCCGTCCGTCTGTCGGCTCCGCCGTCAGTCTTTCCGTCCTCTCACTCACTGGCCGGCGGGCTCGCAGCTAAGAGGCTCTGCCTCGAAAGGTGCCGCCACCGCCGGGCTCCCCAGTGAGTGCGAAAGACGCGACTGGAGAAGGCGCCGCCGCCGCCGCGTCCCCGCCTCCCAGAGCTGGGCGGGAGGGGGCCGGGGCCGAGGGGAGGTGGAACGCGGCGCGGGGAGGGGGCGGGGAGCAGTGCATCCTGGGATCGCGGAGGACCTGGGCTCTCTCGGCCATCGCCGGCGGGGTCACCCTGCGGGCCCCTCTCGCTGGTTGAGTCTCCTCCCACCCGTACCCCGGAGCTTGGACTGCCCCGCCGGGGCCGCCACTCGGACCCTTGTTTCGAAGATAGAAAGCGAGAGAAGGGAAAAGATCCCCACCGCCGCTATTATCTCACCCCTTCTTTGCGCTGAGCCCCTTTACAAGAGGCAATTTCAGTTACCTGCCTTTCCTGCCTCTTGCCTCCTCTCTGGAGAAACCCTGCCCGGGAAACATCATCCAAATCCTAGGGTTTAGATTGAGGAGAGTTGTGTTTTATTATTTAAAATCTTGATGTTTAAGGTGATCTGTCCTTTCGAGCCTGATGCTTCGGCGTGACTATTCTTGGGAATTACCAAAATGTGCACAGGTTGAACATCAAATGTGAATGCAACATGTCCCCGATTCTTTAATTAAATGTTTTAATTTTATAAATTCTGTCAAGAAATCATAAAAAGAGACAGCTCTTCCAGTAGTCATCTGGGGATGTTGCCAAGGCACGATGTGGAAGACGTGGATAAATGTGAGCCAAGCTGTCACCTGCGGAAAATGAGAAGGCAGCTCGCCCAGTATCTAAAATAGGCACCTCGTGGGTGGGGGTTGGATGAGAGCCAGATTCCTCTCTGGTAGTATAAACAGCCTATTTGGAACTTCAGATCTCTCTCACCTCCCAGTATCGGAACCTTGGAGGCAGGTCCACTAATTCCTTTTTTCTCTCTGGAACTACTTCCTGGCCTGTCTCCATGGGAAGACTGTCAGCGAGCTTGGCTGGTGCTACCAAATATCAAGTACCCTGAGCAACTCCCTAACATATGCTTTAGTATTAACAGCTCGTCTCCTAAAGCGAGCAAGCGCACAGACACTTCAAACCAGTCAACTAGCAGAGTACTCCTCAGTGCGTCACGACAGCTGGGTGTCTTAGGAAGCTCTCCCAACAGGTTGTCAGCATTGAAACTCCTCCTCTACCTGGCCTGCACAGGTGTTCCAACTTCTTCCGCTTAATCCTTGTCCTTGCCTAGCTGCGCTCCCTCTTGGAACTGAGGCTAACAGCCTGAGTTCGCCTAACAGTCCAGCTGCTAATCTTCCTAAATTCTCTGCTGTCCTTCTCTGAGGCCAGTTTAAGCATACAAATGCCCTCTTCCAAGTGGGTTATAGCCAATTTTTAAATGCTTAATTGTACCATGCAATGAAAAGATTGAAGCATTGAACAACACTTCCTACTATTTTTCTACATTGCCTCTATTTCAAATAGAATTTATTCGTTTATTTATATCACCTAACACTGCTAACCGCCTCTCCTATCACTTCCTCTCATTCCGTAGAATTACAAATGTATTTTGCAATCGCAAGTAACATTAATTAGTAAGAGAAAATTGATTTTTTTTTTTTTTTTTTTGAGACGGAGTTTCACTCTGTCGCCCAGGCGATCTGGGCTCACTGCAACCTCTGCCCTCCCTGCCCCACCTCACCCCCGGGGGTTCAAGCAATTCTCCTGCCTCAGCCTTCCGAGTAGCTGCGATTACAGGTGCCCACCACTGCACCCAGCTAATTTTTGTGTTTTTAGTGGTGACGGGGGTTTCACCATGTTGGCCTGGCTGGTCTCGAACTCCTGACCTCAAGTGATCTGCCCACCTCGGCCTCCCAAAGTACTGGAATTATAGGCGTGAGCCACTGCACCGAGGCAGGAAATTGATTTATTAAATGAATGTCTCATTATTTAGAACCACAGCAATACCAAGATTTATTATATCTAAGTATTGTCATAAAAGCTAAGACCTACAGAGTATAATTTAAACCAAAGTTAAAGAATTTATCTCTTCCCCCGCGCCCCGCCCCCACAATGGTCTAGAGTGCAGTGGCTCCCTCTGGACTCCCTGCAACCTCCACCTTTCAGGCTTAAGCAATTCTCCTGCCTTAGCCTCCCAAGGAGCTGGGATTACAGGTTCGCACCACCACACGTGGCTAATTTTTTGGATTTTTTTGTAGAGATGCGGTTTCGCCATTGTTGCCCCGCCCCGGCTAGTGTCAAACTTCTGGGCTCAAGAGATCCAATCCCCTCAGCCTCCCAAAGTTCTGGGATTACAAGCCTTGAGCCACCATGCCCAGCCAGGATTTCTCTTTTAAACTAATCTGTTCACATTAAAATTCCCAACCATACTGTTTACCTAAATAAAGCTTACCTCCTATATGAAGATTTTTTTCTTCTTCCAAGGTACTGAAGCAGGATTCCACAATTAAAACAATTTCTCTTCAAAAAGTTAGATTTGGGAGCATCAAGGATTTTCTTATTTGCTTTTGTTTTGAGACAGTCTCCTCTGTCATCCAGGCTGGAGTGCAGTGGCACCATCATAGCTCACTGAAGCCTCTACCTCCCAGACTCAAGTAATCCTCCCACCTCAGCGTCCCAAGTGGTTAGGACAACAGGCACACCACCACACCTGGCTAACTTTATTATTTATTTATATATTTTGTAGAGACAGGGGTCTCACAATGTTGCCCAGGCTGATCTCAAATTACTGGACTCAAGTGATCCTCCTGCCTCAGCCTCCCAAAGTGTTGGGATTACAGGAGTGAGCCACTGCACCCAGACCTGCCAAGTTTAATATTCAAATTTAAATAAAATTTATGTTACCCTCCATTACTATAACATTTTTAATATTTCATATTACCACCTTAAATAATCTCTTCTAAAGAATTATTTGTAATTTATAAGATTCTTTCATGACATTAAAAGTCACTGTTTCAACAATCTTTAAGCAAAGATAATTAAAAAGTGAAAACTTTCACAATAAAGAGATAAATGTTTAGTGTTATATTTTGTTACAAAAATAATAAGGACTAATCAGAGTTCAAAGTATTTCTTTTTTTTTTTTTTTTTTTTTTTTGAGATGGAGTTTTGCTTGTTACCCAGGCTGGAGTGCAATGGCACGATCTCGGCTCACCGCAACCTCCGCCTCCTGGGTTCAGGCAATTCTCCCGCCTCAGCCTCCTGAGTAGCTGGGATTACAGGCATGCGCTACCATGCCCAGCTAATTTTTTGATTTTTAGTAAACACGGGGTTTCACCATGTTGACCAGGATGGTCTCGATCTCTTGACCTCGTGATCCACCCGCCTCGGCCTCCCAAAGTGCTGGGATTACAGGCTTGAGCCACCGTGCCTGGCCCAAAGTATTTCTTATGATAACAAATCTCTAAAACAGCATATAGTCATTTTATTCAACAAACATCCAGAGATATTTTACATACACATAGTCACATACACAAATATATATTATCAGTATGGCAGTTTATAAGGTTGTTTACGATTTTTGCATAATCAAAATCATTTTGGCATTAAATTATTTTTACAGATAATTTATTCTTTATAGACTCATGACAAGGCATTTTGTAAGCAGTTCAAACACAGAATTTTTATCTCTAAAAATGTTAAATTTGGCCAGGCACAATGGCTCATACCTGTAACCCTAGCACTTTGGGAGTCTGCGGTGGGAGGACTGCTTGAGGCCAATAGTTCAAGACCAACCCAGCCAACATAGCAAGACCCCATCTCTTATTTTAAAAAATTAAAAGTAAATTCAATTTAAAATGTTAAAACACAATCTTCAGAATCTTCAAAGAAATATCTCTTTATTATAATGGAAATCTATTATTAATTTCAGATGCTACCTCTATAACATACTTTGAATCATTAAATGATATAGAACTCTTCAAACCAATTATACTTTTTTGCTACTTGACCTATTTTGGCAATAAATCACCACATAGTTTCTATTTCATATTACATAATTTATAAGGTAATAATACTCAGACGAAATAAAGAGAATGATATTATTCTACTTTCTCCATATACAACGAATCTACTCTACAAGTAAACTTGCAAGGGCTTAAATTACAAAGGGGCTTTAGCAATTTAAACAATTATTATAATGTATTTTTTATTATGAAAAATAACTTATTGAACCCATTTTCTCTTCAGGCATGTCATAGAACTCTGGTCTATCATAATCTATTAAAGTGTTATGTTTTCTTTTCCATATATTATAATTCAAATGCAAGTTCCTTTTATAATTTCTTTATGTTATAAACATTTAGCTAATGCCCTTTCTGGTTTCAAATATTCCCTTCATGAATCGTTTATTAAGGCATAATATGAAACAAAGTTTTTCACTGCTGCATGCTGGGATATTTAATAATTTACTAGTCCAAGTACATCAACTTTCAACTGTAAATCAATCCCTTGTCATCTGAAAATCTTAAGACTATGTCTTAAAATTAAAGTTACAGAGATAGTGTCCAGAAATAAAATTTTCCTCCAAGTAGCTAGGCCAGAACGATCAAGCTAAAACTACCTTAAGGAAGAAAATCAAAGACCAGTACCATTTTAATGTTTCAAAAACGGGATCACACTTGCATGCTGAGTCCATGCCAAATGAAGAATGGCACTGGTTAGTTAATAGTCATCACTACTTTCTGTACTGCCAGTTTTCCTATCCAAGATTTGGAAGAAATCCAAAACTTCAAGGGCAATGTTCAAGGTGGCTCACTGAAGAAAGGGAGAAAGAGGGAAAGAAAGTGAGAGAGAGAGAGGGACCATTTTATGTTTTTTGGAATTCTACTCACCATTACTGAATCTAGTTAAAGCATTTCATGTAATTGCTGTAGTGAAATGTGGAAGAAGAAAAAGAAAATTCTATATAAATCAAATGTGTTTAAAGAGGTAACTTATGTCCACTTTTCTCTGTTGATTGGATTTTTCCCACTGCATTATGATACAACTGTGTAACATTAAAAATGTTTAGGTATTTGTTTATATTAAATTTTCCTCAGGGCAGGAGACCTGGTAGAATAAAAGTTACAGTTTTCTCTAGGTGTTTGTTGTACTTTCCCCATTCAAAATTTCTTCTTTTTTTTTTTTTTTTTTTTTTTTGAGACGGAGTTTTGCTATTGTTGCCCAGACTGGAGTGCAATGGCACAATCTTGGCTCACTGCAACCTCCGCCTTCTGGGTTCAAGCAATTCTCCTGCCTCAGCCTCCCGAGTAGCTGGGACTACAGGCGCGCACCACCATGCCCAGCTAATTTTTGTATTTTTAGTAGAGACGGGGTTTCACCTTGTTGACCAGGATGGTCTCGATCTCTTGACCTCGTGATCCACCCGCCTTGGCCTCCCAAAGTGTTGGGATTATAGGCTTGAGCCACCGCGCCCGGCCCCCCCATTCAAAATTTCTATTAATTTCTTTAAGTATTCCTATTTTTTTTTGTTGTTGTTGAGTTTTGTTTGGGAGTTTTTTGGCATGTGATAACAAATTTCAAGATATGCATACCAGTTAACAACAGATATTCTCTGTTTTGTTTTGTTTTGTTTTTTTATGAAAACCAGACAGGTGCATCATGTGAACTCATGGAAATAAAACCCGCTTGTACAGATTCACAAGAACAAATTGTTAAATTTTCAGGAATTTAGCAAACAGGTTGTTAAAAAATGTCAGCTTGATAGCAGTCATTGTGAGAGTATTTACACCATAGGAATTAGCAAATGCTTCAAATTAGGGCTTTTTCTCTGCAGAGCTGAGTTAAACACAAGCATACCACTATCTAAATCCTAAATAGATTAGCAGGGAAGGAAATGAAAATGTACCACAGCTACTGAGAGAACAATTCTGAAATAAAATGATAATTTTTTTTTTGAGACGGAGTTTCGCTCTTGTTGCCTAGGCTGGAGTGCAATGGTGTGATCTCAGCTCACCGCAACCTCCACCTCTCGGGTTCAAGTGATTCTCCTACCTCAGCCTCCCAAGTAGCTGGGATTACAGGCATGTGCCACCATGCCTGGCTAATTTTGTATTTTTAATAGAGGGGGGATTTCTCCATGTTGGTCAGGCTGGTCTTGAACTCCCGACCTCAGGTGATCCACCCACCTCAGCCTCCCAAACTGCTGGGATTATAGGCGTGAGCCACCACAGGCAGTGAAATGATACATTTTAATTTTATTGAGTCCATCCAAACATTATCTGGGATACTCAGGGTCTAATACAATTATAAGTTCTTTTTCATCTCTTACGTAACAGAATCATATCCATTTGTGGTAATCTTTTCTTCTACTATCTTCATAGTAGAATTCTAACATTTGTAATTCTTTTTCATTTGATATTTATTATAATCCATTATTATTGATTTACTTAAAAGATAATAAACCACAATTCTGCATTTCCATGTCAGAATATTTCACCATTTAAGTAAATGCTTAATTTTTTATTGATAAAGATGATTTAAATAATCAATCATGAACACTTTCTCTAGGCTTGGTCTCCTTATCTTTATCCAAATCCAGTTAGCTAAGATTTTAATGTTGATTCTAAACACCAACATGGCTCAGACTTTAGATATTTTAAGTTCTCTAAAAGTAAGATCATCTACTATGTGTAAATTCAAGATTTGTTGTTTTGGTGTGGTGTTTTGTTTTGTTTTGTTTTTTTAAGAGATGGGGTCTTGCTCCATTGCCCAGGCTGGAGGGCAGTAGTGTAAAGCATAACATCATCTTTCACAGCAGCCTCAAACTCCTGGACCTCAATTCCTCCTCAAATTCAAGTAATTCTTCCACCTCAGCCTCCTGAGTATCAGTGACTATATTGCATTCCAACAAATCTAGCTAATTTCTTGTGTTTTTAGAATCAGGCTCTCACAGTGTTGCTCAGGCTGGCCTCAAACTTCTGGCCTGAAGCATATTTTTAAATTTCAGTGGCCACTTCACTGTAACAATACAGTTTATCCCATGAGATAAAACAGCAAGTTAAATCCACTTATGTGGAAGTAAGCCAACAGATGTCTAATTTATCAGTAAACTCAGAGAATTGGGCTTTAACCTAAAGGGCTTGGTTTTAATATTATAACCTAGGTCACCTTTAATAGAGGGCATACTACAGAGTATCAGTTGGAATAACTTCCAATGAATCAAAATTTTCTATAGGGCTGCTATATTAAATATTGAGACTCCCACTTAAGTTTTTGTTTTTGTTTTTTGAGATAGAGTCTTGCTCTGTTGTCCAGACTGGAGTAGGCACGATCTTGGCTCACTGCAACCTCCGCCTGGCAGGTTCAAGCAATTCTCCTGCCTTAGACTCCCGAGTAGCTGGAACTACAGGTGTGCACCATTATGCCTGGCTAATTTTCTGTATTTTTAGTGGAGATAGGGTTTCACCATGCTGGCCAGGCTGGTCTCAAACTCCTGACCTTGTGATCTCCCCACCTCGGCCTCCCAAAGTGCTGGGATTACAGGCATGAGCCACTGCGCCCGGCCAACATCCCACCAAGTATTCTAACATTGTGCACCCTAGATCAGACACTCTTAACCCAATGGATTTAGACCACAAATTTGAGGGCATTGCTAAACACATGAAATTAGATAGAAAAGATTTTTAATAGATGCATCCATAGCTTTTAGGGGGGAACAGGAGCATAGCTTTTATCAGTAGCTCTTAATGAAGCATTCACTTCAAAATCTCTTGGAGGGCCTTTTAAAGATTAGTGACTTACAATATGAGAACAGTAGTAAATGATGCTATCACTTCTGTTTAAAAGAGAAATTTTTACTATCTGTTTGTATGCACAGAATACCTCTGGAAGGAAACACAAGAAACTGGAAGTAGTACTTCCCTCTGGACAAGGGAACTAGGAGAATGAGATGATTTTTTTAAAAGCCCTACTTTTTACTACTTCTCTTTTGTACATATAGTTTTATTGTCCATATTTTATCTATCTAAAGAGAGTGTAAAATTACAAAACCAATAATGCCCAGGCCTCACTGTAGGACTATTAAGTCAGAATTTCTAAATTTCCAGTGATTAAGCCATAATGATTGCATGTATTTTTTAAACTCCACAGGATAGTTTTTCAACTCCACATGTACTTTGATTATACATAAAAATCACACACACTGCTCTGTGGAATCTGCCAAAAAACAGCAAACACAAACACACACACCACAAACTCATGAGAACACCATTCCCTGCATCTCCTGGGAAAGACTCAGAAAATAAATGACTCACTTAAAGCAAGGCTGGAGAGGTTCTGTTTAAGAACTCATGTGTGGTGAGTTCAAACAACTCTCCACTTAGGGGTGGTGAGACAGGAAGCCGCTCAGTGGTTAAGCTGAAGGCCTAGGAAAGGCTTAATGTTTTTGGCCACCAGATTACACTGAAGGGTAATTGAGCATTTGCTTACCCATCTATTAAGTAACTTGCCTTTTCTGCAATTCTAGTGGATGGGTCCAGGAGCAACAAGGATCTGCCACCCCTGGAAACTCTTCCTGTTGTGCCATCATAGGAATTTGCCCAGCTTGCTTCAAGGAAACACCCTACCTGTTCACAATGTATCTCATTTTCACTATTACTCAAATGTCATTTAAGGCCAGGTGCAGTGGCTCATGGCTAAAATCCCAGCACTTGTGAGGCCAAGACAGAAGGACAACATGAGTCCAGGAGTTTGAGACCAGCCTGAGCATCATAGTGAGACCTTCCTGTCTCTACAAAAAATAAAAATATTATCCAGGCATGATTGCATGTGCCTATAACCCCAGCTACTCAGGGGGCTGAGGTGGGAGGATCACTTGAGCCTGAAAGATTGAGGGTACAGTAATCCATGATCATGCCACTAGACTCCAGCCTGGGCAACAGAGTGAGGCTAGGTCTCAAAAAATAAAATGTCATTTAGTGTTAAAGGAATGACTGACTACAATACTTCAAAATTTAATCTGCGAAGAGAAAGCATGCCCAGCTGAGTATCCTAGAGCACTTCCTAGATCATTCTCCTGGAGTTAACCTGAAAAAGTGGTGTCTCTTGTGTACCGTTGCTTCTCTCCACTTCAGTAAAATTGGCAGGAAAGCATTTCTTCACAGGCAACATACAATCTGAGAAAAAATAAATTTTCTTTTCTTTTCTTAGTATTCTATTTATGGTTCCTGTGTTCAGAAAAAAGGAATGCCACAAGTTACATGACTGCGCGTAATAGTAAACAAGTGTATTTCACAGTTTGAGCTAAAATCTACCTGGAATTGAATTTTGTGAAAATGCAGAGTTTCACTGTTAATACAGGGAAGTTTCTAGAATGTATCATATGAGACTCTCTTCACAACTCTGGTATAAGCAGAGGTTTTTAAAACTATGTACAAAACGCACTAACTAATCATAAAGGAAAAAATTGATAAAATCAGTAAATTAAATTTATCAAAAAGTACTTTTAAGAGAATGAAAAGACAAATCCAGAATGGAAAAATATATTAGCAATATATCCCCAACGAAGGACTCATATCTAGAATATATAAAGAGTTTCTACAAAACAGTAAGATAGACCCACATGGTGAAAACTTGGCAAAATACATGAATCAGCACTTACATAAGAAAATATTCAGGTAGTCAACAATATATTCAAAAAGTATTTAACCTTATTAGGTATGAAAAAATGCATATTAAAACCCCACTGAAATATTGCTATGTGTCTATTAGAATGGCTGGGATTTAAAAGATCGACAACACCAAGCATTAGTAAAGATGTGGAATGACGGAAATTCTCACACACTGCTGGTGGAAGTGTAAATTGATACAACTTTGAAGAACTATTTGGCAATATTGCATACTATACAATCCAAAAATTCTACTACTAGGTATATACTCAAAAGCCATACATTCTTATGTGCACCAAAGGCACATTCATGGATCTTCATCACAGAAAATTATTCATAATAGCTAAATACTGGAAAGAACCCAAATTTCCAATAGTAGAATGGATAAATAGTGGTATATTCATGTAATAAAATATGTTAACCACAAAGGAAAAAAGTGAAATATACCTACAAACAAAAATAACAAAAATATTGAGTGAAGAAAAGCCAGACATAAAGAATATATAATACATAATTACATTTATAAACTTTCTCAAATAGGAAAACCTAAATTACGATGTTAGAAGTCATAGGCTGGGCACAGTGGCTCACGCCTGTAATCACAGCACTTTGAGAGGCTGAGGGGAGCAGATGGAAAGGTCAAGAGATTGAGACCATCCTGGCCAACATCGTGAAACCCCATCTCTACCAAAAATACAAAAAACTAGCTGGGCATGGTCGTGTGTGCCTGTAGTCTCAGCTCTTCAGAGGCTGAGACAGGAGAATCACTTGAACCCAGGAGGCAGAGCAGAGATCACGCCACTGCACTCCAGCCTGGCAACAGAGGAAGTCTCCATCTAAAAAAAAAAAAAAAAGTCAAGATATTGGTTACCTCTGGGGAGAAGGGAATGGGAGACAGTACAAGGGAGTCTTCCGAGTTTCTGGTAGTGTTCTTTCATTTTATCTAGGTGATGCTTATACAGGTGTCTTCACTTTGTGATGATGCCTCAAACTGGTGGTGCTTTCTGCATTTTATTGTACATGTTACACTCCAAATTTTCAGAAAGCATATTTTTTAAAAAGCCCTGATCTCTTTGGGATACCTATTTACCTGTAAAATGTCTGGTTTCAAAGAGGAATGTTAGATCATTTACCATGTCTTTCAGTTTTCACAGAACTTTTTATAAATATGTCCACTGAATAACATCTTGCACCTATGCAAACCAATATTAAACTTGAAGAGTTTAATCGTTGCCTTAGTTTTGACTGCCATCTAATGGTAAGAATACTGTACTATATAGACATAAAAAGAACCATTCCCTGCAGTAAGCAAAAGGACATTGACTGCCTACAGTTTGCAGGACTGCTTTACAGTAGAATTTATCATTGGTACTCAGTGTAAATATTAGGACATGATGTAAATATTATGACATTCAATTAGGATTGTTAAATCTGAAATAAAACAGAATTTTTCATTTGTGTAAGAAGTTCATGACCCTATTGTAATTTTAATTCTTTCTTTGACCATATGTTGTAGTCCTTTCAGATTACAGCCCACTTAGTACAGCAAATATTAGGCAGTAGCACAATATATAGTCCTTTTACTATGAAAGTCCAAAAGGAGAAACAGATTCAATATATGTAATTCAATTTCTTGAATATAAACAGTGCTCCGTAAAAAGCACTGGATTAATGTACTGCTTAAAGTATTCTACTTGGACCCTACCTTTTCAGTGGGATTTTGAAAGTAGGGGTCTGTGTGGCATGCTGCTGTATTCTGACCTAGAAGTTACATGCATTGTGATGAAATCTACAACCAAAAGAGAAAGTTGGCTGGGCACTGGGCAACATGGTGAGACCCCATCTCTTAAAAAAAAAAATGCAAAAATTAGCTGGGTATGGTGGTGCTCACCTGTAGTCCCAGCTACTCAGAAGGCTGAGGTGGGAGAATCACTGGAGCCTCAGGTGGAGGTTACAGTGAACCGTGATCGTGCCACTGCACTCTAGCCTGGGCAACAGAGAGAGACCTTGTCTCAAACAAACAGGAGAGAGAGAGAGAAAGTTAAAAAATTATTTGTTGAAAATAAGCACTTCTGAGGCTCAACTGTTAACTAGATATTTTTTAAGCAAAGAGGAGGCAGAGCCCTCTAAAAGGAACTTTCAGAAAACTAGAAATTTTTAGTGTGTTTCAGCAATATCTATGGAAAGCCAAAAAAATGAAGAAAAAATAGAAAAGAGGAAGCTTTGTTTATATTTAAGTATCCTGCCCCCACCAAATCCAGTTTATGAAGTAACCAAGATGAATATAGTTTCATCTTCCAGCAAAATACTCCAACCCTTTTATCAGCTTTAATTCAAATGGAATCGGTTGTTTTTTGTTTGTATTAACAGATTTACTGAGGTACAATTGACATATAATAAAGTGCATATCTATAAAGTGATATATGTATATACTCAGGAAACCATTCACAAAAATCGAGAAAATAAACATCCCTCCCCCTCAACAATGTTCTTGTGACCCTTCGTAATTCAAACCTACCTCTCTTATCCCACTCTGTCCCTAGGCAGCTGCTGATTTGCTTTTGATTACAGATAAGATTACATTTTCTGTAATTTTTTAATAAATAGAATCATACTGTATGTACACCATCATCTGGCTCCTTTTACCTGGTTGATTACTTTGAATTCATCTATGTTGCTGCTGTATAATTTCTTTTTATTCTGAGTGGTATTCTATTGGGTGGATATATCACAATTTGTTTATCCGTTCACTTGCTTAAGGCCTATCCTTCACTTTTTGTTTTACAAATAAAATATTTGTAAATATTACAAATAAAGTTGTTATGAACATTTGTGTAAAAGATTTTGTATGGGCCAGGAGTGGTGGCTCATACCTGTAATTCCAGCACTACTTTGGGAGGCTAAGGTGGGAGGATTGCTTGAGGCCAGGAGTTTCAGAACAGCCTGGGCAATGTGGCAAACCTTCATCTCTACAAAAAACAAAAAAACTCCAAAAATTTAGCCAGGCATGGTGGTGCCTGCCTATAGTCCCAGCTACCCAGGAGCCTCTTGCTTCAGCATCTGGAGTACTAGGATTACAGGCACACATCACTGTACCTGGCTTTAAAACGATTCTTTTTAATACTGGCAATGTTCTTTGCTCAGAAATCCACTTTAAAATTAATATTGTCATCATTGTATTCTTTTGATTAGTGTTAGCATGGGATTTTTTTCCATCTTTTAAGTTTTAGGTTATTTATTTGTTTTTCAAATGGGTTTCTTATAAGCGGCATATAGTTGGGTCTTGCTTTTTTATCCAACTTGACAATCTCTTAAACATCAAAATTGAAATGTTTACGATATTTACACTTAACATAATTAAGGATTTGGTAGGGTTTAAGTCTACCATCTTACTTTTTGCTTTCTATTTGTCCTATTTGTTTTCTGTTTTTTCTTTTTTTGTTAACTTCTCTTGGGTTGAGTATTTTTAAATTATTCCATTTTATCTCCAGTTTGCCTATTAGCTACAACTCTTTGTTTTGTATTTTAGTGGTTACTTTAGAATTTCTAATATGTATTTTTTAAACTTTATTTTTTAAATGACTGTTTTCCTTTTTGAGACAGGATCTTGCTCTGTCACCCAGTTTGGAGTGCAGTGGTGCAGTCTCGGCTCACTGCCACCTTCATTTCTCAGGCTCAAGTGATCCTTCCACCTCAGTTTCTCAAATAGCTAGGACTACATACATGTTTCACCACACTTGACCTTTTTTTTTTTCAGAATGAGATCTCACTGTTGCAGAACCCTTGGTGTGTTGCTTTTCTGACTGGAAACCTCTGTGGCTGGTGGCACCTTTGCCTGAGTTTTGCTTGGGGCTGCTGGGCTCACTCTACCCACTTGGCTTGGCAGGCTCCTCTCAGCTCATGCTACCAGCCTGGATCCCATGGCTGCCAAGGGTGAGTCAGGTGTGGAGTGGTGAGAACTGTGTAAATAAGCAAGCATGGGGCCCAGCCACTGTGCACAGTCAGACATGCCAGCTGCTGCAGTGGGGCGGGCAGCTCCAAGTACTAGCATAGGTGCCAGCTCTCTGTAACACTCTGGCTGGACCAGGCACACCAGAAGCAACTTCCAAGGCTGCCGCTGGGGAATGCAGTGATGCCCAGAAACTTAGAGACTCTAGAAACCTCAAGACCCCAAAGAGGGAGTCACAATCCTGGCTCAGGCAGTTCCCAGGTCTGGGTTTCCTGAAGAGCCACAGTTCTTCTCTCCTTTTCACCAGCAATGTGGCAAGCAAGGGGCATGTTTCAGCCCTGTTTGTGTTACATCTTTTTTAGCCCACCATTTAACAGGTCCTGAGTTCTTGTCCTGCTACCAGGAAGAATGCAGTATACAGACAAGTGGAGGATAAACAAGACGGGAGGGAGCTTTATTGAGTGATAGAACAGCTCAGAGGAGACCCGCAGTGGGTAGCACCTTTCCACAGTTAGGGTATCACAATGAGTGTTTTGCTCCTAGCAGAGAGTAGGCTCTGGAGAGGGAGGCTTCTCTCTGCAAATAGGTTGTCTTGTCATCTCTGCAGCTTTCAGCAGAGAGGAGGCCCTGGAGTGGGTTGTTCCTCTCTGTAGATGCTTATATTTCTGCAGCTGGTTGTCCCAATGTATCTGTAGCTTTCAGCAGAGAGGATGCCCTGGAGTGAGTAGCTCCTCTCTGTGGCCAGTCGTCCTGATGTCCACTGCTCTCAGCAGATAGGAGGCTCTGGAGTGGGTAGGTCCTCTCTGCAGTTGGTCATCCCAAAGTCTACTCAGCTCTGGCTGAGTCCAGAGCTTTTATGGGCCTCAGAGGCGAGGAAGTAAGCACCAATTGGTCCATGGGTGGCCATGGGCCCCAAAAAAGGCACCAGAAGTCCCCACTCTGGTCTGCAGGACTGGCAGCCTGGTCCTCAGCCTTCAGGCCCTCCCTGGCCTAAAGGTGAGACCTTACCAAAGACCTATCCCCTTCCACCCAGGAACTTGTCTGCCTCCTGTGGCCATTTATGGTGTCCAGGCTGTAGGTACCAAGGAGAGCCTGCAGCTCAGCACCAAGATGCCCTCAGACCCCACTGGCTTCCCTCCTGTGCTCATCAGTGCCCAAAGTCGGGAGGGAGCCAAGGCAGCAGGGGGCTGGTGTATCAGCACTGCCCTGAGTATGGGCACAACTGGCCACTCTGTGACAGCACCTGGGCTTGGCCCTGACTTTGCTGCAAGATCAGAGTGAGCACCAACAGCAGGGAGAAGCCAGGCAGTGGGAGCAGGCAATTCTGAGTCTGCAAGGGCAGTGGGGGCCTTTCCATGTCCCAAAGAGTGTAGGGATGCCTGAATCCACAGCCATGGTTTGGGCAGCTGCAGCTATTCAGGGGTGTGTGTGTGTGTCTGAGGGCAGGGGGGTCCTGCCTGCTCCATGGAGCAGGAGGCCCAGGTCCACAGCCACAATTTGGGCAGCTGCAGTGGTACCCAGGGAGCTCCCCACCAGCTCAGAAGGGGAGGGGGTCCCACTTGTTCCTGGCTCCTGCCGGCTCCATGGAGTGTGCAGCCCAGCTGTGTTTCTCTGATTCAGCTGGCATGATGGCAGCAGCTGCTCCAGACAGGCTGCCACTATTATCATGACTATATTGCCCAGGCTGGTAAAACAACTTTTTTTGAGATATAATTCACATACCATACACTTCATTTGCTTAAAATATGTAATTTAATGGCTTTAGTATGGCGACAGAATTTGGCAGCTATCACCATGATCAATTCTAGAACATTCTTATTCCCAAAAAGAGATCTCATACACCTAAGCAATCTTCTCCTCCATTTCTCCATTCTCCTCAGCTACAGGCAACCATTAGTTTGCCTATTCTGGATATTTTGTATAAATGAAATTATGCAATACATGGTCATTTGTGACTGTTTTTGTCAATTAGCACGATGTTTTCAAGGTTCATCCATGTTGTAAAATATATTTGTACTTTATTCCATTTATTCACAAATAATATTCCATTATATGGATATAAGATTTTATTTATCTATTCATTATCATCAGTTGATGGACAATTCGGTTGTTTTCATCTTTCGACCATTATGAATAATGATGCTATCAACATTTATATACATGTTTCCGTGTAGGCATGTGTTTGTATTTCTCTTGGCTACATACCTGGACATGGAATTACTGGGTCATATGATAAGTCTATGTTAACCATTTTAGGAACTTCCAGACTGTTTTTCAAAGCAGCTGCATCATTTTACATTCCCACAGCAGTGGCAGTACATTAAGGTTCTAAATTCTCCATATCTTCACTAATACTTGTAATTATCTTTCTTTTTTATTATAGCCATCCTAGTGGGTGTGAGGTAGTATCTCATTGTAGTTTTACATCACATTTAATTGATGTGTAGTATAAATCATTAATTTATTATCATCTGCCTTCAAGAATTATGGTACTTCATGTATGGTATAATAATCTTACCACAATATACATCTATTTCCTTCCCCTGCCTTTGTGCTATTTTCATGCATTTTACTCCTTTAGATGTTATAAGCATCATAATGCATTGCCATTAATTTTTTTTATATGAGGTCCCACTCTGTTGTCAGGCTGGATGATGCAATCATGCCTCACCTCCTGGGCTCAAGCAATCCTCCCACGTCAGCCTCTCAGGTAGCTGGGACCACAGGCACTTACCACTATACTCAGCTAATTTTTAAATTATTTTGTGAAGATGGGGTCTTGTTATGGTGCCCAGGGTACTCATGAACTCCTGAGTTCTAATGATCTTCCAAACTCAGCCTCCCAAAGTGCTGGGATTACAAGTGTGAGCCACTGTGACCAGCTCATTGTTATTAATCCTGCCTTAAACAACTAATTATCTTTTTTTTTCTTTTTCCAAATGTTATCTTTTTGTTTTTTTATTGCATTTTAGGTTTGGGGGTACATGTGCAGAACATGCAAGATAGTTGCATAGGTACACACGTGGCAGTGTGTTTTGCTGCCTTCCTCCCCTTCACCCACATTTGGCATTTCTAGCCATGCTATCCCTCCCCAGCTCCCCCCGTTGCTGTCCCTCCCCTATTTCCACCAATAGACCCCAGTGTGTAGTACTCCCTTCCCTGTGTCCATGTGTTCTCACTGTTTATCACCTGCCTATGAGTGAGAATATGCAGTATTTCATTTTCTGTTCTTGTGTCAGTTTGCTGAGAATGATGTTCTCCAGATTCATCCATGTCCCTACAAAGGACACAAACTCATCATTTTTGATTGCTGCACAATATTCCACAGTGTATATGTGCCACATTTTCCCAGTTCAGTCGATCATTGATGGGCATTTGGGTTGGTTCCAGGTCTTTGCTATTGTAAACAGTGCTGCAATGAACATTCGTGTGCATGTGTCCTTATAGTAGACCGATTTATAGTCCTTTGGATATATACCCAGTAATGGGATTGCTGGGTCAAATAGAATTTCTATTTCTAGGTCCTTGAGGAATTGCCACACTGTCTTCCACAATGGTTGAACTAATTTACACTCCCACCAGCAGTGTAAAAGTGTTCCTATTTCTCCACATCCTCTCCAGCATCTGTTGTCTCCAGATTTTTTAATGATTGCCATTCTAACTGGTGTGAGATAGTATCTCAATGTGGTTTTCATTTGCATCTCTCTAATGACCAGTGATGATGAGCATTTTTTCATATGTTTGTTGGCCTCATGTGTGTCTTCTTTTGTAAAGTGTCTGTTCATATCCTTTGCCCATTTTTGAATGGGCTTGTTTATTTTTTTCCTGTAAATCTGTTTGAGTTCTTTGTAAATTCTGGATATCAGCCCTTTGTCAGATGGGTAAACTGCAAAGACTTTTTTCCCATTCTGTTGGTTGCCGATTCACTCTAGTGACTGTTTCTTTTGCCATGCAGAAGCTGTGGAGTTTGATTAGGTCCCATTTGTCTATTTTGGCTTTTGTTGCCAATGCTTTTGGTGTTTTGTTCATGAAGTCCTTGCCTACTCCTATGTCCTGAATGGTTTTGCCTAGGTTTTCTTCTAGGGTTTTTATGGTGTTAGGGCTTATGTTTAAGTCTTTAATCCATCTGGAGTTAATTTTAGTGTAAGGTGTCAGGAAGGGGTCCAGTTTCTGCTTTCTGCACATGGCTAGCCAGTTTTCCAAACACCATTTATTAAACAGAGAGTCCATTCCCCATTGCTTGTTTTTGTCAGGTTTATCAAAGATTCTATGGTTGTAGATATGTTGTGTTGCCTCCGATGCCTCTGTTCTGTTCCATTGGTCTATATCTCTGTTTTGGTACCAGTACCATGCTGTTTTGATTACTGTAGGCTTGTAGTAGAGTTTGAAGTCCGGTAGTGTGATGCCTCCTGCTGTGTTCTTTTTGCTTAGAATTGACTTGGCTATGCGGGCTCTCTTTTGGTTCCATATGAAGTTCAAGGTGGTTTTTTCCAGTTCTGTGAAGAAAGTCAATGGTAGCTTGATGGGGATAGCGTTGAGTCTGTGAATTACTTTGGGCAGTATGGCCATTTTCATGATATTGATTCTTCCTAACCATGAACATGGAATGTTTCTCCGTTTGTGTCCTCTCTTATTTCGTTGAGCAGTGGTTTGTAGTTCTCCTTGAAGAGGTCCCTTACGTTCCTTGTAGGTTGTATTCCTAGGTATTTTATTCTCTTTGTAGCGAATGGCAGTTCGTTCTTGATTTGGTTCTCTTTAAGTCTGTTATTGGTGTATGGGAATGCTTGTGATTTTTGCACATTAATTTTATATCTGGAGACTTTGCTGAAGTTGCTTATCAGTTTCAGGAGTTTTGGGGCTGAGGTGATGGGGTCTTCTAGATATGCTATCATGTCATCTGCAAATAGAGACAATTTAGCTTCCTCCTTTCCTATTTAATACCCTTTATTTCTTTTTCTTGCCTGATTGCTCTGGCTAGAACCTCCAGTACCATATCGAATAGGAGTGGTGAAAGAGGGCATCCTTGTCTAGTGCCAGATTTCAAAGGGAATGCTTCCAGTTTGTGCCCATTCAGTATGATATTGGCTGTTGGTCTGTCGTAAATAGCTTTTATTATTTTGAGATACGTTCCATCAATACCGAGTTTATTGAGGGTTTTTAGCATAAAGGGCTGTTGAATTTTGTCAAAGGCCTTCTCTGCGTCAATTGAGATAATCATGTGGTTTTTGGTTTTGGTTCTGTTTATGTAGTGAATTACATTTATAGACTTGTGTATGTTGAACCAGCCTTGCATCCCCGTGATGAATCCTATTTGATCATGGTGGATAAGCTTTTTGATGTGCTGTTGCAATCGGCTTGCCAGTATTTTATTGAAGATTTTTGTGTCTATGTTCATCATGGATATTGGCCTGAAGTTTTCTTTTCTTGTTGAGTCTCTGCCGGGTTTTGGTATCAAGATGATGTTGGTCTTATAAAATGATTTGGGAAGGGTTCCCTCTTTTTGAATTATTTGGAATAGTTTCAGAAGGACTGGTACCAGCTTCTCTTTGTGTGTCTGGTAGAATTTGGCTGTGAACCCATCTGGACCTGGGCTGTTTTTGTGTGGTAGGCTCTTAATTGCTGCCTCAACTTCAGACCTTGTTATTGGTCTATTCATAGTTTTGGCTTCCTCCTGGTTTAGGCTTGGGAGGACACAAGTGTCCAGGAATTTATCCATTTCTTCCAGGTTTACTAGTTTCTGTGCATAGAGTTGTTTGTAATATTCTCTGATGATGGTTTGAATTTCTGTGGAATCTGTGGTGATTTCCCCTTTATCGTTTTTTATTGCATCGATTTAGTTATTCCCTCTTTTTTTTTTTTTAATCAGTCTGGCTAGTGGTCTGTCTATTTTGTTGATCTTTTCAAAAAACCAGCTCTTAGATGTATTGATTTTTTGAAGGGTTTTTTTGTGTGTCTCTATCTCCTTCAGTTCTGCTCTAATCTTGGTGATTTCTTGTCTTCTGCTAGGTATTGAGTTTTTTTTTTATCTTGCTCCCCTAGCTCTTTCAATTTTGATGACAGGGTGTCAATTTTGGATCTCTCCACTCTTCTCATGTGGGTACTTATTGCTATATATTTTCCTCTAGAGACTGCTTTAAATGTGTCCCAGAGATTCTGGTATGTTGTGTCTTCATTCTCGTTGGTTTCAAAGAACTGCTTTATTTCTGCCTTCATTTCATTGTTTATCCAATCAACATTCAAGAGCCTGTTGTTCAGTTTCCATGAAGCTGTGTGGTTCTAAGTTTCTGAATTCTGAGTTCTAACTTGATTGCACTATGGTCTGAGAGACTGTTTGTTATGATTTCAGTTCTTTTGCATTTGCTGAGGAGTGATTTACTTCCAATTATGTGGTCAATTTTGGAGTAGGTGTGATGTGGTGCTGAGAAGAATGTATATTCTGTGGATTTGGGGTGGAGAGTTCTGTAAATGTCTATCAGGTTTGCTTGTTCCAGGTCTGAGTTCAAGTCCTGGATATCCTTGTTAATTTTCTGTCTGGTTGATCTGTCTAATATTGACAGTGGAGTGTTAAAGTCTCCCACTATTGTGTGGGAGACTAAGTCTCTTTGTAAGTCATTAAGAACTTGCCTTATATGTCTGGGTGCTCCTGTATTGGGTCCATATATATTTAGGATCGTTAGCTCTTCTTGTTGTATCAATCCTTTGACCATTATGTAATGTCCTTCTTTGTCTCTTTTGATCTTTGTTGCTTTAAAGTCTATTTTATCGGAGATGAGAATTGCAACTCCTGCTTTTTTTCCCTCTCCATTTGCTTGGTAAATCTTCCTCCATCCCTTTATTTTGAGCCTTTGTGTATCCTTGCATGTCAGATGGGTTTCCTGGATACAGCACACCGATGGGTTTTGGCTTTTTATCCAATTTGCCAGTCTGTGTCTTTTGATTGGTGCATTTAGCCCATTTACATTTAGGGTTAATATTGTTATGTGTGATTTTGATACTGCCATTTTGATGCTAGCTGGCTGTTTTGCCCGTTAGTTGATGCAGATTCTTCATTTTGTTCATGCTCTTTAGCATGTGGTATGTTTTTGGAATGGCTGGTACTGGTTGTTCCTTTCTAGGTGTAGTGCCTCTTTCAGGAGCTCTTGTAAAGCAGGCCTGGTGGTGACAAAATCTCTGAGTACTTGCTTGTTTGCAAAGGATTTTATTTTTCCTTCACTTCTGAAGCTCAGTTTGGCTGAATATGAAATTCTGGGTTGAAAGGTCTTTTCTTTAAGGATATTGAATATTGGCCCCCACTCTCTTCTGGCTTGTAGGGTTTCTGCCGAGAGATCTGCTGTGAGTCTGATGGGCTTCCCTTTGTGGGTGACCTGACCTTTCTCTCTGGCTGCCCTTAGCATTTTCTCCTTCATTTCAACCCTGGTGAATCTGACGATTATGTACCTTGGGGTTGCTCTTCTTGAGGAATATCTTTGTGGTAATCTCTGTATTTCCTGGACTTGAATATTGGCCTGCCTTGCTAGGTTGGGGAAATTTTCCTGGATAATATCCTGAAGAGTATTTTCCAGCTTGGATTCATTCTCTTTGTCACATTCAGGTACACCTACCAAACGTAGATTAGGTCTCTTCACATAGTCCCTCATTTCTTGGAGACTTTGTTCATTCCTTTTTGCATTTTTTTCTCTAATCTTGGCTTCTCGTTTTATTTCATTGAGTTGATCTTTGACTTCTGATATCCTTTCTTCTGCTTGGTCAATTCGGCTGTTGAAACTTGTACATGCTTCACAAAGTTCTCGTGTTGTGTTTTTCAGCTCCTTCTATTCACTCATATTCCTAAGTTGTCCATTGTTGTTATCATTTCCTCAAATCTTTTTTCAAGGTTCTTAGTTTCTTTGCATTGAGTTAGAACATGTTCTTTTAGCTCACGGAAGTTTCTCATTACCCACCTTCTGAAGTCTGATTCCGTCATTTCATCACACTCATTCTCTGTCCAGCTTTGTTCCCTTGCTGGTGAGGAGTTTTGATCCTTTGCAGGAGGCGAGGTGTTCCAGTTTCGGGTGTTTTCCTCCTTTTTGCACTGGTTTCTTCCCATCTTTGTGGATTTATCCACCTGTCGTCTGAGTAGTTGCTGATTTTCCGATTGGGTCTCTGAGTAAATGTCCAGATTGTTGATGATGAAGTGTTTCTGTTTCTTAGTTTTTCTTCTAACAGTCTGGCCCCACTGCTTTAGGACTGCTGAGGTCCAATCCAGGCCCTGCTTGCCTGGGGAACTTCTGTAGTAGCTGTGAAACTGTGAGGGTTGCTACCAGATTCTTCTTCTGCTATCTTTGTCCCTGAATGATGCCTGCCAAATGTCAGTCTGATCAGTCCTTTGTGAGGTGACTCTTTGGATATATGGAGGTCAGGGAGATGCTTCAGGAGACAGTCTGTACTTTTTAGGAGCTCTAGTGCTGAGTTGTGAGCTCTGTTGTTCATTCAGGGCTGCTAGGCAGGTATGTTTAAGTCTGCTGCAGCAGAACCCATAAAGCCCCTCAGGTGCTCTGTCCCAGGGAGTTAGGGCTTTATTTATGAGTATCTGTTGCACTTTCCTGCCCAGTGAGAAGGCAGTCTAGTCACTGCCTGCCTGTGGTGGCTATGATAAGCTGCTGTGGGCTCTGCCCTGTTGCCTTGGGCTCAGCCCTGTTGCCGTGGGCTCTGCCCTGCTGTTGTGGGCTCCGCCCTGCTGTTGTGGGCTCCGCCCTGCTGCCGTGTGTAATTCCCTGTAGTCCTGTTTATATGGGTGTGGTTAGAACTGCAGTGGCGATGGTAGCCCACCCCTGTAGTGGCGGGCTCTCTCTGTCATGGCGGGTTGCCTCGGCAATGGCAGGCTGCATCAGCAATGGCAGAGGACCTCCGTAGGGGTCGTGTGCCTCGGTAGTGGCAGATGCCCCTCCCCCACCAAGCTGCACTGTTCTGGGTTCAGCTGTGCTTGCCATGAAACTCTCAACCCCGAGCGTTTCCAATCGCCGTTTTGTTTGTTTTTGTGGGGGTGGGACCCGCCGAGCCTGATCACCTGGCTCCCTGCCTCAGAGCCCCCCCCTTTTGTTTAAGTTGAATGGTTGACTCTCTCCCAGATGTTCCAGTCACCTGCTGCAAAGGCGCCAGGATCTGTGTGATTTCCCGTGCAGCGACCCACTGCGCCAGCTCAAACCACATTGCTGCCCGGGAATCTCCTGGCCTGGCTTTCTGTTTAAGTCCCGTTTAATCAGATGAATGTGCTAATCTGCCTTCCAAAATCTCCAATTGCCGGTTTAACAGGGCAACCAAACCAGTATATTTTGTATGGAGTGTCGCTGCGCTGTGGCCTTGGCCCACACATCCGCACCGGCCCAAACAGCCGCATCAGCCCAAACTACCATGCTGGTGGCCTGTGGGGCTCTTACACCTGGGAATCTCCTCGTCTGTGGGCAATAAAGATCCATATGGAAATGAGGTGTCCACTCACCCTCTGTGGATTCACTGGGAGCTGCAATCCTGAGTTGGTTCTACAGCACCATCTTCCCAAATGTTATCTTTTTAATCACACAATCTCAACCATCCAGTAATAGCTGTGGTTAGGGACCAGCGAAGCAAGGTGGTAGATTGTGTTTTTCATAGTTCTGCAGGCCATACAGGAAGCAGGCTATACAGGAAACTTACAATCACGGTGAAAGGCATAGAGGAAGCAGGCAAGTCTTCACATGGCCAGAGCTAGAGGAAGAGCACCAACTAATTATCATTTTTTTTTTTTTTTTTGAGACGGAGTTTCGCTTTTGTTATCCAGGCTGGAGTGCAATGGCGCGATCTCGGCTCACCGCAACCTCCGCCTCCTGGGTTCAGGCAATTCTCCTGTCTCAGCCTCCTGAGTAGCTGGGATTACAGGCACGCGCCACCATGCCCAGCTAATTTTTTGTATCTTTAGTAGAGACGGGGTTTCACCATTTTGACCAGGATGTTCTCAATCTCTTGACCTCGTGATCCACCTGCCTTGGCCTCCCAAAGTGCTGGGATTACAGGCTTGAGCCACCGCGCTTGGCCTAATTATCATTTTAAAGAATTTTGTTGAAATATAATATACTGGGCATAGTGGTGCATGCCTGCAGTCCCAGCGCTTTAGGAGGCTGAGGTAAGTGGTTGCATGAGCTCAGGAGATCAAGACCAGCCTGGGCAACATGGTGAAACCCCATCTGTACAAAAAATTAGCTGGGCCTTTGGGAGGCCGAGGCGGATGGACTGCGAGGTCAAGAGATTGAGACCATCCTGGTCAACAACGTGAAACCCCGTCTCTACTAAAAATACAAAAAATTAGCTGGGCACGGTGGCATGTGCCTGTAATCCCAGCTACTCAGGAGGCTGAGGCAGGAGATTTGCCTGAACCCAGGAGGCGGAAGTTGTGGTGAGCCTAGATCACGCCATTGCACTCCAGCCTGGGTAACAAGAGCAAAATTCGGTCTCAAAAAAAAAAAAAAAAAAAATTAGCTGGGCATAGTGGTGCATGCCTATAGTCCCAGATACTTGAGACTGAGATGGGAGAGTCAGCTGACCCCAGGAAGCTGACGCTGCAAGGCTGCAGTGAGCCATTATCACACCACTGCACTCCAGCCTGAGTGACAAAGTGAGACCTTAATCTCAAAAAAAAAAAAAAGACAGAAATAATTAACAAGCTATATAATTCACTCATCTAAAGTGCACAATTCAACAATTTTTAGCTTATTCACAGACTTGCGCCACTATCATTTTAGAGCATTTCATCATCCCAAAAAGAAACTCCATACTCAATTAGCAGTCACTCTCCATTTTCCCCCAATCCTCCAAGCCCTAGGCAATCATTAATCTATGTCTATAGATTTGCCTATTCTGGCCATTTAAGGTAAGTGAATCCATATCACATGTGGTCTTTTGTGACTGGCCAGCCAATTTTTTTTTTTGAGCTAAAGCTCTTGCTTTGGTGCTCACGCTGGTCTTAAATGCCTGAGCTCAAGTGATCCTCCTGCCTCAGCCTCTGGAGTAGCTGGTACTACCAACATGGCTTCAATTATTTTTTCAAGAAGTGTTGTAAATTAGCAAGAAGTATATTTTATCTTTGCCCACATCTTCACCATTTCCAGTGCTCTTCATTCCTTTGTGTAGTTATAGGTTTTCATCTGGTATCACTTCCCTTCTGCTTGGCAGATTTTTTTTGCTTCCTTCCTCTCTCCCTCCCTTCCTTCCTGACACAGTCTCATTCTGACACCCAGGCTGGAGTGCAGTGGTGTGATCTTGGCTCACTGTAGCCTATTCTGCCTCCCAGGTTCAAATGATTCTCTTGCCTCGGCCTCCTGAATAGCTAGGATTACAGGTGCCTGCCAACATGCCCAGCTAATTTTTTGTATTTTAGTAAAGACAGGGTTTTACTATGTAGGCCAGGCTGGTCTTGAACTCCTGGCCTCAAGTGATCCACCCACCTCACTTCCCTTCCACCTCAGCTGGGATTATAGGTGTGACACACTGCACCTGGCCCTTTTAGCATTTCTTGTAGTGCAATTCTGCTGCCATTAAATTCCTCTCTCTCTCTCTCTCTCTCTCTCTCTCTCTCTCTCTCTCTCTCTCTATATATATATATATATATATATATATATATATATATATATATATATATATATTTATAACAATAGAAATTTATTCTCACAGTCCTGGAGGCTAAGAAGTTCAAGATCAAGGAGCTGTCAGGTTTGGTGTCTGATGAGAGCCCGGATCTCTGCTTCCAAAATAGTGTCTTGAATGCTGCATTCTCACATGGCAAAAAGAATGGAGAGCAAGGGAAAGAGGCAGTTTTTATATATCTGACAAAGCCTTTATTTTTCCTTTTTTTGAAAGATACTTTTTCTGGGTTTACAACTTTAGTTTGATTTCTTTTTTCAGTGTTTTGCCAACAATGTTCCACCATCTTTTGTAAAACTTCATCGACATTTTTTGAGAAGTTTTAAATCTCCCCAAATTGGCTTCTCTGAGACTTGTTCTCCCATTTACTTTTATTCTTCCTTCCTTTTTTGCCACTTTTGATACCATACGAAGAGATCTAGAGTGGACCCCTAGCAACTCTGACATTCCTTAAAGAAGACAAAAAAGGTGCCCCTGACTACATTTTGGGGTCTTCTATCTTCTTCATGAAGCACCAAAAGTCATGAGCAGGTTCTTCTCAGGTCTAAAGCTCTGCTCTCATTTGCATTGAGTTCCCTGATAGCTTTGGTTCTGAGGGTACCAGGAGTTATGCCGTACTATGAGAGAACACCTGATCTTTGTGTGCAATAACTGGCTCTAAACTCAGTGGATGCAGTCTCTGATGAGGGCTGTAGTTTTGGAGGTGGCTGACAGTGGTTGCAATGAATGGGTATTACACAGGGGCTACTCATTTTTTTTTTTTTTAAAGTACGTTTTGGAAACTTGGAGGCTGTAGGAACACTCACCACAAAAGGATAAGACTCCTATGAGGGATAGGCTGATCACAGAGGGGGCTGGAGTCCTGCCATCCTTGGGGAACTTCTAGTGAGTTCCCCACCAGCCTCGGGGGACTTTCCTTCCAGTGAGATACACTATAGAAGATGGCATGAACCATCTCCATGACCTTTCCCTCTTTGACTTTTGCCTCCACTCTGAGAACCTGGAATTCAGTGTGAAAATGGGATCATACACTTCTAGGATCTAGGTGTTCTGCATTTCAGTTCTGTCTGCTTTTCACAAATATCAGTACTGGGCCCTGGAAACTGTAAGCACCTTTGTTGGTACTATTCATTAATGGGCTCCACCCTGAGCTCAGTGGTCCAGCTGGAAAATAGAGACTAAATTGAAAACTACCTAAAATTGACCTCCTTATAAAATTGATCTCCTGTGGTGAATTCCTATAATTTTATGTTACCTGGGCATCTATTTTTAATGTTTCTCTAACAAACACACCCCAAGTTCTTCTTCAGAAAGCTTAAATTTTCTTTGTGCTATGAGATATAAATGTGCTACACTGTTTTCTCTAAAAAACAAAACAAAAATCTTGATGAGGGCTTTGACTATGTGGGACAGATAAACTTTAACTTGTTTCATTTACAATGATAGAGTTTGAATTCAACTGTCCTTAAGTGAGTTCTACATGTCTTGTTGCTAAAATTTTTAAATCAATGCTATAAAATCTTTACTTATGTCTGTCTGTATTTTATGTATATATGTATATATGGCTGCCTTTTTATATTATCTACATGTCACCAAATTGACCTTTAAATAAATGAGTGTTCATAAATTAATCAGCCAAAATGATTTTGACCAAGTTCATGCAAGTAATATAGGTTAAAGCAAAACTAGTTTTTAAATTGTTGGTAAGGCCAAGTGCAGTGGTTCATGTCTGTAATCCCAGCACTTTGGGAGGCCAACGCAGCAGGACTGCTTGAGCTTAGGAGTTCAAAACAAGCCTGAGCAACATAGGGAGGTCTTGTCTTTACAAAAAGTACAAAATAAAAATTAGCTGGGCATAGTAGCACAAGCCTGTAGTCCTAGCTACTTGGGTGAGCTGAGGTGGGAGGATTGCTTGAGTCTAGGAGATGAGTTTCAGTGAGCCATGATTGGGCAAGAGAGCAAGACCTCATCTCTACAAAAATATTTATAAATTAGCCAGGCATAATGGCATGTGCCTATAGTCCTAACTATTCAGGAGGTTGTAAGGTAGAAAGATTGCTTGAGCTTTAGGAGATCAAGGTTACAGGGAGCTATAGTCATGCCACTGTACTCCAGCCTGAATAATAGAGACTCTGTCTCTAAAAAAATTAAAATAAATAAAATTTGCTCTTCTCTTTTGAAAATGATTTTTGTGTAGTATTAATGTGATAATAAAAAAGAAATTGTTGCTCATTTTTCAGTAAACTGCAAAAAAGTGAGGACAGGGTAAGAGATAGACAGATAGACTCTGTTTGCCTCCTGCTGTCTTTATTAGGTATTTTGATTGCTTAGAAAACTGACTCCCCTTTCTACCATAAATGAAAGATTTTTACTTTTTGAATTATTTTAATTATCAGTTTTTCTAAATGAATGACATTTATTTCACAATGACCTATGATCCTATTGCTGTTCAAGTGTTTTAAATCTTTGACATATTTTACAGGCTTCCCAAAGTCAAACTTCAAATTATAAATTAAGTCTTTTTGACTTCAAACTAACTTTTAGACACTCCGGAAGGGTTCCTGGAAATACAAGAGAGACATATTAGGCTTACTTGGTATGTTAAAATCATGCAGGAAGGATTGTGAAATAAGAAATAATGTTTAGCCTTTTTTTGAGTCATTTTTGTATAAATGTGTTAGTATGTGTTTCAAAATTATATGTGATTCTTAAAAATCTGATATGTCCTGATATGTGTTATCAGTCATAATTATGGATATTGTGTAAAGTTGTTGTAGACCACAAAAATGACCAAATTTCCTTGTCAATTGCATATTTAATCATGGTCATTTTAAGTCTTATTGTCCACAATTAAGCATCTGTGGTTTTATCCTTATGCTCTTGTTTTCCAAAGCTCCTTATAAATCTTTCCTGTCACCCAGGCTGGAGTGCAGTGGCATGATCTCGGCTCACTACAATCTCTACCTCCCAGGTTCAAGTGATTCTCGTGCCTCAGCCTCCTGAGTAGCTGGGACTACAGGTGCGCACCACCACATACAGCTACTTTTTTGTATTTTTAATAGAGACAGGGTTTTGCCATTTGGCCAGGCTAGTCTCAAATTCCTGACCTCAGGTGATCTGCCTGCCTTAGTCTCTCCCTTTATAAATCTTAAAATTTTGTGTCTTTAAGGAAATTCGTGGAAAAGACTACAACGTATAATCATGAATACATGTTTCTGATGACTTCAAGATTGAATCATGTCTGTAGTCCCAGCACTTCAGGAAGCCAAGGCAGAATGATCGCTTGAGACCAGGAGTTAAAGACCAGCCTGAGCAACATAGCAAGACCTTATCTCTATTTAAAATTTCTTCTTCTTCTTCTTTTTTTAACAGCAAGCTCATCCTTTAAAAGAATTTTTTTTAAGGAAATCAAGATTTAATCATTAGATGGGGTAAAAAAATTTCAGAACACTAAGAGAATAAAAGTGGACTCATAAAATTGCTAATGTATCAACAAATGGAACAATAGTTAACTACATGAGACTGAACTGATGAAAAATGGAAATTGCTTTTTAACGACAACTTTTGGTTTGAAACATTGCTGATTCTTTTTTCCCTAAAGAAAACATTTTTCTTTTAAGCTATTTATAGCTTACACCAACTAAGTAAAGTATACTTTTGTGAGCCAAATTGAAACATTTACCTCTTTATCTGGTCCCTCCAAAATTCAGAAACCATTTGTGAGTTTTCTTATTTTATGACAATATAATTATTTGCATAGATTCAGTAAAAATCTGTTTTCTTTTTAATAGTACATAATTTGAAATGCTGATTATTTTACCGAGGCTTTGACTGGAATGTCATATTTTTAGAAATGAGCAGACTTCTTTGGGGAATTGAGGTGCACTTTATAAAGCCAACAGACTTGGAAAAAAGACTGGCCTGGGTCTACACAGTTCCCTTACAAGGTTCCTGACCTTGAAGTAAGTCAAGAATCTCACTTTTGGACAGACCCAGGAAACTCAAGGTATTTTGAGGACCTTGAGAAGAAAGGTATTCACCCATTTTTTTTGTACAGGTAATACAGTGTTTGGCTTGGCCTCTAAGCTTTTTTTTTTTTTTTTTTTTGGTGGAGATGGGGTTTCGCCATGTTGCCCAAGCTTATCTCAAGCTCTTAAGCTCCAGCAATCCACCCACCTTAGTCTCCCAAAGAACTTGGATTACAGGCATGAACCATCATACTCAGCTCTGGCTCTTAAGTTTTTAAAAAGTCGAACCTGCGATTTTTTATGAAAATGTTCCAACAAACTGACTTGAAAGAGCCTATGTGATAAATCACTATTCTTAGTGTACTTTATGCAAATAATCACCAGGTATAAGACTAAAACTTAATTTTATATATAAATTGGTCTTTCTATGATTTATCTTGGTTAGAAGTGGGGAACAAAGAGAGGAAAACTATGTTTCAGAAGAAAATTATCATGTACCTGTTATTAAATTCCTAACCCTGCCCATTGTTTTGGGTTTTTTATTGTTTTCCTTGCAGGAAATCCTGAATCCTGAATTCTTTCCCAGCTATAAGTTTCCAAACTAATGTTTTCTAAATTTTTCTTCCATTTTTCTGACTTGAACTCACCAAAACTGAAACTTTTTTCTTCTGAAGTTCGATGAGCTGAAGTTCATGCATAAACAACCTTGCGACATACAAATTATAAACTAGAAAAATCTGTCAGATTGCAACTGTCTGCTTGCTCCAACTAAAGATGTTTCAAACCCAAATCTCAATGGACTGTCTTCACAAAAGATACATTTTCCTTTGCCGTTTAGATGCTGACATTAAAAGTAGACCTGTGATTTTGCTTTTTATTGTACAAAAAAAATCTAAATATTTTAGCAATTTTATCTCCACTCTAGAATTACAGATCAACTAGCTGTTTACCAATCCCACTTTCTCTTCTTTGTGGATAAAAAGCATCCCTTGAAATTAGGTGTGGCTGTGTAGAATGAATTCAGGGCAATAGAATGTGAGTGAAAGTGACTTATGCTACTTCCTGGTCTGACCCATAAACTGCCAATGCACAATCTGTATGCTGCTCTCTCTCTTTCCCCTTCTACCAGCTACATGTTGATTGACTACATTAAGCAAAGACGGTTTCCTCCAACCACTGCCTTCCAATCTCCCATTAACACCCACTGCCTAGTAGCCATTAGATTTTTATATGACTTACTCATGTAAATTTCTACTTAAGCCATTGAGATTTGATTGTTTATCTGCTTCAGTAGCTAACAGCCCCTTAACTAAAATAACCATCATCCATTTAAAAAGTACATAAACAAGCTCTTCTGAAACAAAGTAATTTTAGATTATTCCTTTTTCTCCTTGAAGTCATATTCTCATCCCACTTCTCCCATAGTACATTATCCAAATGTATTTTATGCTTGAATCTTTGACTACTGTATTATACTTCTCTGTAACAAAAATAAGTCTATAATCTGACATTATGAAAGCTGTTTGCTTCCTCTATTCATAAAGGTCTAAATGTTGGAAAAAATATTTTTTATATAAATATTATTACAAAAGGGTACAAAACTGGAGCCTCAGGCCAGTTCACATAAGAGAGAAGGATTCAGGCCAGGTGCAGTAGCTCACGCCTGTAATTCCAGCACTTTGGGAGGCCGAGGCAGGCGGATCACCTGAGGTCAGGAGTTTGAGACCAGCCTGGCCAACATGGTGAAACCCCATCTCTAATAAAAACACAAAAATTAGCCAGGCGTGGTGGGTGGTTGTAATCCCAGCTACTTGGGATGCTGAGGCAGGAGAATTGCTTGAACCCAGGAGGCAGAGGTTGCAATGAGCCGAGATTGCGCCACTGTACTCCTGCCTGGGTGACAGAGTGACGCCCCATCTAAAAACTAAAAAAAAAAGAGAGAGAAGGATTCATTATGTTACCAGTCCCCCGAACACCATGTCAAAGCCAGTCATCTTACACAAAACCCAGAGAAACACTGAGTCCACCCAGGACACCTACCCAGACAGCCAGGACCACACAAGAACAAGATTAAGAAGCTAGTTGGACTTCAGCAACTTAGCTTAGACAGCAGTACCACACTACCCAGCATGATGTGGGACAAATTCATCCCAGCCCTTAAGCCATTCTCAAAACATGCAGTTTTTTCAAGGTGGTAGTGGGAGCCATGATTTATAGCCAGTTGGTCAGAAGTATTGATAACATCCCACTACTTGTGATTGATACCTGAAGTGGAAGCAGTCTTGTGGGACTGAGCCCTTAACCCGTGGAATCTGACCCTATCTCCAGGTAGATAGTATCAGAATTGAATTGCATTAAAGGACATCCAGCTGGTGTCAGCTGCAGAACTGACTGATGTGTGGGGAAATCACACCATATATCTGGTCACAGAAGTGTTCTGTGTTAAGTGTGTCAGTAGAGAGAAAAATCAGTTTGGTTTTTCCTCTCACAATGTATACCCTGAGAAAGTCTCAGGTATCTTACAGTGCACCTGTGAGATAGACTACATGTTTATTTGGGGTAGTTGAGGGGCTCTGCTCCACATTGTGAAGACAAGTTGCATAAGCACCTTAGTCTATTTGGGCTGCTATAACAAAATACCTGAGACTGGGTAATTTAAAAATAATAGGAAGGTATTTCTCACAGGTCTGGAGGCTGGAAAGTCCAAGATCAAGGCACCAGCAGATTTTATGTCTGTTGGATACTTGCTCTTTGCTTCATAGATGGTGTCTCTTAATGCATTGTCACATGGCAGAAGGGGTGAACAGCTCCCTGCACCTGTTTTGTAAAGTCACTAATCCTATTCATGAGGGCTCTACCCTCACAGCTTAATCACTCCTAAAAGCCTCCACATTGTTTTTTGTTTGTTTTGTTTTTCAAGACTAGTCAACTGCAATAGTAAGAAGGGAGGAAAACGTAGAACAAGGAGTTCTATCTGTAACTGACTGCGAACAATTGAGATAACTGACTACCTTTAAACCAGCCAGCCTCCACTTCTTAATATTATCACACTGGCAATTAAGTTTCAACAATAAATTTTGGGGGATATATTCAGACCATAGCAATAGGCAACAAACAAATCTTTATTTCAAACTACTGAGAATTTAGGGTTGTTACTACAGCAAAATCTAGGTCATCATCACTTAAGGTAGACATAGTTATCCAAAGTGGGTTGCTGCCATAACAAGAACATAAAATATTTAAGAGAGACAGCAGGTAGCAAGAAAATTATTTTCAGAGTTTCAGATGGCAATCCATGCTATGCAGTAATGAAACTTTTAGTAAAATTGTTATCTACAGTAACTTGTAAGACAGGTCATGTACTTAATACATTTGTAGCTTAGGGGGAAGGCTGGAGAACAGAATGTTGTGTGTTATTTGCTATTGGCTGCATTTGGCAAGCTGTTACAAGAAAGAGATGAGCTGAGAAAAAGAACTGACTATTTTGTAAGTAATAAAGAGAATAAAGAGTTCACCAGTTTGAGGACCTACTTGTAGAACTGAAAGAGGCAACTACTTCTCAACTTCAGATAAAGAGAAATTTGAGAAATGTTTGGAATGACAAAGAATAATTAAAATTTAGCCTGGAGGCAATGTATCAATTTAAGACAACGACCAACGACTGTTCTACCAATTTTCTTTAAAACTTTGAGTGAATTAATAGATTCCAGATTAAAGACCCAACCAACTAAGGCTATTTGGAACATCTTATTTCACGAATTTGTCACTATCGTCATGGACGTATTAACTCGTACCTGAAGCCCATGTTGCAGCAGGACTTTACCACTTTACCAGAGCAAGGCTTACAGTGCATAGCAGAACACATTCTTTCACACCTGGATGCCAGGTCTGTGTGTGTAGCAGCGCTGGTATGTAAAGAATAGTGGCAAGTGATCTCAGAATGAATGCTTTGGAAGAAACTGATTGAACGAATGGTACACACTGATCCTCTATGGAAGGGACTTTCAGAAAGAAGAGGGTAGGACAGTACCTGTTTAAAAGAGACCCACAGATGGCCCTCCCAATTAATTTTATAGGTCATTATACTCAAAGATTATCCAGGTTCTAGCAACTATAAATCTAACTGGCAGTGTGGATGACACACCTTGCAGAGGATTCAGTGACACTCTGAAAATAGTAAAGGTGTTGATGAAAAATTATCAGTGGCCTACAAGATAATTCTACTAAGGAAAATGAATTTTGTGTGTATTATTTTTAGAATTATGCTTATGTGTTATTAGCATGTGACAATCTTTCTTTTACTCCAGATTGGTTTTTATCTCTTCTACTCAATCTTGGCAGCTCTCGGTGTAGTTTTTTTTTTTTTTTTTTTTTTTTTTGAGATGGAGTTTCACTCTTGTTACCCAGACTGGAGTGCAATGGCACGATCTCGGCTCACCGCAACCTCCGCCTCCTGGGTTCAAGCAATTCTCCTGCCTCAGCCTCCTGAGTAGCTGGGATTACGGGCACACACCACCATGCCCAGCTAATTTTTTTTTGTATTTTTAGTAGAGACGGGGTTTCACCATGTTGACCAGGATGGTCTCGATCTCTTGACCTCATGATCCACCCACCTCGGCCTCCCAAAGTGCTGGGATTACAGGTGTGAGCCACCGCGCCCGGCCTCTCGGTGTAGTTTTGAAGAACTGGAGCCAGAGTATTTCCCTGTAAGTAATACAGGAGCCCGACTGTCTCACTTCTTGTCTTTCTCTAAGCACATTCACATTCTATATTCTGTATTAAGAAAATATCCCAGTATCACAGGACTCTTGATTACTTTGATAGCTGGTAAGAGTATTACTAGTTTATAAATCAAAGCTACTATCTTTTATGGTTTCTGAGAAGGCCTCAAATAATAATACAGTAGAATGACAGAGCAACTTATATTGCTTTCATTCAGTTTTCAATAGTAGATAAACTCCATGTTTAATGTTTGATGGCTGATCTGACCTGATTTTGTTTTACATTGCTTGTATTAATAGTTTATTTCCTCATACCTAAGAAAACATTGTTTTTTTTTAACTTTGTTAAAAATGTTATAATTTATAAACAGAGAAGTTCGCTCTTTAGGTGTACAATTCTAGTTTTGAGAAATACACAGAAATATAGAACTGTCATAACACTCAAGATACAGAACAGTTCTCTCAAGCTCCCCAGTTCCTTTGTCCTGCCCCTTTCTTTTCCTGGGCTTTTTTGTTTCTTTCCTGTGCTTCTTTCCATTTCCTGTTGAAGGACATTTCTGTTGTTTCCAGTTTCTCACAATTATGAATAAAACCACAATAAATATATAAAATAGGCTTTATCACTCTCACAATGTCTAAATCGGAAAGGAGATGACAAGCTGTTAAGAAGTAAAATAAGCTGTAAAATAAGAAAACAAAATGAACTAATCGAACTGTTAAAATTCATAAAGCAGCTTAGCAGTGAACTGTTATAATCTGACTAAATTTCTTTGTTTTCTGCATTTATAAGCAAGACCTTAACTTTACACTTCGGAACACTGACCCCATTTCTTTGGAGTCTGTTTCCCAGATGGCCATTCCCAGCTTTTTCCTTGAATAAACTCTTGGTGATTTTTGTTTGTTTGCTTGTTTTGTTGTTGTTGTTGTTCTGAGACAGTCTTATTCGGTCACCCAAGCTAGTGTGCAGTGGTACAATCATGATTCATTGCAGCCTTGACCTCCTGGGCTCAAGCGGTCTTCCCACCTCAGCCTCCCCAGTAGCTGGGACTACAGGTGCATGCCACCATATCTGGCTTTTTTTTTTTTTTTTGATAGAGACAGAGTCTTGCTATGTTGTCCAGGTTGGTGAATAAACTCTTTAAAAAAACTGGATTTTTAAATTTGTATTTATTTTTGGGGAGGACAGGGTCTCACTCTCTTGCCCAGGTGAGAGTGCAGTGGTGTGATCACAACTCACTATAGCCTCAGCTTCCTGGGATCAAGTGATCCTCCCACCTCAATCTCCCAAGTAGGTAGTACAGGAATGTGCTACCATACCTGGCAAAGTTTTTAAATTTTCTGTAGAGATGGGGTCTTGCTATGTTATCTAAAGCAGGATTTTTGATCCTTATGATTATTTCAGGCTGACACAGGACAGCTCCTCCAGTTCCATGCTTCATATCCCTTATAAAACAGTAAACATAGCAAGGAGTAAAAGGGAGAAGGTGACTATCAGGGAAGATCTCTCCCTGAAGCCTCAGCATCTTCCCTCTGTGACTCCAAGCCCACATGGATCATTGGAAAAGGGGGATGCCATGACTGACTTAGGTCTATTAAGAATCATGCCATAGGGTACATTGCTACAACAAAACCTGGGTTTTGATAACAAAAGAGAAAGGAAAATGGCTGTTGAGTAGGCAACTAACATTTGCTACAATTTCTAAATGTATTTCCTGAAGATTATTAATGAAAAAATATATCAGACCCTTTATCTATCATTTTAAGTTGATTCTTTCAACTACTATTTATAACATCTATGATATGTTGGGTATTGTGATAGGAGCAGAAGCCTCAAAGATCATCAAGACATAGTTCCTGTCCTCAAGGTTGAATTAAATAAGAGAAAAATATGTCAATAATTCAGAACAGTGTAGCAAATGCTGAGGGAATCTCCTGGTCTGCTGGTTGCAAAGACCGTGGGAAAAGAACAGTATCTGGGCCGGAATGCACCATTCTTCCCCGTAGTCTCTCACAGCTTCCCTTGGCTATGGGAGAGAAATACCCTGACCCCTCAAGCTTCCGGGGTGAGGCGACACCCCACCCTGCTTCAGTTCACCCTCTGTGGGCTACCCACTGCCCAATCAGTCCCAGTGAGATGAACCGGGTTACCTCAGTTGAAAATGCAGAAATCAGGCCGGGCGCGGTGGCTCAAGCCTGTAATCCCAGCACTTTGGGAGGCCGAGGCGGGTGGATCACAAGGTCAAGAGATCGAGACCATCTTGGTCAACATGGTGAAACCCCGTCTCTACTAAAAATAAAAAAATTAGCTGGGCATGGTAGCGCGTGCCTGTAATCCCAGCTACTCAGGAGGCTGAGGCAGGAGAATTGCCTGAACCTAGGAGGCGGAGGTTGCGGTGAGCCAAGATCGTGCCATTGCACTCCAGCCTGGGTAACAAGAGTGAAACTCCGTCTCAAAAAAAAAAAAAAAAAAAAAAAAAAAAAGAAAATGCAGAAATCACCCGCTTCTGCGTTCAACTCACCGGGAGCTGTAGACTGAAGCTTTTCCTATTCAGCCATGTTGAAACAAGAAGTCCCTTCTTGGGTAATTTTAAGTAACCTCCAAATTTCTTGTCACTTAAATTTTAAAAATTTACCAATTTTTTTCTTGTGGTTATACTTTCAATTTATCAATGTACTTATCACAATCTTATAATCATTTGCTTATCAGTCTTTCTTTCTGGATTATGAGGACCTCACAGAAAGAAATCTGGCCTTAATTCACCTTGGTAGACCCCGTACCTAGTGGACAGATAATAAAGAAATACTTACTGAATTGAGGTGTGTAATTTGCATCTGTGTGTCCCTAGTTTCCAGCACAGCTAAAAGTCTTTTTTTCCTTCAGCACTTTAAATATGTCATGTCACTCTCTCCTTGACTGTTAGGTTTACACTAAAAAGCCTGCTGGAGACATATTGGAGCTGCACTCTGTTATTAATATTTCTTTTCTCTTGCTGCTTTTAGGATTCTCACTTATCTCTGACCATTCAGAGTTTCATTTTAAATGTCTTGAGGTAGTCAAAGCTAATAATTCTTAAATTTGTCCTTTTGAGGGCTAATCTAGATCTTTTGGTGTGCTTCAGTTTTTTCTTGTTTCCTTTTGTCTCCTCTCGGCATAGCTTGTCTTCAAGCTTACTAATTCTTTTGCTTGATAAATTATTCTGTTAAGACTCTGATACACTCTTCAATATGTCAATCACATTTTTCAACTCCAGAATTTCTGCTTGCTCTTCAAGTTTATCTGATAGAATTATGAATGGTTTCTCTGTGTTATCTTAAATTTTGTTGAGTTTCCTCAAAATAGCTATTTTGAACTGTCTGAAAGATCACAGTATCTCTGTCTCTCTGTGACTGGTCACTGCTGCTTTATTTAGTTTGTTTGGTGAGGGCATGTTTTCTTGGAGGGTCTTGATGCTTGTGGTTATTTGTCGGTGTTTGGGCATTCGAGAGTTTATTGTAGTCTTCACAGTTTTGACTTGTTTGTACCCTGATTTCAGACCCTAGCTTTCAGACTTTCTTCTTGAGAAGGCTTTCCAGGTATTTGAAGAAACTTGGGTGTTGTGATCTAAGTCTTTAGTAACTGCAGCCCTATTTGCCTAGCTACCACCTATGTTTGCTCAAGGTCCTAGGGCCTTACAGTCAGCAGATGTCAAAGTCAGGCTTGCATCCTTCCCTTCAGGGCAACAAGTTCTCTCCTCACCGTCCCACCCCAAGTCCTGGGCAGGTCCAGAGATGCCACCTGAGAACCAAGGCCTGGATTTTGAAACCTTAGGAATCTACCTGGTGTTCTATGCTACTGCAGCTGAACTGGCATCCAACCCATAAGACAAAGTCCTTCTCACTCTTCCCTTCTCTTTCTACAAGCAGAGGAGTCTCTTTCCATGGCCACTACTGTCCCAGGGCCACAGTAAATACCACCTGGCTACCTCCAATGTTCATTCAAAGCCTGAAGGCTCTTCAGTCAACTTGGGGTGAATGCTGCCAGGCCTGGGACCCTCTCTTCAGGGGAGTGGACTCCTCTCTGATGCAGGGCAGGTGCAGAAATGCCATCCACAAGCCAAGGCCTGGAATCGGGGATCCCAAGAGCATGCTTGTTGTTCTACCCAACTCTGGCGAAGCTGGTATCTAAAGTTGCAAGGCAAAGTCCTCTTTACTGTCCCACCTCCTTTTCTCAAGCAGGAATTCTTCCCTGTAGCTACTACAGCAGAGAATGTGCTGGCTCACATCTAAGGTCAGCATGTCTCCAAGTCTCATTTGAGGCCTATGGTGAATATTGCCTGGGTACCACTGCTTATTTTTCACAGCCCAAAGGCTTCTTAGTCAGCAGGTGATGAATCCTGCCAGGACTGGGCCCCTTCCTTCGAAGCAGAGGGTTCCTTTCTGGTCCATGGTGGGTCTAGACAAGTCATCTGGGAGTTAGGGCTTAAAATGGGGACCTCAGGAATCTGCCTTGTGTCCTATTCTGTGGCTAAGGTTGTATCCAGGTTGTAAGACCAAGTCCTCTTTATTCTTTTCTCTACTCTCAAGTGGAAGAAAGGAGCCTTTCCTAGAGCTGCAATGCCTTGGGTTGGGGGAGAGACGGTGGAAGCATTTCCTTTGCTGCCCAGCTGGTGTCTCACTGGGTTGCATACCCCCAAGTCTACAGGCTCCAAGTCCAGTACAGCTTGAGGACTTGCCCAGCAACTGCAGTCCTTGTGGCCTAAACTGACTTTCAAGTTTTTTTAAAACCCGAGCCCTGTAGCTTGCAGTGGTAAGGCTTGCCATAACACAGGTTCCAACCACTGGGATGGGCAATTCCCCTTAGACTAGGGTTCATCTAAATGCTCCCTCCATGGGCGCTGGCTGAATTCTGCCTGGTGTTACTTTCTGCTGTGACCTGTGTAATTCCAATGCAAAGTCCCATAATCACTGTGCTCTCTCCTCCTTAGCTCACAGATTCTCCCTCCATGCCACGCAATGGACACGGGATAGGGGAGGGATTGGCAATTCAGTCTGGGCCACAAGGGCTGCAATTCTTGGGCAAGTTCTCAGGCTGTACTGGGCCTGGAGCCAGTGAACTTCAGGGGCATGCAACCCAGTAAGACGCCAGTTGAGTAGCCAAAAGAATACTTGCACCACCCCTGCCCTAACCCAAGGCAGCACAGCTCTGGGAGGCTCCTTCCTTCTGCTTGAGAGGAAAAAATAAAGAGGACTTTGTCTGGTCAGCCACAGTAGGATAGGACACCAGGAGTCCTGAGGCCACCATTCCAGGCCCTAGCTCCCAGATGACATTTCTAGATACATCATGGGCCAGAAGGGAACCCTTTGTCTTTCCTACCCTCTGAAGTTCCTTTCAGTAATAAAAAGGTAAAGCCAGGTATTTTGACCACTGACCTGATTTTTGGTTCTTATGAAGGTGCTTTTTTTTGTGCGGATTGTTGTTCAATTTGGTATTCCTGTGGGGAGGATGATTGGTGAAGGCTTCTATCCAGCCATTTTCACCACCTCAAAGGGATCCTGTTAGGGTTCTGTCAACTGTAGGCGTTTGCAAGAGATTGAAAAGCTAAACAACATGGAAACAATCTTCTGGCTCAGGCAGTGGTGTTACCAGCAGAGTATGACACCCAACTGTCATAAGAGTAAGCTCCTGTAGAACCTGGTAGCAACTAGACATTGGATCCTTATAGCGGCAGCACTAGCTGCATGGGGCACAGGGGGAACAACTCTGTTAAAGTCATGTGTAGTATGGGTGGTTGTACGTATGAGTCAAATTCTGCAGATGACTGCTGGCTCCAGAGGAAGAAGTAGCTACCTATACTTCCGCATTTCTGAGCACCACCACCTCTTTTTGCTCCACCAGCCCTTCTAACAACTTCATCATCTAATTTTGTCTATTTAAATCTCTCCTTACTTAAAATACCTCAGGTAACTTCCATTTTTCTTGTTAATTATATGGCATAATATTTTATCTGGCATTCCTAGAATCAGAAAATGCGCTATGCTGGAAAAATTATTTTTCCAGGTAAGTTTCAACCTTTCAAGAATAAAATAGCAATTTTCCTGAAATTTTTAATTAAGTGTTTCATATATAGTCCTTTCTTCCTAAACAGAGTATTTGAAATACATTTTTTTCTCCTTTTCCATTATCCCCACTGAATTTTCACTATCTTCTGTGTTTTAGGCCTCATGTTGAAACTCTAGTACAGATGGTATGGCACTCTAGGTGAAATTAGTACTGACCAGAAGCAGATACTTACAAGTTCAATTGCAAATACTTTCACTGTTGCAGTTACTAAAGAGCTGGTGACAACATGGTTACTTTCCCTGGACACTCTCACTTTAACAATTTCATCATCTAGTTTTGTCTAACTGACTATAAACTGGAGATGACAGGGAAAAGCTCTACATGGGTACTAAATTATAAGCTGCATCTTGCAGTATGAATGAAGGTCTACCAGGAAAGGAGCATTTCAGAGCAGGGAAGTACCTGTGCAGACAGGTGTGGTAGCTAGTCTCTAAAGATGGTTTCCAACATCCCCATTCTATATGCTTATATCTTCTCCCTTTGAATCTGGACTGGCCCTGCAATTGCTCTGACCAATGGAATGTGAGGGAGGAACTGTTCTGGGACTTCTGAGCCCAGCACTTAGGAGGACTAGCAGTTTCTACTTCCTTCCCTCTGGGAACACTCTTGAGATGGTCATTCTCAGATTCCCACCAAGCTAAAAAAAAAGCTCAAGCCACATGGAGGAGAATCAGGGTGCTGCAACTAACCACCTCAGCTGAGATCCCACCTGATGGTGCCAGCTAACAGCCATATAAGTTAGCCATCTTGGACCTTTTAATTTATCCCTCAGATTAATTAAATCATATATTGTATGAAGAACTGCTCAGCTGAGCTCATTCAGTTATAGGAATTGTAGGAGATGATTGTTGTTTTAAGCTGCTAAATTTTGATGGTTGTTTTGAGACAGGGTCTTGCTCTGTCACCCAGGATGTAGTGCATGGCATGATCTCGGCTTACTGAAGCCTCAGTCTCTTGGGCTCAAGTGATTCTCCCACCTCAGCCTCCCAAATAGCTTGCACTACAGGTACATGCCATGACACCGACTACTTTTTGTATTTTTTGTAGAAACGAGGTTTCGTCACGTTGCTCAGGCTGGTCTCAAACTCCTGGGCTCAAGCAGTCCATCTGCCTTGGTCCTCCAAAGCACTGGGATTATAGGCATAAGCCACTATGCCTGGCCAAAGTGATTTCTTATGCAGTGAAAGGCTCTGTCTGCATGGTGGGTCATACCTATACTCCCAACAATTTGGGAGGCCAAGATGGATCACTTGAGCCCAGGGCTTCCTGACCAGCCTGGGCAACATAGTTAGAGTCCATCTCTACTTTAAAAAAATTAGCTGGGCATGGTGGCATACAACCATAGTCCCAGCTACTGGGGAAGAAGAGGCTGCAGTGAGCTATGATCAGGCCACTGAACTTGAGTCTGGGTAACAGAGTGAGACCCTGTCTCAAAAAAAAAAAAAAAAAAAAGGCTCTGGCAGGACTGCAAGTTTCAGGATGACTAAAGGAGTTCTCACAGTTCCTCATCACTGGGCAATGCTGCCTCCCTTACCTCTTTTGCTCCTCCAGTTCTTCTTGTAATTTTATTACCTAATCCCTATATTAAATCACTTTTGCTTGAAATATCTTAAGGTATTTCTGTTCTTCTGGCTAACCATGTGGAAAACATTTTGTTATCTTGTATTTCTAGAACCAGAGAATGCTATGCCGAAAAGGTTGAATTATCTTTTGATAATTTCAATCTTTTCACTATTGAAATACTGTATTCCTGAGTTTTTCTTAAACGGTTTATTCATGCACTTTTTTTTGGGGGGGGGGGACAGGATCTCACCCTGTTATCCAGGTTACAGTGTGGTACAATCATAGCTCACTGCAGCCTCAAACTCCTGGGCTCAAGTGATCCTCCTGTCTCAGCCTTCCAAAGCACTGGGATTACAAATGTAAGCCACCATGCCTGGTCTAGACCTTTCTTCTTAAACACAGCACATGAAATGTATTTTTTTCTTTTCCATTATCACCATCAAATATTTACCAAGTTCCTATCATGTAATGTATAGCAGTTCTAGGAGCAAATGATATGGAATATCAGGTGAACTGAAGGCTAATCACAAGCAGATACTTGTAAATTCAAGTGGAAAAACCTTTACTGTTGTTAGTTGCTAGGATGCTGAGATGATAATGATATGGTCCCTGTCCTCTAGAAGCTCCCACTATAATAGAAATAGATTTGTGAACAAATAAATTATCATATGCTAGGAAGGATTCGAAAATAGAAATATCTACCACACATACAAATAATCAAAGAAAGGGTGACTACACATAAAAGCTTCAGAGAAAACTTCATATAGGAGCTAAAATTTAAGCTGAGTCTTGAGGTATGGTTTGAAGTTTGCCAGGTAAAGATGGGAAAAAGTTATTCCAGAGTTGGAAACATGTACAAAGGTAGTAAAAGTGATAGCATTATTTAGCCCAGATTTCAGTACAATTAAGAGATCATAGGAAAGAACGTTGAGGTGTGCTGTGAAACATACTTTTTGCGTAATACTTAACAGTCTGGACTTTATACTAGGATCACCAAGGAGCAGAGAAGCCTCATATTCGCTTTTGTATTTCAGAAAAATAACATTGGTGGCAATGTGAAAGATAAACTGGGGCAAGGAAGGACTGGCAGCAAGGGAAGTTAGGAGGCTACTGCAAGATTCAGATGAGAACCAATAAAGCTACAAAGTAAGGATCGTAGTTGCCTAACCTCCAAGGCAGCATGACTAGAATTCTGTGTAAAATAATTCCTAAAGTAGTTCTTTCTCCAAGGGTTATCCTTATATACCGATAGCTGCTGACTCATCAGTACCAATGAGATCATGACCCTTAATTTCAAATTAAGAACATGAACCTCAATTTCATTTCTAGTAGGTATGGACAATTAAATCCTAAATAATATGCCATAACTACTAGACTGATTGATTGATTGATTGATTTGCCCTGCCCATTGCTAAAGTAGCTACTAGATCTTATTCCTATTTGTACAACAGTAAGTCTGTTACTAGGATTTGGAAAACAGGGACCTTGCAATTTAAAAAATGCAATTTGGCCTTGGTTTTATTTTATTTATATTCATCACTATACTAAAAGGGGATGGCCTTGTTTTTAAGAGAAAGCTTACTCCAAAGATTCTAAAATTCTGCAACATTTGGATAAGGATGAAACTAAAAACCTGATACCAGGCCACTTTTTCTATAAGCTTTCTTTAGTATTTTGACCAAAAGAAAAGTCCTATATAAAGCCTACACAACAAAACAACTTTATAAAATAACGTCTCATATTCTGCATAACATTGAGTGAATCATTTAGACGACAGTAGACAGAAAAAGGGAGCTGAAAATAGTACTAGACACTACCTCTGCTTCCTTAGAGTGAGTTCTACAATTACCTTACAAAAGAACACAATTTTGCTATCCTCAGGCAGGCTTATAATTTTTTAAAACACTTTCAAATAAAGGTCATTTATTTCAGTATTTGTTCCAGTATTTCCAGAGTATTTTTGAGGAAAAATGTTCCAGTGGAAGAAAAATAGTTCTAGAATTACTTATATTAGGGTTCAATTCCTTCACTTATTAGATGTTATTACAGTCATCCCTTGGTATCTGCCAGGGATTAGCTCCAGGATACCCCAAGGATACCAAAATCCAAAATCCAAGGATTCTTAGTACCTGGTAAATTGTCTCTAGATTATACTATCTAATATAATGTAAATGATATGTAAATATTGTTATATTGTTTTTAAAATTTGTATTATTTCATTGTTGGCTTATTATTTTTTGTTTGTTTCTCCAAATGTTTTCAATCCATCATTCCATGGTTGGTGGAATCTATGGATGTGGAACCTACAGACACAGAGGGCCAATTGTACTTAATTTCTTGGAATCTGAATTTCCTCACTTACAACATGTTTATAATAAAGACAGACTAAATTTTGTAAGGGCTACTAGTATATGCATAAGGCAACTGCATATGAAAACCTAAGAGAGATAGCATGGGAGAAATGCCAGATATAGGTGAAGGGGAGGAAGGCAGCAAATCACACTGCCATGTGTGTACCTATGCAACAATCTTGCATGTTCTTCACATGTACCCCAAAACCTAAAATGCAATAAATAAATAAATAATAACAGTTAAGATGGCAGGGTTGGGTAAAAAAAAAAGAAAACCTAACACTATTAGGCTTAGAAAACATACTCTATTCTATGTAATACACCAAATAAGTGTTTCAGAAATAAATATCATTGTTCTTATAGCTTAACCACACTACTATAACCTACTATATGGATTCTAGAAGTTTATTAGTGACATAAATATGAAGTTAATGGCATCTTTTATAAGCACAACAAAAGAAACAAACTTATTAGAAGAAGGTATTTGCATAATCAGACCATTTTGAGCCTGGTATGTTTTCCCTAGTAATTGGAGGATACTTAGATGCTTTAACAACAAGCACAGTTTCTCCATCCTTTGCTGTATACATACCTTCTAATACTTTCTCTCTCCTTCCACTCCCAATTCTTAATAAAAATCTCTCATTCACATTAAAAACTTATTCTGGCAAGTCTTCCTCTTCCACCTCTACCACCTTCTATGTTGGTGACAATGCTATTCATATAAAATATACAAAGGCAAGAAACATAAAAGGAAACAGTATGTACTATTCTTCATACTCAGCACATTATACATAAAATATGGAGTTTCATAAGTAAAATAAAATATTGCATACTATATGTCTATTATTTTTAATGGTATGCCTGTGTTACCAGTCTATGACTCTGAACTATCAGTACTTACCCTCACAGAGGAAATGAACAAATTAAATAATATATGTAAAAAACTATTACAAAAAGAGTTGATCTTCATTGTTCATATCACATACAGCAGGTCCTCAATTAATGTCATTTCATTATAATGTTGAGGAAAAAAGACTATTTACAACCAGGACCACTGTCTGTGTGAATTTTGCACATCTTCCACATACCTGCATGAGTTTTCTCTGCGTACTCTGGTTTCTTCTCAATTTCCAAAGATGCACATGTTAGGTGAACTGTTACAGCTAAATGGTCCCATTACGGGTGTGTGTGGTGTGTGAGTACATCCTGTCCAGGGTTGGTTCCCACCTTGCTCCCTGAGCTGCTGGGATAGGCTCCAGCTACCTGAGACACTGAACTGAAATAAGCAGGTTGAAAAATGAATGAATACAAATTACAATAAGACAAAAAATTTATAAAGTATATGGTAATCATACAAATGCACAATACATGATGCAGTATAAAAGCACTCAGCCAGCCTATCATATTACTTATTTTTTGTTTTTGAACTGCATGGTGGTAGGAGGTGCTTCTTACAATTTTCATTTTCCAAACACCACTATTACTACAACCACTGTCACTGACTCACCAAATATTGGGTAAATAATTTTTACTTTTTTTTTGAGATAGGGTCTCATTCTGCCACCCAGGCTGGAATGCAGTGGCACCATCACAGCTGACTGCAGCACTGTGTGATTGTTTAATGCAGGGTCTATCAATAACAACCCCATAAACAATTGGGGCTGAATAATATAGTTTGGTTTATTTTTTTTGAGATAGGAGTTTGCTCTGTTGCCCATACTGGAGTGCAGTGGCATGATCATGGCTCACTGCAGCCTTGACCTCCCAGGCTCAAGGGATCCTCCCACATCAGGCTCCCAAGTAGCTGGGACTACAGGAGCAAGCCACCACCCCTGACTAATTTTTCTATTTTTTTTTTTTTTTTTGTAGAGATGGGGTTTCACCATGTTACTCAGGCTGGTTCTGAACTCCTGAGGTCAAGCAATCTGCCCACCTCGATCTCCTAGTGTTAACATTACAGGCGTGAGCCACCATGCCCAGCCAATTCTTACTTGTTTTTATCCTTTTTAAATGTATATATAGCTCACATTAATTTTAAGGTTTAATTTTAGAAGTGTTTTGGGTCTTTATTAGAAATTTGGTAATGTTTTTGTGACCAGAAAAATGCCATAGGAACTTAACTCTTATTTATATCAATTCACCTATGGTAAAATTGGTTTCATTATATGTTGTTTTCCTTAAACTCACAGTTTCCAAGAACCTATCAAGAACATTGAGGACTTATTGTAATATAAATTACCTTTATATGTATATAAAGATGTTCCCTATTTCAATTGTGAATATACAGATCTGTGCACTCAAAAATAACAAGCCTATTAGGGTTCAAACAGCTATTTGTATACCCATGTTCACAGGAGCATTATTCACAACAGCTAAAAAGCAAAAGCAACCCATAAACAAAATATGATAAATACATGCAATGGCATATTCAGCCTTTAAGAGGAAGGAAATTCTGATACACGCTACAACATGAATGAACCTTGAAGACATTATGGTAAATGAAATAAGAATGAACCTATTTAGGTATCTAGAGTAGTCAGTTCATAGAGACAGAAAGCAAAATGGTGTTGAGGCTGGGGAAGAGAAGAGGTAATGGGAAGTTGTTTAATGAATACAGAATTTCGGTTTGGGAAAATGAAGAATTCTGTAGCTGGATGGTGGTGGTGGTTGCACAATAGTATGAATACACTTAATGCCACAGATTTGAACACTTAAAACTGGTTAAACAGGTAAATTTTATGATATGCATATTTAACCACAATAAAAAAATGCTTATTAAAAGATGCATTAGTTATGAGACAGTATACCTCATCTGTTTCAAACTGAGTATGGCTAACATTGAGGTAGAAAAGCAGCAAGCAGGTAGAGAGATTTATAATAGCCACACTAGGTCCTATGGCGTGAAGGGATCAGCAGAAGTCAAGAAGTCTCCTATAAGATTTGACTTTCTTGAAAACACATTTTAATCCTGGGCCTTTTCTCTCTAAATCACCTGTTTCTTTTATTCTTTTTCCAGTGACACTGTGTGTTGCTTCTAACAGAGGTTCAGTTTTACAGCCTTTCCCTCAAGTGTCCTATCCTAAAATTAAAACCTAGATCATTTAAGGTGGTGGTTTTCAACAAGGGGCAATTGTGCCTCCTATCCCTGCAACACCCAGGGACATTTGGCAATGTCTGGAGACATTTTTGGGCTGTCACAATTGGAAGTAGGGTGGGGAGTGGTGCTACTGACATTGAGTGGGTATAAGCCAATTATGCTGCTAGAAATTCTACAATGCACAGGATAGGATCCCACAACAAAGACTTAACCAACCCAAAATACTAACAATGCTTAGTTTGAGAAACCCTGTTCTACGGTTTTTCTAAGTTGCTTGATTTATGGTGGAAACTGATGACAAGTTAAAAGTTTCCTACTTTTGGATTGCTTGAGCCCAGGAGTTTGAGGCTATGGTGCATTATGATTATGCCTGTGAATAGCCACTGGAATCTAGCCACTGCAATCTATGTTAAGAAACATAGTACAATCCTGTTTCTTAAAAAAAAAAAGTTTCTTCCTCTTTTTCCTTACTTTCTCTTCTCATTTATTTTGAGGAAATAGGATAAGAACCAGCGGTAACACCTTAGGTAAAAGGAGGCTACTTATATGTTATCATTCTCTTCACCCTGGCCAATCCTAACCATGACCTGAGCCATGGTGAAAAACACATCCTGGGCCATGGTGAAAAATATCCTGGGCCATGGTGAAAAACACAGGAGGTGGGATAGGACTTGTGGTCAAATTGTTAGGGACAGAGGAAAAGAAGAAAACAGCAACAAAAAAATCCAAGTGAAGACAGTGGAGGGCAGTGCCTATATGCCATCTGGATTGGATAATTCTTCCTTATGGCGATTTAGATACAGATGAGTTGGACAGACATAATTTAGAAACCTATATAAGAAAATATCATGCATTTTAATGAGGTTATAACCAAAAATTTAAAATTCAATTAAAAAAATTAAATCACAGATTTTCCCAAAACATACTACTTATGATTACTTAAAATTTGCATTTTTTCTAAGGAGCAATAACCTAATGAGTATGTAATACTAATATGTCAGTAATAAGGGCAATTACGGCCAGGCGCGGTGGCTCAAGCCTGTAATCCCAGCACTTTGGGAGGCCGAGGCAGGTGGATCACGAGGTCAAGAGATTGAGACCATCCTGGTCAACATGGTGAAACCCCGTCTCTACTAAAAATATAAAAAATTAGCTGGGCATGGTAGCGTGTGCCTGTAATCCCAGCTACTCAGGAGGTTGAGGCGGGAGAATTGCTTGAACCCAGGAGGCGGAGGTTGCAGTGAGCCGTAGATCGCGCCACTGCACTCCAGCCTGGGTAACAAGAGCAAAACACCGTCCCAAAAAAAAAAAAAAAAGGGCAATTACCTTTGCTCTTATTTTCCTCTTATACGAAATTAAATAACAACATACCTGCTGTAGTGTAATTCATTTAGTACAATTTAGGCATTTTGAGAAATTCAATCCACTAAGCTCTTAGGGTAATTCATTATTATGCTACACATTAAAATGGCGTCTTCTTATAGACATTTTGGAAAACTTTGACAGTAAATGCTAGAGCTGAAAATATACACACACTACAACCTAGCAATTCCATTTGTAGGTTTATACTCAACGGAAATGTATACACTCACCAAAAGACACGTATAAGGATGTTCTCCACAGTACTATTCATAATAGCTCAGAACTGAAAAATCCTCAAATGACTATCAATGGGAGAATGAATAATACTTTTGGATATAATGAAAAATTGATAAATAAATGGAAGACTATACAGCAATGAGAATGAATGAACTACAAATACATGCAACAATAAAGATGAATCTCACTTTGGTAGGTTGAGTAACGGCCTCCAAAGATAGCCAAGGTCCGAATCCCTGGAACCTGTGAATGTCACTTAAATGGCAAAAAAGATTTTGTAGATATGATTAAATTAAGGATCTTGAGATAGAGGGATTATCCCCGCTTTATGCAAGTGAGCCCCAAATGTAGAGGCAGGGAAAGATCTGACTACGGAAGAGGATATAATGACAAAAGCTGGCATTGATCATAGAGAGAAAGGGGTCGCAAGCCTGTAAACATAGGCAGTCACTAGAAGCCAACCAAGGCAAGAAAACATTCTCCCTCACAACCTCAAGAAAGAACCAACACAGCTGGTACTTTGATTCGGGCTTAATGAAACTGATTTTTGGACTTCTGATCTCCAGGACTATAAAAGAATTAATTTGTGATGTTTTACATCACTAAGTTTGTGGTAATTTGTTATAGTGGCAACAAGAAACTAAAATATTCACAAAAATGATAAATGAAAAAAAGACTGTACTATATATGAGTATGTTTACATAAAATAAAAAACAGGCAAAACTAGTCTATGATTTTAGAAGTCAGGATAGTAGTTACTTTCAGCAAGAAAAAAGTGTTAAGATAGAGGCAAGAGGAGGGCTTCTGGGGTACACATAATGCTCTGTGTTTTGATCTGATAATACAAGTTTGCTTAATCTGTGAAAACCTTTATTTGTGCACTGTTCTGTGTGTGTGGTATATGCAGCTTTAAAAACTGATGCCTTTTCAACACTTACTAATCTGATAATCTGCTGAAAAAGATATATAACATATATTCAAGGGGATGGAAAAATACTTACAGAACAATAACTTTATTTCTCAAGAATGCTAACGATTTTGTTTCTCTCTTCAAAAGATTTAAAAAATCTTAACTGGAAAAATGTAATAGTGACTTTCAAATGCTAAAAAACAAAACAAAACAAAAAACAACTAAAAGTAAAATACTGCTTAAGTAGCTTTGTTATGCCTCCATCTTACGACTGTAAATTACAAAAACACAAGTAAAACCACATTTTTTGAAATAACAGTAAACAAAAACAAAAGGCAGGTACTATATACCAAATGACCAAACTGTCTTTTGGGCCTAAGATATTTGAAACTAGTAATAATAGAGATCTCTCTATAGATCATTAAATATAAAAACCATTTATAAAACACATCACAATTTTATTGCTTGAAGAATACAGCATATGAAATCACAAGAATGTCAAAATGAAAAGTCACTAGGCTTCAAACGTATAATACATTATCAGATGCAGTAAAATATTAATTAACCTGAACTCTGCATCAGAAAAAAAGTTATGGAAAATATCTAAGTTGTTTACTTAAGAAACAGATATACTTAAAATAGAAAGTATAAGGATGTTACAGTACAAATTAGAAAAGCCAACATGTATTAACTTATTATCATTCTAGACTAGACTACCTTTGGTACTTAAACTTTGTAAAAAACAATTTCTTCTATTTCATCCAAACACACTTAATGGATATGACATCCATGAAGTAACTTCAACTTAAAACGTTCAGCAAAATTAACCTTTTCACTTCATGGGGGATGTGTATTTAATAAATGTATAACAATATTTCCCTTTTACTAAAACTGCAAAATATGATCATTAAGAAACCTAATACTTATAAAACTTTACTTACTTAGCTCTCCAATTAAAATTGGAATCCTGGTAGCCACAAGCTATTTTTGGGCTTAGTGAATACATAAGTTTAAAAGATTTGGCAACTGACATAGGAATTTAATTCATACTATCTTAAGTGTCTTTTCCTTTCTATTTCCAAAATATAGACACTATGCCATTTCTTCAACATCCTGGATTCCTACAATCACTACCATACTTTATTTATTAGAACCAAATTAAAGCTTCTGTCTTTTAACAAGCAGGTAGAAACTATTGATGTTTCATATAGGACTGATCAGTTATAACACAACTTATATTACATATAGGGCTGATCAGTTATTTCATATAGGGCTGATCAGTTATAACGTAACTTCTTAAGCAAAACTAATCCTTTTTTAAAGCTATCACTCAATTATGATGGAGATGATAATGTCATCTCAAAAGCTAACGCTGGACTCTAGGCTATCTAGTCAGGAAAATGTAAAAGTAATTCTAAAAACAATAAGTAAACTATAACTACAAGTTAAATTAAAAATCCCTCTCTCATAGCAAGCATTCTAATTAACTTTCATTTCATTCCGCCAGCAAAGGTTTGAATATTCATGAACCTCTGTTAAACCAAGGGAACCAAAGCAATTGTTTCCAAAGTCCCACCTATGTATTTGAATAATATGAGTATGGATGGACTAGGCAAGTAATACTATCAACAATTATTGAATTGGAGTGAAACAGTAAAAATCATGACAGACTTCTAAACTGGGCAGTCTCTGAAATGTCACAGCGGAGCTTAAAATGAATTATGCTGTAATAAAACTATAGTTTTTACCTCTACACAAAACGAAAAGAAAATAAAAAAACATAACCACCAAATTTATACAACTACTACTGAACATACTCCTTTGTAGTTTTTGAATGTCTTGAAGTTTTTCTAACAAGTTTATCTGAGCATATATATTTATTGCCTATATATGTACTCATTTTAAAAGACAAATTCAGATACTACAGAACTGAACTCTTTTCAGCAACCTGATCCAATATCTACTGATTCACACAGCACCCCCCCTTAATAATTTAAAATTCGTAAGTTTTAGTTTAGTTAAAAGGGCAGAGGAAATGCAAATGCGGATTTAGAGCTTTGTATAAATTTCACTGTATTTTTATAAACTTGAAGTTTTCTATAACACTGTTTATTGATCAAATGAAGGACTCGCTATCTAAAATTTCATAAACACCATTAAAAATTCAAAATTGATATTATACTGAACCTTAAATTTTCAATAGTTCAAAGAGACAGTTTTTACATGTATAATAGCACACAATAGATGAAACTCAATAGCAGACATCCCTAGAATACCAATGACAAGTCCACCAAGATGCATACAAAATTACAGGTAAGCATTTCTTTCACTGTTTTTGTTGTGCAGGGAAAAACATCTATAGAAGAAATAGAAACTCAGCTGGTGAATTTCAGATATCATCATCATCTTCTTCATCCTGAGAAGATCCTGCCTGATTAGATGCACTGGCTGAGGCAGCAGCAAGCTGGGCTTGTTGGGCGGCTTGCTGCATTTGAAGCCATTCCTGTTGGGCCAATTCTGCTTGTTGCTGTCTAGCCTAAACACCCAAAAAAAAAAGTTTTTTAAAAAAACTCGCAATATATACACTTTGGTTAAACGCAGATTAGGCCAGTATTACAGACAATTATTATCATACTTTTATTTTCAAACTACTATGTAATTGTCACACATCTGGAGAACATAAACTCTACAGGTAAATATAATTACAGATTACTTTTTTTCTAACCCCACACAGGTCTAAGAAATTTCTCAAACTTGAGTCTCTTATAAAAGGTCCTCTTTCATGTCATGTAATTTATGACCTTTGGTTCAACTGAAGAAGTTGAAAAAGTTGACAGAAACCTACAATATTTCCTGTGACTCTTTCCCTGTATTTTTCCTTTCATTTCACTTGATTCTTCTGTACCCTCAAATTACAATTTTGATATAAACATTTTTCAATCTAAAATTTATTTATATGGTTTAAAAGTACTCTAGTACAGTACCTCAAAGGAAAGAAGCACTGTACATGTATGCAGTAGCTACCCTGATATTTCTTTCTGAGTTTCTTATTTTTTTCTTTTTGAGTTTCTATTACAATTCTCTAACCCACTATATGTCTGTGTCCCTCATTCCCTCTCTGTAAGTACACCCATCTGTAAATACACAGATACACATACAAATATACATATCCTTCCTGTATACACACTAGTAAAAAGATACTACTTAAAATTCATTCATCTGATATATCCTCTATTAAAAACCACCACAGCATTTTAGAAACTAAGAGGCATACATATGAATTACATATGAAACAGCTAAGGCTCCCTCTCAATTTAATTTCATCTGTTTGCAGAAAAAACACACCAAAAAGGGAAAAAATGAACCTGTTCTTAAAAAGGTCTTATAAATTCCCATTAGACTCTGCCAAAACGATCTTCTTCTTCTTCTCTGTTCTTGGAATTGTTCTGTAAGTCTAGCTCATACCCTCCCCCCTAATTCCTAGTCATCATTTGAAATGCAAATCAATTAGTCTTTCTTGACCTTTCCAGGCCACATTTTATGCTCTATTTCATATACCATAATTCCCCACGCAATTCCCATATCCATCCACTTTGTTCTAGAATTATCTAAGTTTATATCTTTTGCTTCTGCCAGACTTGAGAATAGAGATTGTTTCCATATTCTTTGTTTCATTGCTAACACAAAGGGCCTCAATATTTTCTGAATGAACATACTACGGGAAAACAGCGATGCTCGGCATAACCTGCAACATTTAAGATTTTTACCACGTACAATCCTCATTCTTCTGAATAATCTGTCATGACTTATTATCCAAATATTTCTAGATATAAATTCTAATCAGGTCATTATTTCATTTTTTAAAAAAATTTGTTTGTTAACAACCAAAGCCAAATTTCTTAGCCTAGAGTTCAAAGTCCTCCAAATTAGTGTCTACCCCAACCTCTCTATAAACTTTCTTTGTAACATGTACTTTGTGCTTCAAAAAAGCCTAGAACACAAAATGTTTCCCAAATATACACCATACTTTCTCATCTTTGCTACCTTTACTTATGCTGACATTCATCCTATGTGAAATTTCCTGCCATTTACTGAAAATCTAACCTTCCTTGAAATACTATTTTATCCTCCTGGTATGTCAGTCAGTGTATAATCAGAAGATAGAAGTCAGACGAGTTACTGGAATGGAAAAAAGATAATATAAAGGATTGTTAAACAAGTATAAAGTTGCTATTAGGTAAGTGAAAAGGCAAGAAGAGAACACTAAAATATCATGAAAGTAGCAGTCACAGGAAGCAGCCACCAACCCCAAAACTGAGGGAATGAAGATAAATGCTGGAGCTTTTTAAATCTAGAAATTAAAGAAACCACTTCATGGAACTGAAACTCAGACCTTGGAAGGATGGACATAGATAGGCTGGTACAAATGTATCTGTGCGTGAAGAAGGGTCCCAAGGGTTGGCATCCACATCCCCAGAGTGGGCGTATGGGGTATGGGTTCAGGCTGGTTGTGTATTAGAGAAAACGAAAACTGAATTCAGTCTCTGCTACAGGAAAACTGATGTAACCAGGATGAAAAAGTGTTGCTGAGTTGTTCAAAGGAACTAAAAGACAAAGGGAAATAAAAGGAGTAAGCCCTTTTTCTTCCTCCATCCACGCAATCTCCCTCTAGAACCCCATTCTGGCAAGAGTCTAATGGCGAGTCAGCTAGCAAAGAGACATATGGCTTGCAGAGTATTAGGTCCAGTCACAAAGCAGAGCACAGAAAGGTGGGTCTGGGGCTAAGACAACTGCATACTAGTTGGCACACTCCTTCACCTCCAAAATTTGATGTAATGTTCCCATACTTGGGATTTCTTTCTTTTTCTTTCTTATTTTTGTAGAGACAGGGTCTCACTACCCCCTACTAGATACTAAGTTTCTTAAGAAGAATGATATATTCCCATTATGGAAGACAGTGTGATAATTCCTCAAGGATCTAGAAATAGAAATCCCATTTAGGCCGGGCGCGTTGGCTCAAGCCTGTAATCCCAGGTCTTTGGGAGGCTGAGGCAGGTGGATCACGAGGTCAAGAGATCAAGACCATCCTGGTCAACATGGTGAAACCCCATCTCTACTAAAAATACAAAAAATTAGCTGGGCACAGTGGCGCATGCCTGTAATCCCAGCTACTCAGGAGGCTGAGGCAGGAGAATTGCCTGAACCCAGGAGGCGGAGGTTGCGGTGAGCCAAGATCACGCCATTGCACTCCAAGCTGGGTAACAAGAGCAAAACTCCGTCTCAAAAAAAAAAAAAAAGAAAGAAATTCCATTTGACCCAGCAATCCCATTATTGAATATATACCCAAAGGATTATAAATCGGTCTATTATAAAGACACATGCACACGTATGTTCACTGTGGCACTGTTTACAATAGCAAAGACCTGGAACCAACCCAAATGCCCATTGATGATAAGACTGGACAAGGAAAATGTGGCATATATACACCATGGAATACTATGCAGTCATAAAAACCGATAAGTTTGTGATCCTTTGTAGCAACACAGATGAATCTAGAAACCATCATTCTCAGCAAACTGACACAAGAACAGAAAATGTCAGTTTTGATTTCCTATGCAACAATCCTGCATGATCTGCACATGTACCCCAGAACCTAAAGTACAATAAAAATAAAAAATTAAATAAAGAAAGAATAATGATATAGTCTTCATTTTTGTACATCTACAGTACCACATATGTCTTGCATACAGTAGGGACATGTTAATTGAATTCTGACCTGAAATTTCTTGATTGAAGTTTAGGAGTGGGGTAGTGCTGGTGTAGGTGGCAGTAGTGAAGTAGAAGAAGAAAAGTTATTATCTTCAGGGAAAGCTATCCAAGTAACCATAGTATCAGAGACTAATATAGGAAGAGTTCTACATTAAATGTTATTCTTTAAAAATCAGATGAGTAAGAATTGAAAGGAAAAAAATTACTGAATTTGGCGATTAAATGTTTCTGTGGTAGGGCAGAAGTTAAATTTGAGGAATAAGCGGTTGTACATTTTCAAAAAATAATAACACTGATTATAATTTATTTATTTAGAGACAGAGTCTCACAACATTATCTAGGCTAAAGTGCAGTGGCTATTTACAGGCACAAATGCTATACACTGCAACCCTGAACTCCTGGTCTCAAGGGATTGTCCTCCCTTGATCTCCTGAGTAGCTGGGACTACAGGAAGGTGCCACCTTGCCTGTTGGGTAACACAGATAATTACAGCAAAAGATGAAAGGGTTTGGGGGACACAAGGAGATGCAGAAGACCCATATATGGTTAAAGGCACAGAGGAATAAATAAGTAAAGACAAAAGGTATTAGGAAAAACATGGAAAAGACCATTTTTACAGTAAGCAAAACTTTGCTTAGGAAATTAGAAATGAGCCATTCTCCCAAATAATGACTGTCATCTATTTTTGTAAAGAAATATGAAAAATAGTTGATTCTAACACACTGGCATATTTACTTTTATGGCAGAAATACCCAAAGAGTTCAAGACCAACTAACAGAGCTTCTCTAAAAACATTTTTAGAGTTCATAAGAAAATTGCAGGGCATATCAAATATGTAAATTTAACCAACTTAAGCATACCTATCCTTTGTGGCCTAATCATATAAATAAATATAATTTTATGACATGGAAAAAATTCAAATAATTTCAAGTCTCTACAGAGGTTTTATTGCAAAGGTAGTTTATTCAATTTGGTAGTTTATTCAATGATCTGCAAAGCTGTGTAACAGTTACATTTCAATTTTAATTGACTTTTGGGTACCATGGCCCGGTATCAGCTCCCATACTTTCCTCTAAACATAAAAGCATTTCTATGCCTTTAAAACTAACTGTTGAGCTGGGCTTGCTAGTGCATACCTATGGTACCAGTTACTCGTGATGTGGAGGCAGGAGGATCCCTTGAGCCCAGGAGTTCTAGGCTGAAGTGTGCCTGATTGAGCCTGTCAACAGCCATTGTACTCCAGCCTGGGCAACATGTTAAGGTCCCGTCTCTTTAAAAAAAAAGTTGATGATAAAATTTTATTTGTATTTATTTCCACAAATCAAGCATTTTTCAGTGATATTTACTCTAATGTACTTTTTTCTCTCTTGCTCTCTACTCAGTCCAACCCAATTTTTTTTCTAAAATTGGGGTGTGATAGACAGGTAAATAGGCATTTATTTCCTAATTTTTTCTTTTGGAGGTTTTCATTATGTTTTAAGATTTTCACTCCCACATATTAAAATGATTCATTTGTAATTTAAAGTTAACTTTAATCTTGATGTATCAAAGGTTCCATCCTTCCAAATATTTGCTGCTAGCTTCATTTAGGCTGTCATTGTGTTAATATTTAAAGTCTAAAAAATGAAACAAAATGAAAGCGATAAAAATGATATATTTACTTATCCATTCTTTCATGTTTAGAACTTCAGTGCTCTAGGGAAGAAGTACTAGGCAACTGCTATAATTTTACCTCTCTGCCTTCTCATCCTCACCAGAGCAAAGAAATACTAGAGATTTTCACACATAAGCCAGGGTAAGAAACAAGGGAGATAAAAAAGAAAAATAAAAAACAGGTAATAGGGATAGAGAAGTGAAGACAGGTATGGCAGGCAGTCAATTATTTCTTCATATTTTTGCCTGGCATATTCTATTTAAATGCCCCATAATAAGTTTAAACAGATAAAACGGAGGCTAGAGCATCAGCATGGTATTGTAGAAACAGTACAGGCTTTGGAGTCAAAATATATAAGTTTAAATATAGATTCCAACACTTCCTAACTTTCTGTACTGTTTTATTTAGGTCAATCTTTCCCACTCAATCTTTCCCAGTAGACTAAATAACGACAGGAACCTTGACTCTCTTGTTCACTCTTGTAAGCCTACCACCTAGAATGATGCTTGATAAGTAGTGAGGACTTCAGTAAGTAACTGCAGAACAAATGACAAATAATTCCAAGCAAATTTTTCCAACTCTGAAGCTCCCTGGTGGTCTAGTGGTTAGGATTCGGCACTCTCACCGCAAATTTTTCCAACTCTGAGTCTATTTCCTAACATGTAAATGAATACAATAAAATGCATATTTCATAAAAACTCTACAAAGTTTCTATGTATTTAAAGTATCCAGGAGAGCATCTTCTGTCACTAAACGTTTAATTTAGCATTCTCTAGGTGGTCTGCAATAGCATAAATCAATAAATAGCCATTACTGTTTTTAAAACATCAACACCTCTTCTTCTGTACCTCATATTCATATGGACTATAATACTGCATGTACTCATGCCTGCTTCAAAGGCTTTTCCTCTTTAGTGTCTATGATAGGTTGTTGTTAGGATTAAATGAGATAATGCAAGTAAATTATTTGGCAATGGGATTAACATATAGTTAGAACTCAAGAAATTTAAGTTTTTATTTTCTCATACATTTAAATGGTACTTGGTGTCTAGTGACTAACGATACTTAAGACTCAAATGCAGTTTGATGTAAACCAAACTGACTGTTACAGCTGCAGAGAGATCACCTACAGGACTAATCTGGAAGAGTTTACCTAAAATGATACTTCCCAGTTCTAATGGTTACTATAGCTTCTCTTCTATTCAATCCAAAGCTACCTTATAATTTCACATGAGAGGCCAGAACTTAGAAGGGAAAAAACAGCCTTGCAACCAATTCCTCTCCCTTTTCTTTTTGAAACAAGAAATATTAGTACTTGGTTTTAATCCATCAGAGTCTAGATATTAGAATTATAACAAGAAAAGAAGACATTTTCTCCCTTTCTTTGCTCTACTATCCTTAAAATTTATTTTTAAGACTAAAACGCTTCAAAGGTGTATATTAAAGACCATATTTAACTACGCAGTTGACATTAATCAGATTTTGCTTGTATGTCACGCATCATAAAATCTGCATAGTATTTTCTCATCAGCTCATCATTTTATTTTATTTTATTTTATTTTTTTGAGATGGAGTTTCGCTCGTTACCCAGGCTGGAGTGCAATGGTGTGATCTCGGCTCACTGCAACCTCCGCCTCCTGGGTTCAGGCAATTCTCCTGCCTCAGCCTCCTGAGTAGCTGGGATTACAGGCACGCGCCACCATGCCCAGCTAATTTTTTTCTATTTTTAATAGAGATGGGGTTTCACCATGTTGACCATGGTGGTCTCGATCTCTTGACCTCGTGATCCACCTGCCTCGGCCTCCCAAAGTGCTGGGATTACAGGCGTGAGCCACTGCGCCCGGCTCAGCTCATCATTTTAAATCTTAAGAATATTTAGATATACTTTTCATGCTTTAAAATGGTCATTCTGTCTGAAAAAAATATCAAAGTGAAGTTTCAATAAGTATTTGGAGTTGCTCTCTTTAGAAAATAGATTGCTGCAAACATTTACTTTCACATAAACCAGAGTCAAATTGGTCAACTCTCAATACTAGATTCTATAATCAATTAGCTAGAAAAAGGGAATCCTCAGGGTATGTCTGTTAATTTAGGAAGCAATTTCAAAAGCAAACAGGGTAGGATTCAAAAGAAAATAATTTAAATATATTACTTACTTTTGCAAATAATTCTTGTTGCTGTCTCAATAACTCTTCTTCAGGAATGCCAAGGTTTTCCAAACGAGAACTGGCCTTTCTTCTTTTTAATGCTACTGTCTTACACTCTTGCAAGACTTCTTTTACTTCACTGATATAAGAGCCAAATCCCAAACTTTCTAGTGCTAGAGAAATGAAAATATTAAAATATGAAAGGGTGATAAAACACAGCTTTCCCCCAATCTGTGGATCACAAAGTTTTTCTGAGTTTTTCTTTGTAGGAGGAGAATGTTTTGCTGTTTTCTAATAATTGTAACTATTTTATAGTTGTATGACAATTGTCTGGACAGCAAGACAAGTATTTTATCAACCTGCTAAATATTAGGTGACAAATCAGTTAAAACTTGAGGAACCAAGGCACATGCCTTCACTTTTCATTCTGACTAATTTTTAAAAGACCAAAGCATTTCCTGTAACTAGGAGGGAAAAAAAAAGCCCAATATAAGAACATACGGTTTTAGTAAGAAAAAACCTTTTGTGTCATTTGACTTAGAAAAAGTAGGCTGGTAACACATTCTCTGCTAAGTTTCAGTAGGACAGAATAAAAGAACAGATAAGTTTTTCTTTTGTCCAACACACCAACAGGAAGCTATTTTTAGCAGATACTCAAACTGCCAAGTTTAAGAAATACTGGTGGAAATAAGTCATGAAATTCAGCACTTATAGTCAGCCAACAGGTTTCTTTTGAAAATAAAACTTAACAGGAAAAATAAAAACATTTAAAAATGATGTGGCAGAAAAACTGAGATGAAAGAAGACTATAAGGATATAAGAAGCATTAATAAAATTTTTTCTCCCCTTTTCATATTTAGAAAGGAAATTTTATAGAAAAAAAAATGGGCTGGGCATGGTGGCTCATGACTGTAATTCCAGCACTTTGGGTGGCCAAGGTGGGAGGATCCCTTTAGTCCAAGAGATCAAGACCACCCTGGGAAACAGGGCAAGACCTCATCTCTACAAAAAAATTAAAAAATTAGTTGGGTGTGATGGCTCATGCCTATGGTTCCAGTTGCTCAGGAGGCTGAGGTAGGAGGATTGCTTCAGACCAGGAGATTGAGGATGCAGTAAGCCATGACTGCATTGCTGTACTCCAGCCTGGATGACAGAGCAAGACCCTGTCTCAAAAAATTAAAAAATAAAAATAAAAAAAATAATTCACACACTCTAAATACCTTCTGTAACCCAGAAAAGACAAGGCATAAAATTTCCTTCTCATAGTATATTATATGTTATAGTTTTGGTATGTTGACTAATGTCCTAAAGGCATATTTTATATTGTGAACCAATGATGAAACATAGGTGGTAAAAAGCACAGTAAATCAATTTATCTCATCAGTTCTTGTCGTCTTTCAACCATTATGTTGAATTAGATTGCTTTCAGTATATATGCTCTCACTTCTAACTTCAGGGATTTGCTCTTCTGAGAGAATGCCAAATATACCTTTACAAATCCACATGCCCATTCAAACTGTGGTTTTAAGACATTCTGAATGATTTACAACTTTAAATATTTCAAATGTTAAGCTGTTTTCCTCAACCTTCTTTAGAAATAACCTGATGCCAAGAAGCAGAGTACTATACTATTATTAAGTTAACTTACCTCCCCTGACCTCCCTAAAAACTTCAGAAAGGCATTAATCTAAGTTCAGTATATCAAATTCACCAACATATAATTCTGGCTTCAAAGAGTTTGAGATATAATGGGAAAATAAGTAACAACTAGGCAGCTTGTATTTTTCATTTGAATTGACAGACTGATTTAAGTGTCAATGATAGAAGCCAAAGTTTTTCTATTATCTTTTGTCTTTTTAAAAATCTTTTCTACTATGTAGAAAATTTTAACAAGATTGGCTGGAGACAATACCAAAAAAAAAAAAAAAAAACAAACAAGTGAATGGTTTATGGTTTCCCACCATATTCTAAAGAAAGTCTGATTTCCTAGTCCTACACCAAAGTCATCCAAGATCTAGCCCATGCCACTTTTCCAGCTTTATTTCTGCCATTAAATCCCTGCATACTTCTGCTAAATATGACTGCTCAACATTTCTCAAGGAGCCAGTTTCTCGCATTCATGTTGATGGCAATAAACTCAAGGCACAGATTAAACCACATCTTCAAATTAAGCTTGCTTGATCCTTCCAAACAGACATAATCGAATCTCCCCTTTTCAGATCAGATAGACCTAGAATTGAAATTTGGTTGACACAGTATTTGCAAAACCTTGGATCAATTGTTTAATATGTCTAAGCTTCAGTTTTTCCATCTATAACATGAGAATAGCATCCATTTTATAATAGCTTCCTACAACCAGGAGCAAGTACAGTGGTTAAGCATGCAGGCCTTAAAGCCAACCGCCAGGGACTGACTCCCAACTCTGCCTCATGTTAGCTGTATGTCCCTTCACCTCTGAGCCTCACAGTTTTCTCACCTCTAAGAAAGAAGAGCAATAAGCACCCACATCTCATTGGATCAGGATGTGAATAAATGAATTAATGTAAGAGATCAGAACAAAGGCTAGTCCCACAGAGTGAGCAATATATTATATATTTAATATCACATTGTGGCTGAGCACAATGACTCATGCCTGTAACCTCAGTGTTTTGGGAGGCCAAGACAGGAGGACAGATTGAGGCCAGGAGTTCCAGACCAGTGTGGGCAACACAGTGAGACTCTGTGTCTACAAAAAATTAAAAATTAGCCAGGCACAGTGGCACATGCCTGTAGTCCCAGCTACTTGGGAGGCTGAGGCAGGAAAATCACTTATGCCCACGAGTTTGAGGCCACAGTGAACTATAACTGTGGCACTGTACTCCAACCTGAGTGAGAGAGCAAGACCCTGACTCTTAAAAATTAAAAATAATAAATCGATATCATATTATTAGTTTTAAGATTGTAGGAATCAACAGTTAATTAACATAGGGCATTTAACAGCATCTAGCACATAAGAATCACTTAACCAACTCAGACTATGTATTACTCATCTTTATTTTTAAAATTTAAAAGAGTACCCTTGTAAGTGTATAGGACCTAAATGAATGTATAGCTATACAATATCATATTTAAATTCAAGCTGGACAAGCATATTGATAAAAAATTAAATTTATAAACTCAACAAATTAACACACTAGAGAGACAACCCTTCAAAATAGCAAGAATTACAAGACACTAAGAAAATCCAAGCCAGCCGACCATGGTGGCTCATGCCTGTAATCCCAGCACTTTGGGAGGCCAAGGCAAGGGGATCACTTGAGGTCAGGAGTTAGAGACCAGCCTGACCCAATGGCAACACCTTGTCTCTATTAAAAAAAATACAAAAATTGGCCAGGTATAGTGGCACATGTCTGTAATCCCAGCTACTCAGGAGGCTGAGGCACGAGAATCACTTGAACCTGAGAGGCAGAGGTTATACTGAGCCGAGATCACACCACTACACTCCAGCCTGACAGAACATGACTCTGTCTCAAAAAATAATAATAATAAGAAGAAGAAGAAGAAGAATACTAAAGAAAGAAAATCCAATCCAAGCTATTTTTAACCATGGAGGGCTTGAATTTAAAAACTCAAAAAATATATAACTATCTTTAAAAACATTTAAGGCTGAGAACACTGCTTTCAAGAAACTGGCAAGTAGGTCCAAGGTTAATATTTAATATTATTCAAAGACTTGTCATATGTAAAAACTATACTCTCAATATATGGTTGAAAAGGAGCAGTCATAAATTTAACTTCAAAAATTTCATTGACTTTAATTTTGAACACATTTGGCTAACATATATCAATAACTGGCCATAGTACCTTCTAAATAGGGAGATATTTTACATCTTTTGCTATCATTCCCATTTTATCATTAGTTATCATTCCCATTTTACACAAAGAGAATATTAAAGAATAAAGGAAATGGGTCCCAAGCACGGCCACCATTTATGGTTGTATAGATTGTTCAGTATACAACATACTAGAGGACCATTATTATTGTAAATATCATAAATTTGTAGATTTACTGTGACACTTTTTCTAGCAGACAGTAGAAATGCTTTTTAAGGAAGGAGTGCCTTTTTCTAATTTGTACAAAGGGAACTTATGGACTATTGATGGCCCTATTTCTAAGGATCTCATGTTTCTAAAACAGAAAAATATTTTTTTTTAATATTTGTGGGTAAAACACACATCACTATATATCACCCTCTGCCATGTATCTTAAAACTACAAACAGTAAAGTTCATGGTGTATATTAGGGGAAAAAATACTTAGCACATTTTTCAGCTTAAAAGACAGATGTTAACAAGATAGCTATTCAAAAAAACAAAAAAAGTAAAAACTTCTCCTAAGCAACAATAATCTTCATATATGCTTATCTTATTTTACAAAGTGATGTACTCCTGCAAAGTTCTATCATAATTTATGTGAATCACTTTATATTTCATATGCATAAAATGTTTTTCATTTTTTAAATTATGTGATATATAGCTAAATACTATATAAAGCAGCATTCTCTAATTTCACCATTTTCTTTTGCTTGTGGGAGGGAAGGGACTAATGTATTTCACATAAAATACATTAAGAGGATGTAGGCCAACGTGACTTCTTGGCTCATTATCCTCGCAAAGGTTTCTGAAGACCCTTAAGAATCATGTTCTCCATGGTTTTACTACTGGGAATCTTGGACAACAATGAGAGATGAATGGCAGAGAAGGAATTGAGTATCATATATCTTAATATCCTTAGTAGTATCTAGCACAATGCCAAGTACTTGGTAGCAAGTACTTGGTAGGAAAACAGGAATGGGATTTAGAGCAAAGCTTCTCAAAGTGCGGTCCATGGACTTGGGCCAGAACTGCTCCTAATGGATATGGATTAGTTAAGTATAGAAAGTCAAAGCATTTAAGTACCTTCACTGCAATTTGACAAAAAAAATTTTATGTCTATTGAATCTAATAGTAAAAAATGGTGTTGGTCTTTACTCATCTTTTCTAGTGATCCATTTTCACGTTATCTTAACAAAGGTACCAGTGTGAAAAGGACAGGAATTTTTTTAAAACTCCTTCAACGTAAGACAGCTTGGAGCAACTCAATGGCTGAAGATGCAAACTCTCAGATACTCTTTCAAACTTTTACAGCTTTCAGTTACTATTCTCATAAATGTGAGGGCAGATATTTCATGCAAGGTTCTCAACCCCTAATTCTCAAAAATTACAATACCTGAAATCAAGTTTTATACATAAATAAGAAAACCTTAAACGATTTGCCTAAGGTTAAAGAATTGTCAGTGTAGAACCTACAGCTCTTGACTCTCAATGTCAATTCTTTCCATAAGGCAACAGAACATGTTAGAACTCATTCAGGAATACATGTTCACAAAACACTCCAACAAAATAGGAATACAAAATAGCTCAGAACTCCCTCTATTCATGTGTCTATGATCTTAATACCAAGCCTACTTTCTTAAACTCAAAATAAGCTAAACAGAAACCAATTTTTTTAAAAAACTAAGTTATATTATTTCATAGATTTGCTGGTGATAAAATTAGTTTAACTTTAACTTGCATTTTACAGAACTACCTCAAAATGCTTAATTTGCTCAGACAAGTCAAAGCAAAGTGAGAAATGAACAAGTGAAATGTCCTAAAGCAAAGTCTAGTTCATTAAACTTAGCATTAAAACCCAAACTTCAACATGTGAGAATCATACCACTTTAAAATATACATTTATTCCACTTGGCTATATTCTACATTCCTAATCAATGCTGACAGAAAAGTATAAAATATGTCATATCTATTATGATTTGTATATAGGAACACACTTCAAACAGCTAAAAGATATAAACCTTAAGAATTTCTTTAAAAATTTAACCTCTCAAAACAAAACTTCTTTGGAACAATTAAACAATATGAGATTACAAATGTATAATGTCTACAACCCCAATTGGGGAGAATTCTTGGGTGAAAATGTAGATTCTTATCCACTTAATAGCATAATACAAGAAAAAAAGTAAATTTATAAGACTGTAACAGGTCAATACATGATTTTTTAAAATGAATAAATCATCTTCATTACACAAAGGAAATGCTTTTTTACTATAACTTTCTGACTCACATTAAACTTCATTTAGCATATTCCAAAGTTGAACTATTTATCATACTGCTTGCTACAGCTGCACTTCTATTCCATCATGTCAATCAGAAATCTAAATATATCCTAGAAAAGAATTAACTCTCCCCAAGAAGACAGACTGTAATATGTTATTAGGTTTTTGGAACGATCCCGACTTCCGTAGTGTAAACAGATGTTTAAGCAGACCCTGTTGAAATCGTTCGCAATTTTCATTAGAAAAGCAATGTTGATAAAAGGTTCTTTTTCCTTTTTATGAGTTGTAAAAAGAAATTACAGCTATCTGTTCTGGATAATCTTGTGAAAGACTTAGGACAGCAATCACACATACAATGTAAAAATAAATACACAAGAGAAAAAATAGACAACTTGGCTTTCATTTTACTTGCTATTCAGCACACCAAACAAGCAGAAAAAGAAATACTACTTTTAAGAATCAAATATGCTTTTTCTTAGGGATTTTTCTCCTATGGACTGAAATGGGCAGGATATATTTTTAAAACACCCTCAAGACGTCATAAAGGATTAAAAATGAATCACTTAATCCTTTGTCAATATTGAAAGTAAAATATTGGATATGGTCAATATAAGCAGATGTGTTCTCTACTTCAGTACAACAGGAAAGTCACATTTTAAAAAGTTAAATTACAGAAATTAAGTGATAAAACAACTATCTGCCTACCAAAATGATTAAAATTAACCATTTTTCCCTGATTTCACAAGCAATCAATACTTTTAAATTAGATTACGAAAGGCAAGTTCTCACCTCAAATTGAGTACAACTCTTTCACAAGAGTACATGTAAAAAAAAAAAATCGCGAAAGGTACATTCTCAAAACATTATGACTAGTAAATATGTTTTTCCTATCTGAAACCATCAGAATACAGTCCCCCAAATCCCTATTACAGGACCAAATCCTTTCCAGGATAAAAGAAGCTGTTGAAGCTTTCAGAAGTGCTGTTCAATAAAAGCTTTAAGTGTATACATTTAAATGGTAATGACAGTAGGAAAGGACAAGGAAATTTTCCGTTAAAAAAAAAAGAAATTTACATAAACTTTTAATCCAAGATTTTAAAACTTACCACCACAGAACAGAACAAAGCAAACGACAAAAAAGCAAACAAAAAGAAGAAACAAAAATTTAAAGTTCACCCTTTTCTTACAGAATGGAACAGGAGTGAGTGCTCTGGTAACTCATTCATGAACGTACCATCAAACCATTTTTAAAGCAGAAAACATACTCATTTTATTCAACAACGATAAACTTGACAACGTTGAACACATCGCATGTTAAGAATCTCTTAACTCATGTGTTCAGAAGACAAATCTTTTCCTCTACATTGGTGAAAGGTCAGGTGGGGAAGGGATGCTCTGTCTCCACTCAAGCTTGAAGTTCCTCTGTCGGAATTTTCACTTTCCAAGGGAGAACTTCTGCGTTCCTTAATTATTATCTAAGTTCAACTTCGGGCAAGCAATTCTTGTTGCTTCGGCTTACTTGGTTGTAAAATGAGATCACTCTTATTCTTTATGTTTTGGGGACGTTGACCTAAATGTTTGCACTCCTTCCGTGTATTCGCTGGATGAAAAGTACTGCAAGTATGCTACAAAGGGAGTGTTTTAAAACACCGGCTGCCTACATGCCAGTCTCAATTTTTGATGAAGTTACATACCAGTGAAGAAGAATGAAGGCTTTGACACGAACAGGTCACGCGATTAGCAGACTGTTCTCCTAGACCCTCATTCAAACCAATTCCCATCCATGACTTACCTTGTATGACATGCTCTGGTGAGATGGTCTTCTTTTCCGATTTGTTACAAATCTCATTGGCTTCAGAAGATATAAGGTGAATGAATTCAGTGCAGCAGTTCACCACCAGCTCTCGAGCATCGTTGGCCACTCGGACATTAGGAAGAGTCTCTTTGATCATTTTATTGATAGCAGCTCTGGGGATAGTGAGATCATCATCGTTGCCAGACGAGGAAGCCATGGTACCTTCCTGTTTCTCGCGCCTCGACTTTTAAAAACTCCCCAGCTCTGGTCCACTACTCCACGGATATTTCTCAAAAAGCCGCCCTCGGAGAGTGATCCCGGGGGGTGCTCTGCGAAGTGGGTGCAGAAAATGAACGGAGGAGGAGCTGGCTTGAGGTCTGGGAACACCCGAGTGTGTAAGAGATTTAGGATGAGTTTGGGAGGAAAGTGGGGGGCTGAGGATTCTAGAGAGAGAACAGCCCCTGCTGAGGAGGGGAAAGCACGGTGGTCCAGAAATTTGAGCGGCTGGGGAACCACCTTCGGGTCTCTTCAGAGGGGCGGGCGCTGTCGCCTAACTGGTCCCCAACGGCGTCGGAGCAGAGGCAAGATCCAGGGGCACTGGCCTCGCCGCGGTACCAAGCGGGTACCCAGCGGGCTCGGCTCTACAGAGCCCGAGGCCCCGCTGCCGCTGCCGCTGCCGCCGCTGCTGCCGCCGCCGCCAGCAGCCGTTGCCGCCGCCTCGGCCAAACCATCCTTCAGACACCCGCGCCGCCGCCTCACAACATGTCCGCCGCTACCGCTACCGCTGCTGAACGGCGACGGCCGCCTGGGAACTAATATAGACAGAGCCAGGCACAGTGGGAGTCGCACTGGCGGTCGCCGTGGCCGCGTAGCCCGAACGTAGATCGTGGAAGCCGAAGCGGCGGCAACGGTGGTCCCTCCAGAGACTAGGGAAGGTTTGCTGGAAGCAGCTCCCGACACCCTTTGCGCCACCGGAAGCCTTGATCCCTCAGATTTCCCCCTCCCTCCCGGACCGACTTCCGGGTGTGGCTGCAGCCCTTCCCCCACCCAGGCCGGCTGCAGCCGCCCGTTCGCGCTGCCAGCAGCTTCCGCCTGCTGCGGTCCTGGCAAGCTCCTCGGGATCTCGTCCCTTCACAGGCCCTAGCCAGGCAAACGCGCGCCTCACTGTACCGGAGATCCAAGCACGCGCTTGTTCTGGGGCCGGGACGGTGGATCTGGGAAGGGGTCGGTGGCCGGGTAGGTGCACGGCGGCCGCCAGTGCGTCTCTACCCTCTTTCAAGCAGCTGAGGCCTCCGAACCCTTCCCTGGCCGGATTTAGGGATAGAGGAGCGCTGAGATTAATAAAACAGCTCTCTTTGCTATTTCTTTAGGAGCCCAAATGAGAATTGAAAGTGAGAAGAATGGGGCCTGAGCTTGGGAGTGGGAGGTGGGGAAAGCAGAACCCCGTGTGCCTGTTTCTGCATCGTCTGGAGAAAAAGCTTTTGAAGATGTCTAATAGACCTTATTCGGATTAAGCTCTCTAAAGTCCTCCACCTATATGGAGGAGTATGTATATATTTTGCTTCATGCGAAATGAAACATTCAGAGAAGTTACTTGCCCAGAGGAGACTAAGTCGCCTAATGGCTAACTAGGAAAGTAGAAGTCAGTTCCAACATAGTGGAAATACATGGCGTTCAGTGAGCTATATTAGAATGTTCCCATTTAGCCAGTTTTCATGGTGTATTCCATGTTGGCTTCTGCAGGGGGAAAAAAAGTTAGAGCATCTTAAGCAACTGGTTTTTGCTTCTTTCCATAGTGACTAGTAATAACAACAGGTGTCAAGATCTAAACAGAAATTGCATTTTTTTATTAAAGCGTGTCAGCTGGGCGCTGTGGCTCATCATGCCTCTAAACTCAACACTGGGAGGCTGAGGTGGGGGGGGCGGGGGGGGTCACTTGAGCCCAGGAGTTCAAGGCCAGCCTGGGCAACATAGGGAGACCGTCCCTACAAAAAAATGTGTATATATACAGGTACTAACATCTCACTGTTTATAGTATAGCCTCTTCCATACGACAGTGTGACATACTTAGTTTTTTTTTGTTTTTTTCCACGAGGCTTGGTGGCAGGCATCTGTAGTCCCGGTTACTCTGGAGACTGAAGTGGGTGGGCGGATCGATTGAGCCAGGGAGTCAAGGCTGCAGTGAGCTGCGATCGTGCCACTACACTTCCAGCTGGGTGACAGAGCAAGATTCTTTGTCACAAAAAGAAAATAAAAAACACTTTGTTATACCATCATGTGGAAGAAGAGGCAATACTTTAAATAGTGAGATGTTGGAATTAACAAGACACCATTTAAATCCATTTTGTCACTTTGGTTCATCAGATTCATTGCTCTTGATATATAGGATGGCGACTAGCTTGTTGGCAATGTTTTCTTAAAACGTTTTCTGTCTGACCCCTGCTTTCTTTTTTTCTCTCTCTCTCCAAAATGATCTACTTTGAGACCCCTGCTTTCAAGAAGACATTACAGTTTATTACTCTATTTTTTCATTTAGCATTTTCTCCAGGACACTTACTACTTCTTTAATTTCTGAAGTGTAAACACTCGTTTTTCAGTGCTACTAAATTTAGTCAAAACAAAATTTCTTTGATAAAAACAGTATTTAAATTTTATTCAAGCTGGGCATTGTGGCTCACGCTTGTTATACCAGCACTTTTGAGAGGCTGGCTCAGTAGTTTGAGACCAGCCTGACCAACATGGTAAAACCCCATCTCTACTAAAAATACAAAAATTGTCTGGGCATGGTGGTGGGTGTCTGTAATCTCAGTTAGTTGGGAGGCTGAAGCAGGAGAATCGCTTGAACCCTGGAGGCAGAGGTTGCAGTGAGCTGAGACCACACCACTACACTCCAGCCTGGGTGACAGAGCAAGATTCTGTCTCAAAAAAAATTTCTTTAAAATGGGAATGTGAACTGTTTGCTCAGATGTACCATCTTTATGAAGTGGTGGGTTTTTTTTTTTTTGTCAGTTTACTGTTGATTTAAAGATTTATTATGGTGCCTAAGTTTATCTTGACCTTATCAAGTTTATCAACCTGAAAAAGCTAGCTAGCAAAAAACGTCCCCAAAGTTGTCACAGTGTCACTGACCCATATCTTCTCTCTCCTGAAAAAAGTGTAATAACTTTGCTTTTTCATGTAACATTTATGCTTTATAGACTTATGCTAAATAGATGAGTAGAGTACACATTATTTCAGTAATAATTTATTACTACAGGCTTCTTTGGTAACATAAATAGAATTGAATGTGAAATAAAAAGATGTAGGTTCCAGTCCCGGCTTTTTGTTACTTAGACAAGTCACTCTCCAAGCCTCATTTTCTTCAATTTAGATATAGAAATATTACATAACACACAGGATTCAAAGTCAAATGAGACTTGTATGTCACTTTTTATAGTATTTTTCATACTATAGAAAGTGCTATTTATAGTATGAAGTGTTATATAATGTTAGTGTCTATTATCATCTTTAACAGGCTTGGTCAGTCTTCAACTAGTAATAAACCATGTAACTAGTTTATTACATATATGGCTGAGAGAAATTTAATTGGATATAAATACCAGTGTGATATATCATAAAATATGCTAATCTATAGCCCATGTTTAAATAGTTATTTATGGTACACTATATGTAGTTATATTATAAATAGGTTTTTGAGGACAAAGAGAACATCTCCTTATTAAGCTTTAAGAGTTTTAGAGAGAGTGCCTATATATGAAACATTATTTTTGTCATGTTGTCTAGGAGTAGTAGTGCACCCCTGTGATCCTCGCTACTTAGGAAGCTGAGGTGGCATGATCACTTGAGCCCAGGAGGTTGAAGCTGCAGTGAGCCATGATCATGCCTACACTCCAGCCTGGGTGATAAAGTGAGACCTTTCTCAAAAAAAAAGAAAAAAGAAAGTTTATCCTCAGACTAGGGTTAGGGGAGTGTCACTGTCAAAAACAGTGGAATTGAAAGGGAGCTGTTTAGAGAAGATGTGCTTGCTTTTGCACGACAGAAGCTTCAGACAACAGCAGACTTTTATAGAAGTGATGTCCTATAGAAAGTGGAAAGAGAAGACAGCATCTGATTTCTACATTCATTCAATAACTGTCTAGTTCCTATGATGTGAGAGAAATAAAGATGAATACAACTCCCACCTTGTTCTTGAAGACCCTGTAATCTGGTGGGAGATGCAGAACATAAACCAGATTGAAATGAAATACTGTGATAAAACATACAGGTTAAGAATATGCATGGGAAGAAGTGATTAAAACACCAGTTGTAAAAAGGGTTTTATGGAGGACTGAATATTTTAACTGAGCTTGATGATTGAGTACAATTTTGATAGAGAAGGAAAGAGCATGTAGCTGAAGAAAAAACATAAAAGTACATTGTATTGCTTGGGAAAATAAAGTAGTTTGGAGTGGCTCTGTTAGTAGGGTTTGTAAAGAGGTATAGTGATATATGCTGCAGGAAAAATAGGGCAAAACCAAAACATATCAATGCCTGATATGAATTATACACTGTGCCAAAAGTTTTCATAGTTGCTATTTCATTTAATTTCCATATAACCATGCAAAACAGGTATTTCAACATGGAGGCAGGGGAGGGGAAGGGGGGAACAGTCTTAGAGAGTTTTACTAATTTGTTCAAATTCTCACAGATAATAAGTAATGGAGCTGAAATTTCAGAACAGGTTGTTATTTAACTCCAAAGCTGGAGCTATTTGTAATTTGGTAATCATCTCTAATTTAAAAAAAGGTTATATTCATTATAGGACTTAAAAAATATAAAGCACTTTCAGATGCATTTGGTTGTTATAACTGAGGGACTATACTAACTTCTCTTCCCAGGTCCACAAGAGGCGTAGTTTGAAAGGCAAGAACTTTCTAGCACCATGCTTCCATCTACCTCCCCATCTGGGAGCCTAGAGTTCTTTGTCTAACTTCTCCTGTGCATGGGCTGGGTAGAAAGCCCAGGTGAGCTTCCTTTGTTTAGAAAGCCCACCAAAAGCTCCAAGGGAGGAGGCTTTGATTGCAGGCCAGGCAGCCAATCCTATATCAAAGTCGAAGATCAATTACTCCAAAGGAAGTTTGGAAAACCTCCTCTCACTGGATGAGAACTTGAATGGGGAGGGAATGACTCCAGGGTTAAATTCCCCCTACTCCCTTACCTATATGGATTTCCATCTCTGGGATCCCCTCCCACAGCAGCATGGGAACCCTCTCTCTCTCTTTACCTGTGCAGAATCCATCTCTGGATCCCCTCCTATGACAGCATGGGCTCTCTCTCTTTCTCTATTTCTCTTTCTTTCTCTCTGCCTAGTAAATTGCTTTTCTTTAAAGCTGTTTGGGTCGAATATTTACTTGAATGAGCTCACTGCACCACCAGGGCCCTCTTTCCATTCTTCAGTGAGGCCCAAGGACCTGGGAAAACACATCCAATCAGGGAACAGTGAGCATTTTGGGGACACCCCCTCAGCCTGGCTCCTGTCACCCAGTTACATCTGTGGTGAGCCAGCCAGGAGAAACATCATAAAAGACTGTGTTACTTTGGAGTGGTGAGTGAATCAGACCCCTCTCACTTGCTAAATCTGTCCTATTGCTTCTTCTAAATACGTCAAGGAGAAAGTGCCACACACAGAGGCCGCCAGGCCTGTGTGGGACCACAGGAGTCCCAGAGGTGTCTGCTGAAAGTGGCCTGGTCAAATTAAAAGGCACTGTGCCTGGCTTTCTCCAAACCTGCCCATTATTTCAAGAAGGGATTAATCCCATGATTTGAGCAATGAACAGACTATTTGGATGGGCAAAGAATGAACCCCAATTTGAATAAGGCTAAGGAATCTCACCTCTTTTCCTTACCAAAGACAGTAGCCCCTAAGCCCAGAAGCCCAAAAGGGGCTACAAGATATTGTAAGGAACTTAAAAGCTCGGGGTCTAGTAAAGTCCTGTAACAGCCCTTGTAATACTCCAGTTTTAGGAGTATAAAAATCTAATGGACAATGGAAGATGGTGCAGGATCTCAAGCTTATTAATGAAGTTATGATTTCTTTATACACAGCTATACCTAATCCTTGCACCTTGCTCTCTCAAATACCAGGAGAGGCACAGTGGTTTACGTTCCTGGGCCTTCTGTGTACCATTACATCCTGCCTTCCAGTTTCTGTTTGCCTTTTGAAGACTTTAGATCAAAATTCTCAGCTCACCCGGACAGTGTTACCCCAGGGCTTTCAAGATAGCCCCTACTTTTTCAGCCAGGCTCTAGCTCAGGACCCTAGTAATTTTTCACATCTAGGTACTGTGGTTCTTCAATACATGGATAACTTACTTTTAACTGCAAACTCAGACACCCAATATCAGCAGGCCACCGAGGACCTCCTAAACTTCATTGCCATCTGTGGATATAAGGTTTCCAAACCAAAGGCCCAACTTTGTAGGCAAGAGGTAAAATACCTAGGGCTTGTCTTGTCTAAGGGCACTTGGGCCCTTGATGGAGAATGTCTCCAACCCATACTGGGCTTCCCCTGTCCAAAGACCTTAAAACAGTTGCAGGGATTCTTAGGAATAGCTGGTTTCTGCCAATTGTGGATTCCCAAATATGGTAAAATAGCAAAACCTCTATACACTCTAATTAAGGAAACCCAAAAAAGCTAACATCCATCTAATACAATGGGACCCTATAGCTGAGGCAGTCTTTCAAACCCTAAAGCAGGCACTACTGCAGGCTCCAACTCTAAGCCTTCCTACAGGGAATGACTTCTCCCTATATGTTACGGAAAAGTCAGGAGTGGCACTGGGGGTTCTCACCCAGACTCGGGGGACCACATCACAGCCAGTGGCATACCTAAGTAAGGAAATTAATGCAGTAACAAAAGGCTGGCCCCACTGCTGGCAGGTCATGGCCATGGTGGCTATACTGGTCTCAGAAGCTGTTAAAATAGTTCAAGGGAAAGATCTAACTGTATGGACTTCATATGATGTAGCTGGAATTCTGGCCTCTAAAGGAGGCTTATGGCTGTCCGACAATCACCTACTTAAATATCAGGCCTTAGTGCTTGAAGAGCCTGTACTTCAGCTGCGCACATGTGCAGCCCTCAACCCAGCCACTTTTCTTCCTGAAAAGGCGCAGACACGGAACATGACTGTCAGCAGGTTATAGCTCAGAACTATGTGGCTCAAGAGGATCTCTTAGAAACTCCTTTAGCCAATCCTAACCTTAAGCTATACACTGATGGAAGTTCCTTTATGGAAAATGGAGTTCAAAAAGTAGGATATGCAGTAGTCAATAATCAAACAGTGCTTGAAAGTAATTCCCTTCCTCCTGGAACTAGTGCCCAGCTGGCAGAACTAGTAGCCATCACTTGAGCTCTAAAATTAGGAAAAGGAAAGGGAATAAACATATACACAGATTCCACATATGCTTACTTGGTTCTGCATGCTCAGGCTGCCATATGGAAGGAAAGAGACTTCCTAACCTCTGCAGGAACTCCCACTAAATATCATAAGGAAATATTAGACTTATTACAAGCTGTCCAAGAACCCGAAGAGGTAGCAGTCTTACACTGCTGGGGTCGCCAGAAAGGAGATGAGGAGGAAGCAGAGGGCAATTGCCAAGCTAACCTAGAAGCAAAAAGGGCAGCTAGACAAAAACTTAAAGAAGGACCTTTAATATGGGAAAACCCTCTCCAGCAAACTAAACCTCAACACTCATCAGAAGAGGTAGAGTGGGCAATCTCCCAGGGACACAATCTTCCTTCAGGGTGGCTAGCTACTGAGGAGGGAAACGTACTCCTACCTGCTGCCAGCCTATGGAAAGTACTTAAAACCCTGTATCGAACCTTCCATATGGGTATAGAGAATACCCATTGAATGGCCAAATCTATATTTATAGAGAAAGGTCTCTTCATGGCTGTCCAACAAATAGTCAAGGGATGTGAAATATGCCAGAAAAATAATCCTTTGGCACATTGCAAAGCTCCTCCTGGGGAACAGCGATCTGGTCATTACTAAGATGAGGACTGGCAAATGGACTTTACCCATATGCCTAAGTGTTGGAGATAACAATAACTGCTAGTATGTGTATACCTACATAAACTGGGTATATGTATACCTACACAAACTGGGTTGAGGCTTTTCCCTGTAGAACAGAAAAAGCCCAATAGGTAATAAGAGTTCTGATTAATGAAATAATCCCTAGATTTGGACTCTCTCACTGTCTTCAAAGTGATAACAGCCCTGCCTTCAAAGCTGCAGTGACCCAAGGAATTTCTAGGGCATTAAGAATATGGTATCATTTCCACTGTGCTTGAAAGCCTTAGTCCTCAGGGAAAGTGGAAAAGATGAATGAAATTCTTAAGGAATACCTAAAGAAACTGGCACAGGAAACCCACCTCCCGTGGCCTTCTCTATGACCAACAGCACTCTTTTTTTTTTGAGACAGAGTTTCACTCTTGTTACCCAGGCTGGAGTGCAATGGCGCGAGCTCGGCTCAATGCAACCTCTGCCTCCTGGGTTCAGGCAATTCTCCTGCCTCAGCCTCCTGAGTAGCTGGGATTACAGGCACGCACCACCATGCCCAGCTAATTTTTTGTATTTTTAGTAGAGATGGGGTTTCACCATGTTGACCACGATGGTCTCAATCTCTTGACCTTGTGATCCACCAGCCTCGGCCTCCCAAAGTGCTGGGATTACAGGCTTGAGCCACCGTACCCAGCCCAACTGACAGCACTCTTAAGGGCTTGAAACTGTCTCAGAAAATAGGACTCATCCCCTATGAGGTGCTTTATGAATGGCCCTTTCTTACTACTGATCTTGTAGTAGACAAGGAAACAGCAGATCTAATAAAAGATACAACCTCTTTGGCTAAGTAGCAACAGGCTCTTAGGACCTTACCTGAAGGACCCTCTAGGGAAACAAGGGGAAGAGTTGTTCTGCCCTGGAGACTTGGTGCTTGTTAAGTCTCTCCCCTCAGACCCTCCCTCTCCAGGCCCATCTTAGGAAGGACCATTTTCAGTCACTCTGTCTACCCCAGTGGCAGTTAAGGTGGTGGGAACTGACTCATGGATTCATCACACTCGGCTGAAGCCTTGGACACCTCCTGAAGAAAATCATAGGCCCTCCACTCCGCAGCCTGAAGGTCCAGGAGATGACCCTTGGTACACCTGTGAGCTGCTAGAGGATCTACATTTGCTCTTCTGACAAGATCCCCAGAAAGTAACTGCTCATGAGTCTAATTTACAGCCTGGCATTAACAGGACTATCACTCTTAACTTTGCTATCTGTAATTAGGTTCTCAAACTCCAATTATTCCTTTCATAGTGGGTGGGGGGAGAGTCAGAATAATAGGAAAACTTGGTATGGGCATTAGAAAAGTTACTACCTCTACTGAGTTTTAATATAAGCTAACTCAGGAGTTAATAATAACATAAAAATTCTCTCTGCAGAGGCAGCTTACTCTGCAGAAACAGCCTAACTCTTTAGCTGCCATAGCTCTTCAAAGTAGAAGGGCCCTAAATCTGCAAACAGCTGAAAGAGAAGGAACCTGTCTCTTTCTAGGAAGAAATGCTGCTACTTTATAAACCAGTCAGGTATTATCTTAAACAAAATTAAAGAACTCAGGGATCAATAGAACACAGGGCTAGAGACCTTTAAAAAACAGTATTGTGGAGCTTGTTTAACAACTGGTGGTCCTGGCTCTATTCTCTCCGAGGCCTGTTTATAACCATTCTATTATTGTTGGCCACTGGGCTTCTCCTCTTTAACCTTCTTGTCACATTTGTTTTTTCTAGAATTAAAACCACAAGATCTCAAATAATCCTGCAAATGAAACTCCAAATGTCCTTGGCTCATAAGCTCTATTGTGAACCTCTGAATCAACCTGTATCTTTGGAAGACTCCCCTCTGGAGGAAACCTCAACTACAGGACCCCTTTTATGCCCCAGTTCAGCAATAAGTAGTTAAAGACTGATCAACGCCCATGTCCCAACAGCAGTTGGACTTTCCTGTTCAGAAGGGGGACTGAGGGACTACGTTAACTTCTCTTCCCAGGTCCACAAGGGTGTGGTTTCAAATGCAAGAACTTCCCAGCACCATGCCTCCATATCCATCTCCCCATCCAGAAGCCCAGAGTTCTTTGTCTAACACTCCCGTGTGTGGGCTGGGTAGAAAGCCCAGGTGAGCTTCCTTTGTTTATAAAGCCTGCCAAAACCTCAAGGGAGGTTTGATTGCGGGCCAGGCAACCAATCACATGTTAAAGTTGAAGATCAATAACTCCAAAGGAAGTTTGGAAAAGCTTCTCTCACTGGACAAGAACTTGAATGGGGTGGGAGTAAATCCCGGGGTTAAATTCCCCCTACTCCCTTAACTACATGGATTTCCCTCTCTGGGACCCCCTCCCATGTCAGTGTGGGAGCTTGCTCTCTCTCTCTGTTTCTCTTTCTCTCTCTCTTTCTGCCTAATAAATCATTTTCTGCAAAACTCTCTGCGTCCGATACTTACTTGAATGAGCTCACCACGCCACCAGGGCACTCTCCCCATTCTTGGGTGAATGAGGTCCAAGGACCTGGGAAAACACATCCCATGGAGAACAGTGAGAGTTTTTGGGACACCCCTGCAGCCTGGCTCCTGTCACCGGTTACATCTGAAGTCATTAATTCCAATTTATAGTTGGGAAAATTGAAGCCCAGTGAGATTATTCAAGGTTGCAGAGTGAATAAGTGGCAGATTGGAAATGCAACCCAAGCTTTCTGACTACAAAGTCTCAAGTCTTTCCAACATCCTTTAAGAAGTCTGGAGATTTGGCCAGGCATGGTGGCTCAAGCCTGTAATCCCAGCACTTTGGGAGGCCGAGGCAGGTGGATCACGAGGTCAAGAGATTGAGACCATCTTGGTCAACATGGTGAAACTCCGTCTCTACTAAAAATACAAAAAATTAGCTGGGCATGGTGGCGTGTGCCTGTAATCCCAGCTACTCAGGAGGCTGAGGTAGGAGAATTGCCTGAACCCAGGAGGCAGAGGTTGCGGTGAGCCGAGATCACGCCATTGCACTCCAGCCTGGGTAACAAGAGCAAAACTCCGTCTCAAAAAAAAAAAAAAAAAAGAAGTCTAGAGATTCTTTTGTAAGCAGTGGAAACAGCTAGTGAACATTTTTGAGAAGGGGGATGATATAAACAATAATATTTGGAAAGATTAGTCTGAGCATATGAGATGGTCTGGAATGGACAGAGACAAGAACATTAATTATTAAGCTATTGTAAAAACAGTAATTATGTAGACCTGAACAAAGAGAGTTTGGTGATAATAAGATAGAAGAAACAAATTAGAGGCATTTGAAAACAGAATTTACAGGAGTTAACTCCTCATTGCATCTACAGTGAGATAGAAGGACCATGCCTAAATAATAATGGAGGTGGGGGGAATGATGGTTAAGAAGAGGTAGATTTGGATGGAGAGAAAGAAAGAGACATCCAAATGAATGTATCCCATAAGAGCTTGACAGTGGAGATGTGGGATAATATAGTAGGGCTGTGTAACAAGTCCCTCTATAGTAGGGCTTGTTTAAGCTAGACTGTAAGTACCACAGAGCCAGTGAGGGTCTGGTTTATTTCCACATCCCCAGAGCCAGGACAGGTCCTGGCATTCTATAAATATTTGTTAACTTTTAAACTGGATGAAGACCTTTAAGGATGGTAGAATTTTTGAAAATTAGATAGAAAGCAAAAGGAAGAACATGTTTGAGGAAAGACTTGATAGAAACCAAGAAGCATTATGTAAAGGAAGTCATTGGGAGAGAGTTACGAGAGTGTGAAATGTCACAGACAGGCATTGTTGGAAGGAGATCAAAGATAGTGTTACTGAAATAAAAGGTCAAGAGAGAGCGGAAGTCAACATGTGAAGAACTGAAGAGGAATGAGGGGGAGAACTGGAGCCAGGCAGCCGAGAGTACCCTTTCAAAAAGTGTGGTGGTAAGGGAAAAGGGAGCAATGAGAAAACACCTTAAGGAAGAAACAGGATCAAGGAGGAATTGCAAAGGCCTGTGTAGCTCAAGGGAAAGGAGGCAGAGAAGAGAGGTAGATTGAAAAGCGAAATGAAGCTCATGGAAATGGAGGAGGATGAGATTGAAAAGGCATAGATGGAGTGATCAGAATTAGATGTACAGATTTGAGCATGTTTCACAGAAACTATAGGTGATTGGTTACAGACAGTGATTGCAAAGGGAGATGAGTAGAAGACTAAGATCATTTAGATAAGGACCACAGTCAAGGACAAAGGAGTGGTCAGAGAAACAGCAAGAGAAGTTGTGTAAATTCACTGTCACAAAAATGGATACACAATCAGCCAATTTTGAGAAAAAGTAACAAATAGCCAAAAGTGTCAAGCATCGCTGAGGAGAATGAGAAGTGGGAATGATTGGTATACATCCAGTGGATGTATCCCACCTTAAAGACTGTATCTCCACCTGAGACTTCGAGGGGATATCTAAACTGTATTAGGACAACATAAGCAAATATAAAGCAAACATGCATCTAAAGATTTCTTGGTCAGTTAGTGAATATTTAGTTAAAAAGAGGCACTGGGACTACCATGGAAAATCAAAGGAATGACAATGAGAAACCTCTACCCATGTGGGATACATCCACTGTATGTATACCAATCATTCCCACTTCTCATTCTCGTCTGCAATGCTTGACACTTTTGGCTATTTGTTACTTTTTCTCAAACTTGGCTGAAGCAGTTCATAAACAAAACCCTTAGATTTCCTTTTTGCGGGGAGGGGTCTATTCAGTTAAAGCTGATACATTCCCATGGGTCAACTATGCAACTAACTCAGATTTTGAGATGAAAAATAACAAACCTCTTTGTCTATAGATGGTAAGTTTAAATTGTGATGCAAATAAATTTTTCTTTCAAATGGTGCGAATGTTGAATCTAATTCAGTCCTGCTAATTTTGTTTAAAAAGCATTTGAAGCAGATGGAACTAGAAAGCCCACTTCTGTAAGTTCCATTTATTCATTCATACATTGCTTTCATTCAATAAATGTTTATTAGATGTCTACCATATACTTTCTTAGTTACTGGAGTTATGGGAGGATATGTCAATAAACAAGAAAGGCAAAGTTTATTGCCTGAAGAAGTAATACCAAAAGAAGAAAAAACTATTTGCTATATTGTTGCTAATAGAAAAAAACTAACTTTTAAAAGCAATTGAAAAAATGATTAATTATAGTAAATTATTTGAATAACTTTAGGTAGCCATGAAAATACTTACAAAGATTATATATGAATATGGTAATTTTCCTCTAATATGAAAACAAAATACAACATTGTTATTAGAACAATGTGAAAATACGTACATACATGGCTCAATAGAAATGCAAATGTGTGTTAGAATAAAGAAGTTATTGGTGGTTTTACTTTTGATTTTTCATTGAATTTGTTAAATTTTAAATTATTCTTTTTAAAAATGTCTTCTACTAATCTTAAACATTAGTAAATAGTGAGAAATATTATTTCTACTGATTTATAAATATGTTCATTCTTCACATTTCACAGTGAAATTTGTAAAAGCAATCCTTGGATTTAAAATCTTTTTTTTTTTTTAGCAAACAAAGCTCTCAAGTTGGTGATACTCAGGTAAAATCTAACCCACAGATATTGCACCAGTTATTTATTGCCACAAAAATGCTGCCCAAGAAGCTGTCCCAAAGAGCAGTGGGTTAAAACAATAACTATGTATTTTTTTTTTCTTGGGAGTCTCTGCATTAGTTAGATAGCTCTTCTGGAAATATTTTCTTAAGTCATCTGTGGGTTGAATAGGTGGCTCTGTTGATTTTTCACTGGACTTCCACATTTGGGACCAATTGACAGTCATCAGCTCTAGAAAGGCTGTGGCTGTTTTCCTCACATTCCTCCAGTAGGTAAGATTAATCATGTTCTCATATTGAAGCAGAAACTTGTTTACTCGTTTATCTATTTACTTCCTGGGTCTCCTGGACACTAGGTACTGTAATAAAGAACTGGAGAAATGAAGTCAAATGGGAAGTTGCCCCTACTATCAAGGAACTTGCCATCTAATGGGGGGGAAAGGCAAGTAAGCCAAAGACTACACAGTGATGGCAAGTGCCATGATTGTGATGTGACAGGCCCTAAGGGCCCAGTGGGAGACCTTCAAATCAAAGCAAGTAAGTATGAGTTGACATTGGTAAGTATTGTAGTGGAAGTATCCTTGAACAAGGGAAGAATAAGAGGAAGAGGAAGAAGAAGAAGAAGGTGGAGGAGGAGGAGGAGGAGAAGGAGGAAGCGGAGGAGGAAGAGGAAGAAGAGAATTTTAGGCAGAGGAACAGCAATAGCTGTGAATCAAAATACCACAGCATTGTTGGTAAGCCCTGCTTTTTTTTTTTTTTTCCTATTTTGCTATTTTGGTGGAGAGAAAGGAACACATAACACATTAAGAAATAACATGAGAGAAAGCTATTTGAGGAAGTACAGTATTTAAGGTTCTGGTTGTAAATAACAACTCCAGCTAGTTAAGTTGACTTTATTGGAAGGATACTGGAGTATCTCATGGAATGTCTGGAACTCTTGAATAACTAGGGAAATTCTGGGGAACTCACTAATAGGAATCCATAAACTGTCCTCCTGGTGGGCTGTAAACAACTCAGCCTCTATGTGTCTCACATCAAAATTCCAGTTTCCTGGGAAAACAAGTCTGTTTGGCCAATATGGGTCATATTTCCACCTCCATGTTACTCAGGTACGACTCGTCTGCAAGTTATGTGTATGGATATTTTGCTACTTTTCCACCCTTATGCTGGGGAGGGAGGTGTCACTGTGAGCTGTGTGGCTGCCTTAAGAGATATCTGTTGTGTCTTATTACTTGGTTGCCTTTCCCTACATGTACAATGACTAAAATGCCTTCAATCTATTTGATCCAGCCATTCAGTACAACTCCTACGCTTGCCATCTTACCAAGCCCAAAAGTAACTTCAGCTGATGGAAGGAGCATCTTGGGGTTAATATTCTTTTAGTCCTGATCTCTGGAAGTAAAATGTCTATTCTTCTAATTCTGGCACAGTCTTATCTAGCTGTAGCTCCTCATGGTCCTGCACTCCACTGACTAAATTGTAAGTATAATTACTACCAGTGTACTCTACAAATAACTGTTGGGGGCAGGGTGGCAATAGTTGCTACAGAAAAAAAGGAAGAAGAAGAAAACAGTGATAATTCTTATTTTAAAAGGAAAAAAGAAAAAGGCAGGAGGCTCTCTTGAGGCCAGAAGTTTAAGACCAGCCTGGGTAGCATATCAAGACCCTGTCTCTACTAACAAAAAAAATTAGTCAGGCATGGTGGCATACACCTGTAGTTCTAGCTACTCAGGAGGCTGTAGTGGGAGGATTTATTGAGCCCAGGAGTTCGAGGCTGCAGTAAGCAATCATCATACCATTATACTCTGGCCCGGCCATCAGAGCAAGATCTATCTTTTTAGGATAAAAAAGGCAGGGAGGAGGAATAAAGTAATTTTTCAGTCTTCAGACATTCCAGCAATATGTGTGGACTATTCATTCTTACTATAGCTTATGAGGCCATAGCTGGTATGTATGACTACCCATCCAAGTTTCCCCGCTTACAGTTAACATTCCAACTGACTGGGGGGCTTTGCCTAATAGAGTGATTTAAGCCTTCATTTTCAGACCTCTAAGCCCTTGGTGATCATCAGCATAAAATGTGACAAATTAGACAAAGGCAATACAGCAGATCAGAGAACAACTCTGAGGTGGAATGACTGGGAACCAATGAATAGTTGTTCAGTATTGGTTTATATTTTGCATATGATGAAACTGAAGCACAAAGAATTTAGATTAACTCTTATGTGACAAAGCCAGGACTGAAGCTCATGCCGTCTGACTCCAGAACAACTCTTCTTCATAGTTATATTATATTGCCCCTGCACTGTTGGTATGAAAAGTAAATGTAGGCCGTGGGTCTTCTAAACCTGGGATTAAGTCACGTATTCCTATTCCTCTTCTGCTTTTACTAGCCTTGTGAGTGAGAAAGTTACTGAATTTTTCTAAGCTCAGACTTTTTCAATTATAAAATAGAGATACCCTTTGTGGTGTCATGATGCTTATCATTTGATAAGCAGATGTATAAAATGGTGGTGGCTTTAAGTCTAGCACATAAAGTTTGGATTTTACAAAAAAGGTGGAGAGAATTGATCAAGAGATTTTTGTGACAGAACAGGAAGTTAGAAGAAGGTGAAATGAGAAATGATCTGTGAGAGACTTGAGGAAATGAAGAGGTAGATATTCTCAATAACTGGAGAAAGCGTGACTAAGGGGAAGGAAGTGAGAAACATTTTTTAAAAATCATCTTCAAGAACTAATTTGAAGAACAGCCACATTTTGTAATAGGAGCCAAGAGATAAAATCAAATTTGTCTCTTGGGAGGGGAAAATAAGCCTCTTTTCAAGCTAAATTCCCCAGCCACCTGATTTGTTTTCTTCACTGTAAATGAGCACTGGGAAAAACACAGGCTTTAGAGATTCTGCCCAAGCAATTCACAGACCATTTTTTTGGTAATCATGTTGTAGCTCTTTTTTCAGTTGAGCTCACACACAGGATTTAATGCTGTTTTGTGACAGCAAGTATTATTATTATTATTTTTTATCTTCTGGTTGTATGAGGAGCATTTACCATAAAGGGTAATGAGAAAAGTTTACTACATCTTATTCTTCTCAGTAACATCTATAACCCAATGCAAGTATTATTTTAACATCTATCAAATGCACCAAAATATGACTGAAAATGTCTCATAGGAATGTATATATGGAAAGAAAAGTGACTTACATATATCTTTGGAATGACCTAATATAAAATTCTGCAGATTCACCTTTATAAGCTTGGTTATGTAACCTGACCTAAGTTATTCTTTTGGTTAAAACCCATTTATGCCTAGTGTTCCATTATTGGAACACTAAGCTTGTGGGAGTTATTTACATTCTACTGCTCAAAGTCATCTGATTTTTCACAAAAAAAATTTGCAACCTCCAGCATAAATGGTTTAAGGCCAACATTTACCACAATAAGGTAGTACATTGATTAAGTGACCAATTATAGTATTTTAGGGAGCACAAAATGGCAAGTGGCATATGGCTAAACTATAGGCAAAGTAATTGAGAAAGTCACTGTTCCCAAATAAGTCCCAGTTTATGGCATTCACTATCAAACCTATAATCTTTATTAAGACAAAAATTAGGGTTATTGTTTATATTTAGAACAGAAATATGTATCTTTGTGATTTTCATGTATTTGGGAGAAAGAAACAACTTAAGCACAAAGATAAATCAATTTCCTACATAGATGCCTTACCAGGTATTTGGCAGCTTTAATTTAAAAGATAACAAAATCAATTTCTATTTCTTTGGTGTAATTATATTAATTATATTAGAAAAACATGAACTAATACATTTGGCTTTAAGATCTACCAGCTGGTCACTTGCAGGTACCCGTGTACTCAAAATGTGTTTGATCATTTTAAATGCACAAATAATACTTAACCCCTGAGTAATGATAATAAATACATAATTTATGCATATATCACCCATAGTTAATTAATAGTTTTATTGGCTTAATAAGCAAAATAAGATCATAAAATATACGCCATCACAGCCCAGATGTATAGCAATAAAAACTTAGATTATAGTATCTCACTATACAAGTCTGCATTAGCAATGACACTGTTATAAAATATTTATAACACTTTCTGATTTAATTTTTAAAAGCCAGAGATTCATTCAGTATCTTTTTGGCATTTGAAATGAAACCTTATTTACCCTCCTCACAATAGCTGATTAAAAACAGCTCTTGAAGAGGTCCCAGACAACACACACAGAGGGGAAATGGGTAGATCTACACGGCATCTTTATATTTTCACATTAAAAGTCAATGTTATTCAGACTCAAGTAGACAGATAATAAAAGTGGCATTCAAGCTGGGCATGGTAGCACAAGCCTGTAGTCTCAGCTACTCGGGAGGCTGAAATGGGAGGATCACTTGAGCACAGGAGTTTGAGGTTTTAGTGCACTGTGATTGCACCTGTGAATAGCCACTGCACTTCAGTCTGAGCAACATAGCAAGACCCCATCTCTTTTTTTTAAATGTTACATTTATAATTGGTGAGGAAAATATAAACTATACAATAAATGAAGGGTCATTGGTTAACTGTTTGGAGGGAAAAAATACATCATTTTCCAGAATAAATTTCTAGTGATTTATTGTAATTTTCATGCACTTGAATGATTTTAAAGATTTTAATATAAAAATGAAACCATAGCCTTACTAGAAGAAAATATAAAGAAACACTTATATAGTCTTGGGAATGGGAATTATATTACATGAAACACTAAGTAAAACATTCATTTTTTAAATATTAAAAAACAAAAAACTATCATTTAGAAATCACCAGAAAATTAAAGGGCAGACTGGATATGGTGGCTCACACCTGAAATCCCAGTTTTGGGAGGCTGAGATGGGAGGATTACTTGAGGTGGGGAAGTCTGAGACCAGCCTGTGCAAAATAGCAAGACCCCCATCTCTCAAAAAAAAAAAAAAAAAAAAAAAGCCTGGCATAATGACATGTGTCTGTGTCCTAGATACTCAGGAGGCTGAGGTGGGATGATTGCTTGAGCCCAGGAGTTTGAGGCTGCAGTGAGCTATGATTGTGTCATGCACTCTAGCCTGGGTAACAGAGTGAGAACCGAGACCCTCTTTCAGAAAAAAGAAAAAAACAAAAAGGTCAAGTGCCAAATGAAAGGAGAGAAAAAAAGGACTAGGAGTTAGGACTTCTTACATATCAGTAAGGAAAAGATAAATAGCCTAACAGTAAAATGGGCAAAGGTCTTCTATTGGTAAATCAGAAAAGAAGAAATAAAAAGGGTCAGCAAAGATAATTTTTAAATTTCCATCAATAGGTTGGCGCTGCAGGACCAACTCAGGATTGCAGCTCCCAGTGAAACCGCAGATGGTGAGTGGACGCTGCATTTCCAGATGGATCTTTATTGCCCACAGACCAGGAGATTCCCAGGTGTAGGAGCTTCATGGGCTGCCAGCGCGGCTGTTTGGGCTGGTGCAGCTGTTTGGAACGGGGCTGCAGCACAGCAGCACTCCATACAAAATACACTGGTTTGGTTGCCCTGTTAAACTGGCAATTGGAGATTTCGGAAGGCAGATTAGCACATTCATCTGATTAAATGGGACTTAAACAGAAAGCCAGGCCAGGAGATTCCTGGGCAGCAACGTGGTTCCAGCCAGCGCAGTGGGTTGCTGCACGGGAAATCACACAGATACCGGCACCCTTTCAGCAGGTGACTGGAACACCTAGTTCAACTTGAAAAAAAAAAGGGCTCTGAGGCAGGGAACCAGGTGATCAGGCTCGGAGGGTCCCACCCCCACAAAAACAAACAAAATTGCAATTGGAAATGCTCAGGGTTGAGAGTTTCATGGCAAGCACAGCTGAACCTAGGATGGTGCAGCTTGGAGGGGGAGGGGCTTCCACCATTACCGAGGCATGCGACTCCTACCAAGGTACACTGCCATTGCTGATGCAGCCTGCCATTGCCAAGGCAACCTGCCATAACAGAGAGAGTCCGCCACTACAGAGGTGGGCCATCATCACCACAGCAGCTCTAACCACACCCATATAAACAGGACTACAGGGAATTACACACGGCAGCAGGGTGGAGCCCACGGCAGCAGGGCAGAGCCCACAGCAACAGGGCAGAGCCCACGGCAGCTCAGCATAGCCACTACAGGCAGGCAGTGATTAGACTGCCTCCTTGCTGGGCAGGACAGTGCAATGGATACTCATAAAAAAAAGCCCTAACTCCCCAGGACAGAGCACCTGAGGAAAAAAAAAGGGGCTTTATGAGTTCTGTTGCAGCAGATTTAAATGTACCTGCCTAGCAGCCCTGAATGAACAACGGAGCTCACAGCTCAGCACTTGACCTCCTATAAACTACAGACTGTCTCCTCAAGTATAAAGTACAGACAGTCTCCTCAAGCAGTTCCCTAACCCCCGTATATCCAAAGAGTCACCTCACAAAGGACTGATCAGACTGACATTTGGCAGGCATCATTCAGGGAAAAAGCAGAAGAATAAACTGGCAGTAACTCTCACATTCTGCAGCTACTACAGGTGCACCCCAGGCAAGCAGTGCCTGGAGTGGACCTCAGTAGTCCTACAGCAGAGGGGCCAGACTATTAGAAGGAAAACTAAGAAACAGAAACACTTCATCATCAACAATCTGGATGTCCAACTCAGAGACCCAATCAGAAAATCAGCAACTACTCAGAAGACAGGTGGATAAATCCACAAAGATGGGAAGAAACCAGCGCAAAAAGGAGGAAAACACTGAAACCAGAAGACCTTGCCTCCTACAAGGGACAACTCCTCACCAGCAGGGAACAAAGCTGGACGGAGAATGAGTGTGATGAAATGACGGAATCAGACTTCAGAAGGTGGGTAATGAGAAACTTCCGTGAGCTAAAAGAACATGTCCTAACTCAATGCTAAGAAACTAAGAAACTTGAAAAAAGATTTGAGGAAATAACAAGAATGGACAACTTAGAGAGGAATATGAATGAATTGAAGGAGCTGAAAAACACAACATGAGAACTTCGTGAAGCATGCACAAGTTTCAACAGCCGAATTGACCAAGCAGAAGAAAGGATATCAGAAGTCGAAGATCAACTCAATGAAATAAAATGAGAAGCCAAGATTAGAGAAAGAAGTGCAAAAAGGAATGAAAAAAGTCTCCAAGAAATGTGGGACTATGTGAAGAGACCTAATCTATGTTTGATAGGTATACCTGAATGTGACGAAGAGAATGAATCCAAGCTGGAAAATACTCTTCAGGATATTATCCAGGAAAATTTCCCCAACCTAGGAAGGCAGGCCAATATTCAAGTCCAGGAAATACAGAGAACACCACAAAGATATTCCTCAAGAAGAGCAACCCCAAGGCACATAATCATCAGATTCACCAGGGTTGAAATGAAGGAGAAAATGCTAAGGGCAGCCAGAGAGAAAGGTCGGGTCACCCACAAAGGGAAGCCCATCAGACTCACAGCAGATCTCTCAGCAGAAACCCTACAAGCCAGAAGAGAGTGGGGGCCAATATTCAACATCCTTAAAGAAAAGAAATTTCAACCCAGAATTTCATATTCAGCCAAACTGAGCTTCAGAAGTGAAGGAAAAATAAAATCCTTTGCAAACAAGCAAGTACTCAGAGATTTTGTCACCACCAGGCCTGCTTTACAAGAGCTCCTGAAAGAGGCACTACACATAGAAAGGAACAACCAGTACCAGCCATTCCAAAAACATACCACATGCTAAAGAGCATGAACAAAATGAAGAATCTGCATCAACTAACGGGCAAAACAGCCAGCTAGCATCAAAATGGCAGTATCAAATTCACACATAACAATATTAACCCTAAATGTAAATGGGCTAAATGCACCAATCAAAAGACACAGACTGGCAAATTGGATAAAAAGCCAAAACCCATCGGTGTGCTGTATCCAGGAAACCCATCTGACATGCAAGGATACACAAAGGCTCAAAATAAAGGGATGGAGGAAGATTTACCAAGCAAATGGAGAGGGAAAAAAAGCAGGAGTTGCAATTCTCATCTCCGATAAAATAGACTTTAAAGCAACAAAGATCAAAAGAGACAAAGAAGGACATTACATAATGGTCAACGGATCGATACAACAAGAAGAGCTAACGATCCTAAATATATATGGACCCAATACAGGAGCACCCAGATATATAAGGCAAGTTCTTAATGACTTACAAAGAGACTTAGATTCCCACACAATAACAGTGGGAGACTTTAACACTCCACTGTCAATATTAGACAGATCAACCAGACAGAAAATTAACAAGGATATCCAGGGCTTGAACTCAGACCTGGAATAAGCAAACCTGACAGACATTTACAGAACTCTCCACCCCAAATCCACAGAATATACATTCTTCTCAGCACCACATCACACTTACTCTAAAATTGACCACATAATTGGAAGTAAAGCACTCCTCAGCAAATGCAAAACAACTGAAATCATAACAAACAGTCTCTCAGACCATAGTGCAATCAAGTTAGAACTCAGAATTCAGAAACGAACTCAGAACCACACAGCTTCTTGGAAACTGAACAACTGGTTCTTGAATGTTGACTGGATAAACAATGAAATGAAGGCACTAATAAAGACGTTCTTTGAAACCAACGAGAATGAAGACACAACATACCAGAATCTCTGGGACACATTTAAAGCAGTCTCTAAAGGAAAACATATAGCAATAAGTGCCCACATGAGAAGAGTGGAGAGATCCAAAATTGACACCCTAACATCAAAACTGAAAGAGCTGGAGGACCAAGATCAAAAAAACACAAAACCTAGCAGGAGACAAGAAATAAATAAGATCAGAGCAGAACTGAAGGAGATAGAGACACAAAAAACCCTTCAAAAAATCAATAAATCCAAGAGCTGGTTTTTTGAAAAGATCAACAAAATAGACCACTAGCCACATTGATAAAAAAAGAAGAGAGAATAACCAAATAGATGCAATAAAAAACGATAAAGGGGAAATCACCACAGATTCCACAGAAATTCAAACCATCATCAGAGAATATTACAAACAACTCTATGCACAGAAACTAGTAAACCTGAAAGAAATGGATAACTTCCTGGACACTTGTGTCCTCCCAAGCCTAAACCAGGAGGAAGCCGAAACTGTGAATAGACCAATAACAAGGTCTGAAGTTGAGGCAGCAATTAAGAGCCTACCACACAAGAAAAGACCAGGTCCAGATGCGTTCACAGCTGAATTCTACCAGACACACAAAGAGGAACTGTTACCATTCCTTCAGAAACTATTTTAAATAATCCAAAAAGAGGAAATCCTTCCCAAATCATTTTATGAGACCAACATCATCCTGATACCAAAACCTGGCAGAGACTCAACAAGAAAAGAAAACTTCAGGACAATATCCATGATGAATATAGACGCAAAAATCTTCAATAAAATACCAGCAAGCTGATTGCAACAGCACATCAAAAAGCTTATCCACCATGATCAAGTAGGATTCATCCCGAGGATGCAAGGCTGGTTCAACATACGCAAGTCTATAAACGTAATTCACCACATAAAAAGAACCAAAAACAAAAACCACATGATTATCTCAATTGATGCCGAGAAGGCCTTTGACAAAATTCAACAGCCCTTTATGCTAAAAACCCTCAATAAACTCGGTATTGATGAAACCTATCTCAAAATAATAAAAGCTATTTATGACAAACCAACAGCCAATATCATACTGAATGGGCAAAAACTGGAAGCATTCCCTTTGAAATCTGGCACTAGACAAGGATGCCCTCTCTCACCACTCCTATTCAATATGCTACAGGAAGTTCTAGCCAGAGCAATCGGGCAAGAAAAAGAAATAAAGGGTATACAAATAGGAAAGGAGGAAGCCAAATTGTCTCTATTTGCAGACGACATGATAGTATATCTAGAAAACCCCATCGTCTCAGCCCAAAAACTCCTGAAGCTGATAAGCAACTTCAGCAAAGTCTCAGGATATAAAATCAATGTGCAAAAATCACAAGCATTCCTATACACCAATAACAGACTTAAAGAGAACCAAATCAAGAACAAACTGCCATTCACAATTGCTACAAAAAGAATAAAATACCTAGGAATACAACTAACAAGGAACATAAGGGACCTCTTCAAGGAGAACTACAAACCACTGCTCAATGAAATAAGAGAGGACACAAACAGATGGAGAAACATTCCATGTTCATGATTAGGAAGAATCAATATCATGAAAATGGTCATACTGCCCAAAGTAATTTACAGATTCAACGCTATCCCCATCAAGGTACCATTGAATTTCTTCACAGAACTGGAAAAAACCACCTTGAACTTCATGGAACCAAAAGAGAGCCTGCATAGCCAAGTCAATCCTAAGCAAAAAGAACACAGCAGGAGGCATCACACTATCAGACTTCAAACTATACTACAAGGCTACAGTAATCAAAACAGCATGGTACTGGTACCAAAACAGAGATATAGACCAATGGAACAGAACAGAGGCATCGGAGGCAACACAACATATCTACAACCATACAATCTTTGATAAACCTGACAAAAAGAAGCAATAGGGAAAGGATTCCCTGTTTAATAAATGGTGTTTGGAAAACTGGCTAGCCATGTGCAGAAAGCAGAAACTGGACCCCTTCCTGACACCTTACACTAAAATTAACTCCAGATGGATTAAAGACTTAAACATAAGACCTGGCACCATTAAAACCCTAGAAGAAAATCTAGGCAAAACCATTCAGGACATAGGAGTAGTCAAGGACTTCATGAACAAAACACCAAAAGCATTGGCAACAAAAGCCAAAATAGACAAATGGGACCTAATCAAACTCCACAGCTTTTGCACGGCAAAAGAAACAGTCACTAGAGTGAATCAGCAACCAACAGAATGGGAAAAAATCTTTGCAGTTTACCCATCTGACAAAGGGCTGATATCCAGAATTTACAAAGAACTCAAACAGATTTACAGGAAAAAAACAAACAAGCCCATTCAAAAATGGGCAAAGGATATGAACAGACACTTTACAAAAAAAGACATACATGAGGCCAACAAACACATGAAAAAATGCTCATCATCACTGGTCATCAGAGAAATGCAAATCAAAACCACATTGAGATACTATCTCATGCCAGTTAGAATGGCGATCATTAAAAAATCTGGAGACAACAGATGCTGGAGAGGATGTGGAGAAATAGAAACACTTTTACAATGCTGGTGGGGGTGTAAATTAATTCAACCATTGTGGAAGACAGTGTGGTGATTCCTCAAGGACCTGGCAATAGAAATTCCATTTGACCCAGCAATCCCATTACTGGGTATATATCCAAAGGACTATAAATTGTTCTACTATAAGGATACATGCACACGAATGTTCATTGCAGCACTGTTTACAATAGCAAAGACCTGGAACCAACCCAAATGCCCATCGATGATAGACTGGACTAGAAAAGTGTGTCACATATACACCATGGAATATTGTGCAGCAATCAAAAATGATGAGTTCATGTCCTTTGTAGGGACATGGATGAATCTGGAGAACATCATTCTCAGCAAACTGACACAAGAACAGAAAATGAAATACTGCATATTCTCACTCATAGGTGGGAGATGAACAATGAGAACACATGGACACAGGGAGGAGAGCACTACACACTGGGGTCTATAGGGGGGAATAGGGGAGGGACAGTGTCGGGGGGGAACTGGGGAGGGATAGCATTGGGAGAAATGCCAGATGTGGGTGAAGGGGAGGAAGACAGCAAATCACACTGCCACATGTGTACCTCTGCAACTATCTTGCATGTTCTGCACATGTAACCCAAAACCTAAAATGCAATTTAAAAAAATTTCCATCAATAATAAAAATTCAAATCAAAGCAACATTAAAATACCATTTTGCCTATCTAAATCGGTAAGAATTATTTTTAAAGATAATAGTATTAGAGAAGGTACTACATCTGTTCTGGAGAGCTCTTTGACAAAATGTCTAAAAAGTACATACCTTTTAACTAGCAATTCTACTTCAAGATAAAGCACAGGGCATATATGCTAAGGAAATAATTAATGATGTGTGCCACAAGATGTTGATTGCAGTGTTCCTCCCTCCCTTCCTTTTTCCTCCCTCCATCTTTCCCTTCTTTGTTCTTTTTTTTTCTTCCTTATCTTTTTTGGTATATGTTTGATATTGATGAAAAATTGAAAAAATTAAAATGTCCAACAAAAAGAGGACTGGTTCACTAATGTATGGTAAATTCCTTCAACCAAACATCCACACTATTCAACCAATAAAAGTGACAGTATAGTTAGTATATTTGAAAAGATGTTCATAATATATGAAGTTTTAAAAAATCACAATACAGAAGAAAACATATGGGCGATGAGCTTCTTTCATTCTCTCTTCAACACCATTGCACATCATCTCTACACATACAAACGCTGAAAAGATACTGGAAAGACATAATAACCATGGGAAATGGATTGTTGTAATGGACACCTGCAAGGTGATTACAGGTATGCAATTGATTTTTTGGTGATTTCTAAAGGACAGTTTACTGGATTGTTAAATGTTCTCTAACTTTACTATAATGAATAGAAGTTATTTTTGGATAAGCAAAAAATATTTTAAATTTAAACATATAAAGTAACTTAGTAGTTGCCTTTTCAAAATATGTGATAATCATTAGTTCACTAGTTGGTTAAATATGTGTTTAATCCCAACATCTTGATAATTATCGCAAAATTAAGGGAACATTTTTTGAATCCTAAAATGCTATAGAATTGACAGATCATTTTTCAGTTCATAAGTTATTACTTATAATCACTATTTTTATTGTTACTATGGCAATGCTTTATATACAAGAATGGCCGAGGTTAGGAATTTTTGCCCTGATAATTATATCAGCATATCAAATATGAAGTAAATAACCACTTATTGCTTTAAATATAACAAAAATGTAGGAAGAAGTGGTAGGCAAGAGGCTCTGTGTTACCATGGGAACGATTAAGTTTTCCATGGTGCAGACCAACCTCATTCCGGCTTCAGTGTCAATGACTCACTAGCTCAGAGGGAAATGAATAAATATATACCTAGTGTCTGCACAGAGTGACTCTCATTACCCAGAGAACTGCTGTAAAATATTATTTATTCAGACAAATTACACAAAACCAACCTAAATTAGTACTTTTATACATTCTATTTGGGGAGTACTTAAGGTGTATGAGCAAACAAATTGTTATTCAAGTCACTCCAGAACTGCTGTATACAGATTAAGAATTGATGTGGATACTAACTAAAATCATTAATAACACTTTGGTTAGCATTTCAATTATTTTTTAAACAGTATTTCTTAATCCCCAAAGTAGTCTTGTAATTTATTCATTTTAAGGACCTATGTTACTCTGAAGCCAATCAAGGAGGCTAACAGTCTAGTTTGGGAGCCAAGATAGTCATTCATCAATTCATTCATTCATTCATTCAGTAAAACATATTGAGAACCTACTAGGCACTAAACATTAAAGAATACCTAAAACATGGCACTTGACCTCAAAAAGCTTAAAATTAGGAGACATAGACATGTAAGTAAATAACCGCTATAGACAAATATCAGCAACTGCCACACTTGCTTGCTCCTTCTAGCAGAACTTCTCTAATTGGCCATATTCTGCAACAGTGACCAACTCACCTCTTTTACCTATCTGCTTTCCCTGCTACAGCTGAGAAAAAAGCTATAGCCCAAAAGTTTCTCCCCTGAGAGGGACAGGATCAGATTATATCTTCAAGAGTTCCCATGTGCAATACAGAGCTGAAGTTGAAGCTGAAAGGATTCATAGAGAAAGACCAGTATAAATCTTTAGTGGACCAAAGTTATGAGAAAGAGAAAGCTTGCAGAGGAGGTACTGAGGAGTTGGTGGTAGCAGCGGACAAGGGTGGATAAATGGATAGAATCATGGTTACTGTCATGGTGGAGGATCTGTGAACTGCCAACTGAAGAGGGCTAGTGACATGACCCACTTCTTGGGGCTGTCTCTATTCCTGAATGTTTATTTAATATAAGATGATTCTTATATAGCATTAAGGTAAAAAAAAAAAAAGGGGATTCAGAGTATCGAAAAACTTCTGTTTCAGCCATAACAGAATAATTAATTTATCTCCCCCCAATGAATGCCATAAAATTAAATAAAGTAAATAGAATCAAGTGTTTTCCAACAAAAAGCACACAGCTCTATGATCCTTGAGAGAAGGGGAACAAAGTGTTAATCACAGAGCAATTTAATTTCTATAACAAGCAAGGAATGTATTAAACATCTATTTAGAAATCATTTGCTTGAATATTCAATATTCACTTTATTTCTAGAGTCATCTATATGTATTCTGGATTACACAGAGGCTGTCACATGTAAGCCAACACATCACATGTAAGCCAAGGCACTTATAATAAAATGTATAATAAAAGCACATCAGTGTAATATAAGCTTCCACAAATGACCACAGGGGAGAAGCAGTTCACATGGAGCTCACTGCAATACTAAGGGAGTTACTTTTATAAAAATTAGGCTATAGTCTCCATAATGTATTATACAATTAATTTAACTCTTTGGAAATCTACTTATAATCCTACAAAATATTTGCAGATAATCAACTGCAAGTTCAGACTTGGAGATTAAAAAAAAGAACTCCCAGTGTTTGCTTAAATCTGCTTAGGTCAGTTATATACCTGAAATTCAGCAGCTTGCTGTCAGGAAAGATACCATGCATTAACACTGAAGGAACTTTTGTAGACAGGAAGTGGGGAATGATTAGCACTGAAACCACTGCACTTTTATAAGGAAGGAAAATTTTCTTTATGCAGATATAAATAATACTAACAAATGAAATACTGGAACATGTAGGTGGAGGATACATTATTTTGGCTATTACAGGTGATGTCAAGTCATATATAACCTGCTCATTGTATAAAACTAATTAGTACTTTAAAGAGCCTCACTATAACTAATAAAAGATGTATTGACCCTCCTGTGCTATTAAGATACAGGCTGAGATTCTGTAGCAAAGAGACAGCTCATTTCGGAGGTAAGAGGTCAGAAGTCAGTGCTTCAGGCTCCATGCAATCATTTAGGGTCCTAAGTCCTTCAGTCTTTTGTTTTGCCATTCCCTAAGGTGTTGACCTCATTTAAATAGTCTCAGTTGGGTTTGAGTTCCTGTCTGTGGAAAAGGAGAAAGAGAGGCTAGCAATTTCCTTTTAAAAAGAAACATCACAGCTGGGCATGGTGGTTCGTGCCTGTAATCCCAGCACTTTGGGAGGCTAAGGCTGGAGGATCTCTTAAGGCCAGGAGTTTGACAGCACACTGGGCAACATAGCAAGACCCTGTCACTATGAAAAATACAAAAATTAGCTGGAGTGTGGTGGTGTGTGCCTGTAGTCCCAGCTATTCAGGACGCTGAGGCAGGATGATTGCTTGAGCCCAGGAGGTGGAGGCTGCAGTGAGCTATGATCATGCCACTACACTCCAGCTTGGATGACAGAGTGAGACGCTGTCTAAAAAAAAAACCAAAAAACAAAAAACACAACTTTGTTTAAGTAAGTGGTGTGCATATCTCATAATTCAACCGTAAGAACTTAGTATAGTGGTTACACTTAGTGGCAAGGGAAGCTGGGAAATGTCAGCCTGGGCAGCTATGTACTCATCTAAAACTCAGTTGTGGAAGAGAGGGAGAATGGATTTGCAAGGACAACTGGCCATCTGCTAACTGATATGTTAGGCATACATTGCTTGTGGAGGTAACTTAGTTCAATTTTTTGGAAGGAATTTTGTCAATAGTTATCAAAAGCCAGAACAATGTACATGACCTTTGACTTAAGAGAAGTTTATACTAAGAAAATAAAATACGTGGCTGGGTGCAGTGGCTTATGCCTGTAATCCCACCACTTTGGGAGCCTGAGACGGGCAGATCATGTGAAGTCAGGAGTTCAAGACCAGCCTGGCCAATATGGTGAAATTGCATCTCCACAAAAATACAAAAAAAATTAGACAGGCATGGTGGCAGGTGCCTGTAGTCCCAACTACTTGGGAGGCTGAGGTGAGAGAATCGCTTGAACCCAGGAGGCAGAGGTTATAGTGAGCCAAGATCACTACACTGCATTCCAGGCTAGGGGACAGAGCGAGACTCCATCTCAAAAAAAAAATGTACGTGAAGATTTAGTTATAAGGATGTTCACTGCAGAATTATGTTAATAGCAGAAAAACTGAAAACTGTCTAAATATTTATCTCATTGCTTTCTGTGGAAGAGAGCCTTAAATGTGTCCATGGATACCAAGTGACAATATCATTACAGTTACTGGTCCAAGAACCATAATCCCCGAATGTTTGTTTATAGGTGACCATTCCACGCTATATCTATGGCCATCAGATGTTGAGTGCCTACTATGTGCCTTATGCTGTTCTAGAATTTTAACATAAATTATTTCATTTAATTAATCCTGCAAGGCAGATGTGAATATATAAATAGAGGCTCAGTGAGCTTAAGGAACTAGTTTAAGGTTAAACAGCAAATAAGTAATATGGTTAGCTTTCAATTCAGTTGAGTCCAGTTCTTCCCACTCTGCTTCATGCATCTTTTCTCATTTGTCTTGCCTAGCAGGACTGAGTGGAACATGATGCTAAGGAGAAAGCTGTGTGCACATGACAGGGCAACTCTTGAGAAACAACTGCCTCACCAGAGAGATTGGTGGGGACAAGGCCTAGCCCTCAGGATTCATCAGGGTGTTTATGTTTATCAAGAGTAGAAATCAACTTTCAACTATTTTAGGTAGAAAAGGGGAAACATAAGAAAATAGGAGCATCTCACGAAGCTAAGGCAGGAATGCAAGCAGCCAGGCGTCAAAAGAGCTGACATTGAAATGGAAAGATCAGCAGGAACTTGGAGAGAGAGCTTACTTTGTTTCTCACTTCGTTTTTTTCTGCAGCATCTGGCTTTCTCAGTTATTCAAGCCATATGGCAGCTGGCAGATGGCAGCCACAGCTTTCATATTTACTTTTTACAGTTCCAACCACATGGAAAGACATTCTCTCTCTGCTCCCATCCTCAATTCCAGATTCCTTGGGAAGGGACTGTGGCTCAGCTTGAGTCAGCAGCCTATTTCCAGTTCAGTCACTGGCCAGAGGGAGGATGGGGGATGCTGTACATAGTTCTGCCATAGGTGAGAGAATCAGTTAATGGGTTCATTGTGAGCCATCAAGATATTCCAAAAAGCGTCTATTAGACAATTCTCCATGTGACCCTGGACTGACCTACTTCTCCACCCCCCATTTCTTGCTTGTAGTTCTCAAGAATAATTTTACAATGTGCTGGGAATGCAATATCATTAGAGAGGAACTGCCTGAAACAGCCTGAGCCTTGCGCTGGGGCAGTCAGGGATGTGCTTTTCTGCAGTTGCACAGATATACTTCTTGATGCATCTCGTGACCTTGAAACACAGACTAAAACGGAATTGAGAGAAGTATTCTTTCTTGTTTCTGTCTGTGACAATAGTTGCTACAAAAATAAGCAATTATCTTTCTCTTTAAGTGACAATGACGAAGTTTGTTCAAAAGAACTTATTTTACCCCTTAACATTTCACCCCCTTCTCACCCCATCAATTGATTTGGTGGTAACAAATTTAAATGCTTATAAATGGACTGATTCAAATAATTTTACAATGTACCAAGAACATAAAAATATAGATGCATATTCTATTATTTGTAATACTGCTTATTAACAAGTAGCAAGAATTTATTTGTTTGTTGTTTTCCTCAGAAACATCTGGCCTTCTTGTAATGCACATTAGCCACAGATTACACTGGAAGAAAGGCAAAGAAGGACAGAAAAGACTGAGGCAGGGACAAAGTTGGCATAGCATTTCCAGTATATCAAAATAAGGCCAGTTCTTTTTATTAAACCTCAAAAATACTCTATTTGGAGAATATACGAAAATAATTCATTTGGAAAATTACATCAACAATTAGTAGCTTGTGTGGCCTAAATTAGTATGGCATAAAGTAATATAATCTTAAAACCTTGAGATACTGTAATCCAGAAGGATACCTAATAATGTTTCACAGGAAGTTAAGTGGCAACCATTTTCTGTCCAATGGGAAGAGGGAGTGTTCAGCTTAGATTCTACAGACAGTCTTCAATTTAGGATGGTTTGATTGAGGAGTTTTTGAATTTACAATTTTGCAAAAGCAAAATGCAATCAGTAGAAGCCATACTTCTAGTAACCACACAATCATTTTGTTTTTCACTTTTAGTACAAAATTAAATAAATTACATGAGATATTCACAATTCATTATAAAATAGGCTCTGTGTTAGATGATTTTGCCTAAATGTAGGCTAATATAAGTGTTCCAAGCATGTTTAAGGTAGTCCAGGCTAAGCGATGATGTTCAGTAAGTTGGTTGTATTAAATACACTTTGGGCTTAAGGACATTTTCAACTCATGATAGGTTTATTGGGACTTAGCCCTAAGTCGAGGAGCATCTGTAATTTTAAAATTATTCTTTTATATAAAAAGAGAAGACTTTTAAAAACCTTTCTCCTCTTCACATTATGAGAGGAACACTTTGGGGAGAGAGAGAGAGAGATAAAGGCCATACCCTAGTAGAAAGCAGAAGGCATTTTGCAGAAAGAATTAAATTCTAGTCAGAAATGCCATTGATAATAACTTGGCACATGAGGTTAAATTTAGGTTTCAGTTTAAATATCCCTTCCTCCAGGAAACCTTTTATTAACTTCTTGGACTAGCTTTGAAGCTCCTGCTCTGAAATTTCAGAGAGTTTCCAGATTGTAGGGGACATATTTATAGTAATTAATGGATTATACATTTTTTATCTGAAATTCAAATTTAACTGAGCATCCCATATTTTATCTAACAGTCCTACCTGTATTTCATCTTTTCTTTTTTAAGCATCTACCAAATTTTCTAGTGATTCCTTATTTAAGAGAGTAAGCTCTATAAGGTCAGAGACTATCCCTATCTGGTTTATGTTTGTATTTCTAAGGCTTGGCATAGTAACTGGTCACATACTAATAATAGGCACTTGATAAAGTGTGGAATGTTAGCATTGGGAAACTAAAAGAAGATTCATGGAATAAAATTTAAAAATGATTGCAACATTTAAGTAGAGAGTAAGCATTCTTGTAGATGATTATAATGACTCAAATTCAACAAGGTAAACTTCAGGTAGGATATCTCAAGATAAAATAATTGGATTACACAGAAGAAGATAAATCCAATCTGGATTTAATTAATGTAAGAAAAGAAAACGTTGGCCGCGTGCGGTGACTCACACCTGTAATTCCAGCACTTTGGGAGGCCAAGGTGGGTGGATCATGAGGTCAAGAGATTGAGACCATCCTGGCTAACACGATGAAACCCCATCTTTACTAAAAATACAAAAGATTAGCTGTGCATGGTAGTGAGTGCCTGTAGTCCCAGCTACTCAGGATGCTAAGGCAAGAGGATCACCTGAACCTGGGAGGCGGGGGTTACAGTGAGCTGAGATCATGCCACTTCACTCCAGCCTGAAGACAGAGTGAGACTCTGTCTCAAAAAAAAAAAAAAAAAGATTGTATTAGTCTAGATGAAAAGTAAGTCCCTAGCTTTACTGGCTTCTCATTACAGAAAAAGATAGACCCTCTCTCACTAAATATCAATTATAGTTTGTTGATATAGTCTAGAATTTTGCTGAAATTGTCTTATGAAATGTTTATAGTTCTCACTCCATAAAGAGGGGCTCAGCTTCTTTCAGCTACTACCAGTCATCGTTGTTATTAAAGGGACTCCTGATTCTGAAATACATGAACAGAAGTGGTTGAATCAGATATACCTTAAATGACTTTTGTGGTTGGGATTCTGGAGCCCAGAGTTGGAGAACCATGGAAGCAGCCTCCTTTAAGCCTTCTTGTTTCAGTCTGGTGAGCTACATGTTTCACTTGCAAGAGGAGAGTGCCAGGCTGTTTCCCAGCTCTCTGGGTAGAGGTTGAAGCCAAATGAATTGTTTCTGATTTGTAAGATTAAAAAAATATATTTATACATAATGTAATTTCAAGTATTCAAACTTTGTTTATGCTCTTTTTCTCTTTCCCTAAATAGAATTTCCTTTCATCTCTGGTAAAAGTCAACTCTCTAACTACTGCATCTCCCAGCTGAACAGGTAACCGTGCTCACTGGACCTGCTCTAAATATATATCCCCTCATGCTACGCATAGCCAGACTATGTTCCCTTAGTCCATTCACTCTTCCACTGCCTCTTGCCTTTTCTTTCCTCAAGCCTTCAATACCTCCTCCCTCATCCTCATTCTCAGCAGATGATCTTGTTTCCTATTTCACTGTAAAAGGAGAAGACAGAAGAAGAAAACTGGCACAAAGAGAACAGTCCATGATGTTCTTTTTGGGCCTAATTCTTTTTACTCATTTCCCCTGTTTCCCAACTCTTACCCAGACCATTTTGGTGTTAATCTGTTGGGTTAAAGGAAAAAAGTAATGAAGGACTAATGAAAATAATAATGAGTTTGTTGTATTTGTAATGTATCTCAAATAACTGATAGTGTGCTTCCAGAAGAGTTTTCTAACTGCGTTTGCAGGCTGTAAAATAATGCTTTCACTTAGAAAAGGCCGGGCATGGTGGCTCAGGCGTGTAATACTAGCACTTTGAGAGGCCGAGGTGGGTGGATCACTTGAGTTCAGGAGTTCATGACCAGCCTGGCTAACATGACAAAACCCTGTCTCTACTAAAAGTACAAAAATTAGCCAGGCATGGTAGCACATACCTGTAATCCCAGCTACTTAGGCTGAGGCAAGAGAATCGCTTGAACCTAGGAGCTGAAGGTTGCAGTGAGCAGATATCCTGTCACTGCTCTCCAGCCAGGGCAACTCCATCTCAAAAAAAAAAATGAATAAATAAATAAAAGGCAGAATTACCATTCTTAACCACCTTAATCCTTAGTAGCTTCAGAACCCTGGCTAAGAGGGGTCTAAGGTCAACCCAAATCCTCTCCTAGGACTACCAAATAGTCTCCTTTCTAAAATAAGATATTATATTAATGCTTAGTTAGGCGGTGGCTTTCAGACTTTATTTCCCACAATAAGAAATATATTTTACAACAAGACACTTCAAACACAGTCACATTTATGACTGAAAGAACGGTTCACTAGATCATAGTTATCTTTATGATATGCAATAGTGAGTCAAAAAGCTCATAATTTAGAAAATACTACATTAAAGAATAATTAAAAGGAGCATAGGTCGGGCGAGGTGGCCCATGCCTCTAATAGACAAAATCTTTAAGATTCCACAAATAGCTAGATGAACATTAGTTTGGAACCCACTCAACTATAACTCCCCACCCTTCATATACACACAAAAAGGAGTGTCCACATGCATGATTAAACTGCTTGACTATGAATAAATGACTCAGATGACCTGTTTGTCTAAGTGGTAAAAAGCAAAGCTGATGTCAGAACAAGTAAGGTAAAATCAATTAGGGGAAGGGAAACAGCTCCTCCCTATTGTTCTTTTTTGTTCTCCACCAGCACAAACACCACTATCCAAGTAGCCTCTGCATTACAGAGGGCTGAAAATTAAGCCCTGAATTGGGGTAAGGGACTAGGTGGATTCCGTGGCTTCTTAGTTGCTTTTAAATCCTAAAACTCTATTCTCTCAATACATTTTTACTGATTGTTTAATACATACCAGGCACCATGCTAGGAGATAAGGACCCAACAGTGAATAAGGCAAACAGTGCTGATGCTTTTGGAAAGCTCATATCCAAGCTGGGGAGACAAACAACATACAGATAAGGAAATGCAATGAAATTAATGTTGTAAAGGAAGTAACAAAGTTCAATGATAGAGAATAATAGGGGTAACCTATTACTGTTCTTATCTATTGTTATTATTAATTACTGCCATTACTCTTATGGTAGGATTTTGACTCTATTCTGTGTCAAATGGGCAACCATCAAAAGGATTTAAACAAGGAAATGACATGATATAGTTTTAAAAGAACACAGATATTATGTGGAGAGTGTGTTGGAGGTAGGAAAAATAAAAGTAGGAAAATTGTTTCGGGAGTCTAGGCAAGATATGATAGGTGCTTGAATTATGGTGGTGGCAAACTCTAAAATCCTTTTTTGTTTGCAATTAATAAACAATGAAAAATTATTTCTGAATATTGACTTGAAAATCTTGTTTATTTTGCCTCCAAAGCGTACATTTTTTTTTTTTACATCTTTGCTAAATAAAGCATTTAAATCCAAGGGCTCCAAACTTTTTTTTTTTTTTTTGCACACAGTGTGCTAGTGGTGGTTGCTTTTAATATCCCAGAGCTCTGTAATCAAGAGAGTGTAGGAGTTGGTTGGGGTGGAGGGACTGGAATAAGTTGAGACTAGTGGAGAGAAGAAGCTGGTGCCAAGCTGTTGTGCAGAATAGGGCATAGGTGCATACTATAGCTCCCTGGGAATTCTATGAAGCTTGGGAAAGTGTTAAAGTTTCTATATGGACAAGGCTCACCTTAGTCAAATAGCAAGAAAAGAAGACATATAATCTACAAGTTCACTTTGGAAAGTCAGAGATATCAGAATAAGAGTATTATTTGCGTGAGAGTCTCAAAGCTTCTTGGAAGAAATGATACAAGAATTTGGAGTGATAATTATTACCCTAGAATAACATGATTATATTTCCTAAACCAAATAAGAAGAGACCTTTCTAGCCATTTTGGGGGAAAATGAATGGGGCTGTCTGGAAGGGCAGGCAATTCATCTTATGGTAGCAGAAAACTAAGATACGTGGCTAGTCTTAGGACAGCAGCTGTCTGCATGTGATGAATTGTTTGTTATGATACAGATTAATGTTTCTCTGGCTTAGTCTCTGAGAAAACTTAAGTCTTTAACAAAGAACTGAAGAAAAGCTGAAAGAAAAAGGCTGCCTCTTGGAGGATTAAATTGAATATAGCAGCTAAGAAAGCTGTTATAATTACCAGAAGGAAGGAGATAGGAATCCCTCTCCCTACTCCACCCCATCACCTTTGCGTAGAGCCCCAGCAGGAGCAGGTGGAGAACTGGTGCAGAGTCCTGGCTGGAGCCTTGGCAGAAGGCTGAGAAAGATCCTAGGGCCGTGAGGCCACTCAGGACCCCTGAAAATGGGAGAAATCTCAGATGTTGGTTATCCTTATAAAGAAAGGACAGGGTGGGAACTTGCCATCCATGTACTCAAAATCCCCAAGTATGGCCTCAGAAAATGAAGGTGAGTTGGTGTAACAATTGCTGTATCCCAAAACAAGCTGTTGAATCTTTGGAGACTCACAAGAATTAATTTAAGTGATATCAGTCTAGAAATGGTTTACATCCAGATTCTGCTTGGAGATGAGAAAACAGTTTTCCTAAACTTCCAGCCCCCAGTTTGAGAGAGAACAGTCACAGACACACATGCAGAGTGAAAGTGTGTTCTTTCCTCCTACGCATGTAGTTGAACAAATGTGGACAACTCTAAAAGTAAGTTCTCCAAGATTCCAGATCAGGAGCAGGCTAAAAGAGGTCTGAGCAATGTTTTCATTTCTTAGCACTCTTGGTGAGTTCTTGGTGAGAGGCTTATTCTTAAAAAGCCCATTTGTAGGCTAGGTGCAAAGACCCTACAGGAATTTACCTGGTTGCTGACCAGTTACTGATGCATGTCCATGTCCATTCTGGTTCTTAAGCCACATTTGTAAACAACATAGAGGCTTTTGTAAAAAGGCAAGTCAAAAGCTTTCATGAAGATATTGACATGCTATATCACATAGAAACATATTTGGCTCTCTGAAATGTCTCAGGAATGAATCATACATGTTGCCTTCCACTTTGGAATATACTAAAACTGGTTGAGCATGTCCAGCAGGTTGGTCTGCCTTTCAAAAGCTGTTTGGCTATGTATTTGGCTGGTGCAAAAGTAATTGTGGTTTTTGTCATTGCTTTCAATGCCATTATTTTTGCATCAACCTAACATATTTGAGGCAGAAAATTAATTTGGCAGCACAGATATACCTTGGGTAGAACTTATTGTTCAAATACAGAGAGTGATCAATACATACAGGAAAAATATACTTATTTAATTCTTGCAAAAGATGTAGATTTTGCTGATGGAAAAAATATAGAAGCATGGATATAAAGGCATAAATTGCATGCTTTCAAAACACGCAGGCTCTATTGATGAGAAACAGAGATGAATGCATGAAGGGACTCACTAAGGCTATAATGAAGGGCCGTGAGGAAAGAAAGCATTGGCATTTTGCTTTCCTTGGCCTTGACCCTGTGTTATCAGGCCAAGAATGTAAAAGATGTGAGATTGGTGTTTTTGAAAGCCAATGCTACCTAAAAGGGTAAAAATTCAAATTGTTTCTTCCATAAAATTGCTTTTTCTTTTTTTTTTGAGACAGTCTCGCACTTTCTCCAGGTGCCAGGCTGGAGTGCAGTGGCGCGGTCTCCGCTCACGGCAACCTCCGCCTCCCGGAGGTCACTTTCTGTATTTGAACAATAAGTTCTACCCAAGGTATATCTGTGCTGCCAAATTAATTTTCTGCCTCAAATATGTTAGGCTGGAGCAAAAGTAATGGCATTGAAAGTAATGACAAAAACCGCAATTACTTTTGCACCAGCCAAATACATAGCCAAACAGGTTTTGGAAGCCAGACCAACCTGCTGGGCAATTCTCCCACCTCAGCCTCCCAAGTAGCTGGGACTACAGCCACGCGCCACCAAGCCCAGCTAATTTTTGTATTTTAGTAGAGACTGGGTTTCACTATGTTGGCCAGGATGGTCTCTACCTCTTGACCTCGTGATCAGACTGCCTCGGCCTCCCAAAATGCTGGGATTACAGGCGTGAGCCACCACGCCCGGCCTAAAATTACTTTTTAAGAAATGATCATTAGAGGCTGGGCGTGGTGGCTCACGCCTGCAATTCCAGTACTTTGGGAGGCTGAGGTGAGCTGATGACTTGAATTCGGGAGTCCAAGACCAACCTGACCAATTTGGAGAAACCCCATCTCTGCTAAAAATACAAAAATTAGCCTGCACAACAAGAGGAGAGAGAGAGAGAGAGAGAGAGAGAGAGAGAGAGAGAGAGAGAGAGAGAGGAGAGAGAGGAGAGAGAGGAAGAAAGAAAGGATTACAATTGAAACAAAACTCAACTACTGGTTTTTTACAAACACAACTTTTGAAGGAGGAGTCTAGAATATAGTTCATTACCCTTCTGAAAACCCTGTTCCACCTGTTTCTCACTTTCAGCCACTTTACATCCCAAATCACAGAGAAAAGGAGATCTTCCTTCTTTTTCCCACCTTCTTTTAACCTCCTCGCAGAAGAAAGAAATAGCCAATTTAAACAAACATTTATTGTGTCTATTTTGTGCCTTTTGTTGTTCAAGATACTGGAGAATGAGCTGTAAATAAGACAGCAACAGCGCCCCCAGGAATTGACATTCTAATAAGGGATGACAGTCAATAAATATATAGAAAAAAATGAATAAGAACTTCAGGTGCTGATCAACATTATGAAGAAGCTATAATAGGGTATTGTGAGAAAAGTGGCTCAGGGAGATACAATACTACATTAGCTGTGATAGTCCGGGACGGCCTATCTGAGAAAGTGACATCTGAGTCACTTTGTATCACCTAAATCGGGTCTTAAACCCCTGGGCCATGGACCCATACAAGTCTGTGGCCTGTGAGGAACCAGGCTGCACAGCAGGAGGTTAGCAGCATGTGAGTGCGAAGTTTCATCTGTATTTACAGCCATTTTCCACCACTGGCATTACAGCCTGAGCTCTGTCTCGTGTCAGATCAGTAGTGGTGTTAGATTTTCATAGGAAGGCAAACCCTATTGTGAAGTGTGCATTCAAGGGATCTAGGTTGTGCAATCCTTATGAGAATCTAATGTCTGATGATCTGTCACTGTCTCCCACCATCCCCAGATGGGACTTTCTAGTTGCAACCATCTCAGGGCTTCCACTTATTCTAAATTATGGTGGGTTGTATAATTATTTCATTATATTTTATAATGTAATAATAATATAAATAAAGTGAACAATAAATGTAATGTACTTGAATCATCCCAAAAACATCCCCACAACTCAGTCCATGGAAAAAGTATCTTCCATGAAACTGTTCCCTCATGCCAAAAAGGTTGGGGATGGCTGAGCCAAGTGATAAAAAGAAGGAAGCACATGAGATCCAGGGGAGCTCTCCAAGCAGAATGAGCAATAGGTGGGATGGCCTGAAACATGAACAAACTTGATGTGTTCATGGGACAGAACATCAGAGTGGATGAAGCTCAATGAACAAGGGGAAGAGTGAAGAGAGATGAGGTCAGAGACACAGATGGGGCAAGATTCGGAGAGCCTCATAGACTTTGATGAGAAGTTTGTTGATTATTCTGATTGCAATGGGAAGTCTTTAGATAATTTTAAGCAGGGAAATTATGTTCTTTGATTTATGCTTTAGAAAGATTACTCTGGCTGCTGGGTAGAGGAAGGGCAGTGAGGAATCAAGAATGCAGCCACAGAGATCAATGAGAAGTGATGTGGCATTGACTTAGATTGGAAGAGTAGAGATGGAAAGAAGTGGTTAGGTTCACGATACATTTTGGAAGTTGGAGCTAATGGAACCTGTTGATGAATTGGAAGTAGATACTTACTGATGGATTGAATGTGCTGTGTGAGGAAAAGAGAAGAACCAAATAGAGCTACAAGGTATTTGTCCTGAGAAACTGAGTGTATACTTGTGCAATTTACAAGGACAGGAAAGGCTCGGGGGAAGCAGACTTGGGGTGTGATAGAAATCCAATAGCTTGGTTTTGGTCATGTTAAATTTGAGATGCTTATTAGATATGCAACTGATATGCTGAGTAGATAGTTGAATATACAAGTTCTGGAGCTCAGGCAAGATATTGGATCTAGAGATATACACTTCAGAGGTATCAGTATATAAAGGTCTTTGAAGCAATGGGAGTAGACGAGATCACCTAGGGACACAGTGTAGCAGGTTATCCAATCTTTGGCTTCCTTGGGCCATGTTGGAAGAATAATTGCCTTGGGCATTACATAAAATATACTAACACTAACAATAGCTGATGAGCTAAACACACACACACATAACACACACACACTATCTCATAATGTTTTAAGAAAGTTCACAAATTTGTTTTGGGCTACATTCAAAACCATCCTGGGCTGCATGGCATTCCCTGCCCTTGTATAGAAAGAGAGGAACTGAGGACCAGAGTTCTGCATACTCCAACATTTAGCAGTATTCTCTCTTCATGTCCAAGGAAAAATTTCTTTTATTATATTCTCTGATCCTATCCAATTCACCCCTTCTGTAGCAGATTAAAAATGACTATAAATTCTTTGATACTCCTACTAAGAGGTGGGGTCTAATTCCTTTTCCCTTGAATCTGGGCTGAGTCAGTAAGGCCAGTCAGTGACTTGACCAATGGAATTAATCAGAAGTGACATTCTGGGATCCAAGAGATGAGGTAATAAGAAGACTTATACTAATAGTTTCTGCCCAGGATATTTGGAATATTCCCTCTGGAAGCCTTAACCATCATGTAAGAAAGCCAGTCACCCTAAGACTACCCTGGAAAGACCATCTGTAGGTGCTCTTGTTGACATTCTTAGCTGAACTCAACTTTCCAGTCACTCCTGCCAAGACATCAGACATGTGAATGAAGCAATCTTGGAATTTTCAACTAGCAAATTGCCAACCAGCAAACCAGGCAAGTAACCACATAGGATATCATGTGGGGCAGAGAAATTGCCCAGCTGAGCCCTGCCCAAATCTCTGGTCCCTCAAATCATGAGATATAATAAAATGGTTAAGTTTGAGATAATTTGTTATATAGCAATAGAAAACTGAAAACACCTTCTCCTTTTCTCTGGGACCTTATTTTACAATCAATTCTCATCCCTTCTGGTTCATGCTACCTTTTCAACACACATATCATTTTATTACCAACTTTTCCTTCTTTCCTGGTTCTTTTTTCTCCACCTGCAAGCATGCTCAGTCTTTTCCATCTTGTTAAAACTTTCTTTAACCGTCAACTCCCATTCATTCTTCAACCTAATGCAAAATCTTTTTCCTTTAACATATCCCTAAAATTGATCTCGCTGAGTTCACCAATATCTAATTGACAAAGCCATCAGATATTTTCTGTTCTTATATTTAAGTTTCAAAAGTTCTCATCATAATATTTTAAGGATGAGGAGAGCTGATGTGGTTGGCCTGAGAAATAAGGTGAGAACCAGAACCAGTCTGCACAGTCAGGGACTTCATTTCTTTTAGGTGTGAATTTCTTTAGCTGAGATATGAGAAGCACCTCAAAATCAGAGATTTCCTGAAGACAAGGTGGATACAGAGTCAATGAACCAGGCAGAACAGAGCTGGATAGGAGAGAGGAAAATACCAACCATGAGAAATTCCTTGATCTATGATTTTGGTCCAGCATTTGAGAAACAGCAGGATTAGACTCCTGAAAATAGAGTAATAGACTATCAAAAAGAAGGGTAGGCTTAAGTTAGTGTGAAGAACAGTCAGGAGAAAGCCTTTAACCAGGTTCTTAAACTTTATTTTCCTTATGAATCAACTGGAAAAGTTTTGTTAAAGATACTGATTGTCCTGCCTTGCCCAAAAAATGTTGGGGTTGAATTGACAATTTTTCTTTCAAATAAACAACCCAGGTCATTCTGATACAGGTGGTCTTCAGGCCAGACTTTGAGAAACATCATCCTAAAGAAAGAAAGGGCTTGGCTAGGGCATTCTGGAATGAGACCATTTGGTCATTTCTTCTTTACCTGATTAGTTAACTCATTAGTTTGCTCATGATTCTAAATCTATGCTGGGCTCAGCTGGAACAATCGGAAGCTGAACTGAGTTTCTCTCTTTCTCCATGTAGTTTCAAGGCTTCTTCCTCTTTATATGGCCTCCATATGTGGTACTTTCCATGTGGTCTTTGCAGCAGAGTAGCCAAACTTCCTACATGTGGCTCAGAGCTTCAAATAGCACAAAAATGGAATCTGCAAGGCCACTTTAAAGATGAGGCCTGGAATTGGTATTGTGTCACTTTCACTGCATGCTACTTGTTGAAGCAAGTCACAGACCTAGCCCATATTTAAAGAAAAAGCACTGTACAAGTGTGGGAACACTGTGAGATGTGGTTCATTAAGGGGCCATACAGGTGAAATACCAGAGAAAATACCAGAAGAAAAAAATAAGATAAAGCTGGGTTTGTTGGGCGCAGAGATGTATAAGGTTAATATATATAATAACCATAACCACAAGGCATGCTCAATTTTTAAAGGTGAACCACAAATTTAGGCTCTGAGTTTCCTGGCAGTCAGGAAAATCAGTTAGGATTAAGTAAATTATAAAGAATTAGCAATTCTTTATTATGGGTAGTTTGCAAATCTTTTCTCCCATTCTGTGGGTAATCACTTCACATCATTGTTTGTCTCCTTTGCTGTGCAGAAGCTTTTTAGCTTGATGTAATCCGATTTGACAATTTTGCTTTGGTTCCTTGTGCTTTTGAGGCCACAACACCAATATCTTGGAGCGTTTCCCCAATGTTTTATTTTAGTACTTTCATAGTTTCATGTTTTACATGTAAGTATTCAATCCAATTTGATTGGATTTTGTATATGGTAAGAGATAGGGGTCTAGTTTCATTCTTCTGCATGTGATTATCAAGTTTTCTCAGCACCATTTATTCTTTTTTTGTCATGTACATTCAGAATTTTTATTTTAAAACAAAGAATCAGAGCAACATTAACAATAGAAAATCCATATGGAAATATTCACAATCTGCTCAGTGGTAAATGAGAAAACAACTTCCCTGCCTTACTGCCAACCTACTCTTTGAGGAGTTAGAAGTTGACATGAAGTTGGAAGGTCACCTTTTCCAGCAACACCCCACTCCATAGCTATGTGCATTTTTATTCAAAGGCTCCATGACCAGAGGGAACAGTGAGAACTGAGAACCAAAATACTGTTATTGGCAAGGGTTTGGCCAAAGGGTCTGCCAGCACCATTTATTAAAGAGACTATCCTCTCCACACTCTCCACCTTGTATGTTCTTGGTGCCTTTGTGGAAAAAGGTCAGCTGTAAATGTGTGAATTTATATCTCGGCTCTCTAGCCCTTTTTTGAGATGGACCCTTGTCCTGTCTCCCAGGCTGGAATGCAGTGGTGTGATCTCGGCTCACTGCAACCTCCACCTCCCCAATTCCAGCGATTCTCCTGCCTCAGCCTCCTGAGTAGCTAGAATTACAGGTGCATGCCACCAGGCCCAGCTAATTTTTTGAATTTGTAGTAGAGACGGGGTTTCACCATGTTGGTCAGGCTGATTTCAAACTCCTGACCTCAAGTGTTCTGCTTGCCTTGTCCTCCCAAATTGCTGTGATTACAGGCATGAGCCACAGTGCCTGGCTTTTGGCTCTCTAATTGGTCTGTGTCTGTTTTTATGTTAGTACTATGCTGTTTTGATTACTAAAACTTTGTAGTATATTTTGTAGTCAGGTAGTGTGATACCTCCAGCTTTGTTCTTTTTGCTCAGGATTGCTTTGGCTATTCAGGCTCTTTTGTGGTTCCATATGAATTTTAGGATTGGTTTTTCTATTACTGGGAAGAATATTATTGGTATTTTGGTAGAGATCACATTGAATCTGTACATTGCTTTAGGTAGTATTGTCATTTTAACAACATTAATTCTTCCAATCCAAGAGCAAAGAATATCTTTCCATTTTTTGTGACCTCTGTAATTTCTTTCATCAGTGTTTTATAAGTTTTCCTTATATTGATCTTTTCCTGCTTTGGTTAAATTGTTTCCTAGGTATTTTATGTTCTTTGTAGCCATTGTAAATGGGATTGCTTTCTTGATTTCTTTTTCAGATTTTTTTGCTGCTGGCATATATAAATGCTACTGATTTTTGTATGTTGATTTTGCATCCTGCAACTTTACTGATTTTGTTGATCTGTTCTAAGAGTTTTTTTGGTAAAGTCTTTCTTTAGGTTTTTCTAAGTATAAGTTCATGTCATCTGAGAACAAGGCTAATTTGACTTCTTCTTTTCCAACATAAATGTCCTTTCTTCCTCTTGTCTAATTGGTCTAGCCAGGACTTCCAGGATTATATCAAGTGAAAATGGTGAAAGTGGGCATCCTTGTTTTTCCTCCAATTCTTAGAGGAAACACATTCAATTTTTGCTTGTTCAATACAGTGTTAGCTGTGGGTTTGTCACATATGGCCTTAATTATTTTGAGGTATGTTCTTTTTTTTTTTTGAGATAGGGTCTTGTTCTGTCACCCAGGCTTCAGAGGAACAATATTGGCTCACTGCAACCTCTGCCTCCCAGGTTCAAGTGATACTCCTGCCACAGCCTCCTGAATAGCTGGGAAGACAGGTGTATACCACCAAGCCTGGCTAATTTTTTTATTTTTAATAGAGATGGGGTTTAACCACATAGGCTAGGCTGGTCTTGAACTCTTGACCAAGCCAACTCCCTTGGCTTCCCTGTTGGGATTACAGATGTGAGCCACTGTGCCCAGCTGAGGTATGTTCTTTCTATACTGAAGTTGTTGAGGGTTTTTTATCATGAAGCAATGCTGAATTTTATTGAATGCTTTTTTTGGCATCTATTGAAATGATCAGAGGTTGGGTGTGGTTGCTCACACTTGTAATCCCAGCATTTTGGGAGGCTGACGCAGAAGGATTGCTTGAGGCCAGGAATTCAAGATCAGCCTGGGCAATATAGTGAGACTCCATCTCTACAAAAAATTTTAAAATTAGCTAGGGGTGGTGATGTACATCTGTAGTCTTAGCTACTCAGGAGGCTAAGGCAGGAGGATCAGTTGAGCCCAAGAGTTTGAGGTTACAGTGAGCTTTGATCACACCACTGCACTTCAGCCTGTGCAACAGAGTAAGACCCTGTCTCAACCACTCATTTAATCATATGGTTTTTGTTCTTGGTTCTGTTCATGTGATTTATCATGTTTGTAGATATGCATATGTTGCATATTGCATCCCTGGAATAAATCTGAGTTGATCATGATGAATTACCTTCTAAATGTGTTGTTGAATTCAGTTTACTATAATACTATAACAGTTTGTTGAGGATTTCTGCATCTGTGTTGATCAGGGATATTGGCCTGTTGTTTTCTTTGTTATGTCCTTGTCTAGTTTTGGTATCAGAGAAATGCTGGTCTTGTAGAATAAATTTGAAAGTATTTCCTCCTCTTCAGTTTTCTTTTTTTTTTTTTTCTTTTTATTGCATTTTCGGTTTTGGGGTACATGTGTAGGACATGCAAGATAGTTGCATAGGTACACACATGGCAGTGTGATTTGCTGTCTTCCTCCCCTTCACCCACATCTGGCATTTCTCCCCATGCTATCCTTCCCCAGCTCCCCCTCTGCTGTCCCTCCCCCATTTCCCCCAATAGACCCCATTGTGTAGTGCTCCCTTCCCTGTGTCCATGTGTTCTCATGGTTCATCACCCACCTATGAGTGAGAACATGCGGTATTTCATTTTCTGTTCTTGTGTCAGTTTGCTGAGAATGATGTTCTCCAGATTCATCCATGTCCCTACAAAGGACATGAACTCATCATTTTTGATTGCTGCATAATATTCCATGGTGTATATGTGACACAGTTTTCTAGTCCAGTCTATCATCGATGGGCATTTGGGTTGGTTCCAGGTCTTTGCTATTGTAAACAGTGCTGCAATGAACATTCGTGTGCATGTATCCTTATAGTAGAACAATTTATAGTCCTTTGGATATATACCCAGTAATGGGATTGCTGGGTCAAATGGAATTTCTATTTCTAGGTCTTTGAGGAATCGCCACACTGTCTTCCACAATGGTTGAACTAATTTACACTCCCACCAGCAGTGTAAAAGTGTTCCTATTTCTCCACATCCTCTCCAGCATCTGTTGTCTCCAGATTTTTTAATGATTGCCATTCTAACTGGCGTGAGATGGTATCTCAATGTAGTTTTGATTTGCATTTTTCTAATGACCAGTGATGATGAGCATTTTTTCATATGTTTGTTGGCCTCATGTATGTCTTTTTTTGTAAAGTGTCTGTTCATATCCTTTGCCCATTTTTGAATGGGCTTATTTGTTTTTTTTCTTGTAAATCTGTTTTAGTTCTTTGTAAATTCTGGATATCAGCCCTTTGTCAGATGCGTAAACTGCAAAAATTTTTTCCCATTCTGTTGGTTGCCGATTCACCCTAATGAGTGTTTCTTTTGCTGTGCAGAAGCTGTGGAGTTTGATTAGGTCCCATTTGTCTATTTTGGCTTTTGTTGCCAATGCTTTTGGTGTTTTGTTCATGAAGTCCTTGCCTACTCCTATGTCCTGAATGGTTTTGCCTAGATTTTCTTCTAGGGTTTTTATGGTGCCAGGTCTTATGTTTAAGTCTTTAATCCATCTGGAGTTAATTTTAGTGTAAGGTGTCAGGAAGGGGTCCAGTTTCTGCTTTCTGCACATGGCTAGCCAGTTTTCCCAACACCATTTATTAAACAGGGAATCCTTTCCCCATTGTTTGTTTTTGGCAGGTTTATCAAAGATTGTATGGTAGTAGGTATGTTGTGTTGCCTCCGATGCCTCTGTTCTGTTCCATTGGTCTATATCTCTGTTTTGGTACCAGTACCATGCTGTTTTGATTACTGTAGCCTTGTAGTATAGTTTGAAGCCCGGTAGTGTGATACCTCCTGCTGTGTTCTTTTTGCTTAGAATTGACTTGGCTATGCGGGCTCTCTTTTGGTTCCATATGAAGTTTAAGGTGGTTTTTTCCAGTTCAGTGAAGAAGGTCATTGGTAGCTTGATGGGGATAGCGTTGAGTCTGTAAATTACTTTGGGCATTATGGCCATTTGCACAATATTGATTCTTCCTAACCATGAACGTGGAATGTTTCTCCATCTGTTTGTGTTCTCTCTTATTTTGTTGAGCAGTGGTTTGTAGTTCTCCTTGAAGAGGTCCTTTACGTTCCTTGTTAGTTGTATTCCTAGGTATTTTATTCTCTTTGTAGCAAATGTGAATGGCAGTTCGCTCTTGATTTGGCTTTCTTTCAGTCTGTTACTGGTGTATAGGAAGCTTGTGATTTTTGCACATTGATTTTATATCCTGAGACTTTGCTGAAGTTGCTTATCAGCTTCAGGAGATTTGGGGCTGAGATGATGGGGTCTTCTAGATATACTATCATGTCGTCTGCAAATAGAGACAATTTGGCTTTCTCCTTTCCTATTTGTAAACCCTTTATTTCTTTTTCTTGCCTGATTGCTCTGACTAGAACTTCCAGTACTATATTGAATAGGAGTGGTGAGAGAGGGCATCCTTGTCTAGTGCCAGATTTCAAAGGGAATGCTTCCAGTTTTTGCCCATTCAGTATGATATTGGCTGTTGGTTTGTCATAAATAGCTTTTATTATTTTGAGATAGGTTTCATCAATACCGAGTTTATTGAGGGTTTTTAGCATAAAGGGCTGTTGAATTTTGTCAAAAGCCTTCTCTGCATCAATTGAGATAATCATGTGTTTTTTGTTTTGGGTTCTTTTTATGTGGTGAATTATGTTTATAGACGCGTATGTTGAACCAGCCTTGCATCCCAAGGATGAATCCTACTTGATCATGGTGGATAAGCTTTTTGATGTGCTGTTGCAATCGGCTTGCCAGTAATTGAAGATTTTTGCATCTATGTTCATCATGGATATTGGTCTGAAGTTTTCTTTTCTTGTTGAGTCTCTGCTGGGTTTTGGTATCAGGATGATGTTGGTCTCATAAAATGATTTGGGAAGGATTCCCTCTTTTTGAATTATTTGGAATAGTTTCAGAAGGAATGGTAACAGTTCCTCTTGGTGTGTCTGGTAGAATTCGTCTGTGAATCCATCTGGACCTGGGCTTTTTTTGTGTCGTAGGCTCTTAATTGCTGCCTCAACTTCAGACCTTGTTATTGGTCTATTCATAGTTTCGGCTTCCTCCTGGTTTAGGCTTGGGAGGACACAGGTGTTCAGGAAGTTATCCATTTCTTTCAGGTTTACTAGTTTATGTGCATAGAGTTGTTTGTAATACTCTCTGATGATGTTGTTTGTAATATTCTCTGATGATGGTTTGAATTTCTGTGGAATCTGTGGTAATTTCCCCTTTATCATTTTTTACTGCATCTATATGTTTATTCTCTCTTTTCTTTTTTATCAATCTGCCTAGTGGTCTATTTTGTTGATCATTTCAAAAACCAGCTCTTGAATTTATTGATTTTTTGAAGAGTTTTTTGTGTCTCTATCTCCTTCAGTTCTGCTCTGATCTTAGTTATTTCTTATCTTCTGCTAGGTTTTGAGTTTTTTTGATCTTGCTCCTCTAACTCTTTCAATTTTGACAATAGGGTGTCAATTTTGGATCTCTCCACTCTTCTCATGTGGGCACTTATTGCTATATATTTTCCTCTAGAGACTGCTTTAAATGTGTCCCAGAAATTCTGGTATGTTGTGTCTTCGTTCTCATTGGTTTTGAAGAACTTCTTTATTTCTGCCTTCATTTCACTGTTTATCCAGTCAACATTCAAGAGCCAGTTGTTCAGTTTCCATGAAGCTGTGCAGTTCTGATTTCTTTTCTGAATTCTGAGTTCTAACTTAATTGCACTATGGTCTGAGAGACTGTTTGTTATGATTTCAGTTCTTTTGCATTTGCTGAGGAGTGATTTACTTCCAATTATGTGGTCAATTTTCGAGTAGGTGTGATGTGGTGCTGAGAAGAATGTATATTCTGTGGATTTGGGGTGGAGAGTTCTGTAAATGTCTATCAGGTTTGCTTATTCCAGGTCTGAGTTCAAGTCCTGGATATCCTTGTTAATTTTCTGTCTGGTTGATCTGTCTAATATTGACAGTGGAGTGTTAAAGTCTCCCTCTATTATTGTGTGGGAATCTAAGTCTCTTTGTAAGTCATTAAGAACTTGCCTTATATATCTGGGTGCTCCTGTATTGGGTCCATATATATTTAGGATCGTTAGCTCTTCTTGTTGTATTGATCCTTTGACCAGTATGTAATGTCCTTCTTTGTCTCTTTTGATCTTTGTTGCCTTAAAGTCTATTTTATCAGAGACAAGAATTGCAACTTCTGCTTTTTTTTTCCTCTCTCTCCATTTGCTTGGTAAGTCTTCCTCCATCCCTTTATTTTGAGCCTTTGTGTATCCTTGCATGTGAGATGGGCTTCCTGGATACAGCACACCGATGGGTTTTGACGTTTTATCCAATTTGCCAGTCTGTGTCTTTTGATTGGTGCGTATAGCCCATTTACATTTAGGGTTAATATTGTTATGTGTGAGTTTGATACTGCCATTTTGATGCTAGCTGGCTGTTTTGCCCGTTAGTTGATGCAGATTCTTTATTTTGTTCATGCTCTTTAGCATTTGGTATGTTTTTGGAATGGCTGGTACTGGTTGTTCCTTTCTAGGTGTAGTGCCTCTTTCAGGAGCTCTTGTAAAGCAGGCCTGGTGGTGACAAAATCTCTGAGTACTTGCTTGTTCGTAAAGGATTTTATTTTTCCTTCACTTCTGAAGCTCAGTTTGGCTGGATATGAAATTCTGGGTTGAAAGTTCTTTTCTTTAAGGATGTTGAATATTGGCCCCCACTCTCTTCTGGCTTATAGGGTTTCTGCGGAGAGATCTGTGAGTCTGATGGGCTTCCCTTTGTGGGTGACCCGACCTTTCTCTCTGGCTGCCCTTAGCATTTTCTCCCTGATTTCAACCCTGGTGAATCTGACAATTATGTGCCTTGGGGTTGCTCTTCTTGCGGAATATCTTTGTGGTGTTCTCTGTATTTCCTGCCTTGCTAGGTTGGGGAAATTTTCCTGGATAATATCCTGAAGAGTATTTTCCAGCTTGGATTTATTCTCTTCGTCACATTCAGGTACACCTATCAAACGTAAATTAGGTCTCTTCACATAGTCCCACATTTCTCGGATACTTTGTTCATTCTTTTTTGTGCTTTTTTCTCTAATCTTGCCTTCTCATTTTATTTCATTGAGTTGATCTTCTACCTCTGATATCCTTTCTTCTGCTTGGTCAATTCAGCTGTTGAGACTTGTGCATGCTTCACAAAGTTCTCATGTTGTGTTTTTTAGCTCCATCAATTCACTCATATTTCTAAGTTGTCCATTCTTGTTATCATTTCCTCAAATCTTTTTTCAATGTTCTTAGTTTCTTTGCATTGAGTTAGAATGTGTTCTTTTAGCTCACAGAAGTTTCTCATTATCCATTTTCTGAAGTCTGATTCTCTCATTTCATCACACTCATTCTCCATCCAGCTTTGTTCCCTTGCTGGTGAGGGATTGTGGTCCCTTGTAGGAGGTGAGGTGTTCCAGTTTCAGGTGTTTTCCCTCTTTTTGCACTGGTTTCTTCCCATCTTTGTGGATTTATCCACCTGTCATCTGAGTAGTTGCTGATTTTTCGATTGGGTCTCTGAGTGGATATCCAGATTGTTAATGATGAAGTATTTCTGTTTCTTAGTTTTCCTTCTAACAGTCTAGCCCCTCTGCTGTAAGACTGCTGAGGTCCACTCCAGGCCCTACTTGCCTGGGGTACACCTGTAGCAGCTGCGGAACAGTGAGGGATGCTACCAGTTTCTTCTTCTGCTATCTTTGTCCCAGAATGATGCCCGCCAAATGTCAGTCTGATCAGTCCATTGTGAGGTGACTCTTTGGATATACAGGGGGCAGGGAGCTGCTTGAGGAGACAGTCTGTACTTTATAGGAGTTGAAGTGCTGAGCTGTGAGCTCCATTGTTCATTCAGGGCTGCTAGGCAGGTACGTTTAAGTCTGCTGCAGCAGAACTCATAAAGCCCCTTTTTTTCCTAAGGTGCTCTGTCTCGGGGAGTTAGGGCTTTGTGAGTATCCGTTGCACTGTCCTGCCCAGCAAGGAGGCAGTCTAGTCACTGCCTGCCTGCTGAGGCTGTGCCCTGCTGCCGTGGGCTCCGCCCTGCTGCCAAGTGTAATTTCCTGTAGTCCTGTTTGTATGGGTGTGGTTAGAACTGCCATGGCAATGGTGGCCCACCTCTGTATTGGCGGACTCTCTCTGTTATGGTGGGTTGCCTCCGCAATGACAGGCTGTGTCAGCAATGACAGAGTACCTCAGTAGGGGCAGAGTGCCTCGGTAATGGCAGACGCCCCTTCCCCACTGAGCTGCACCGTCCTGGGTTCAGCTGTGCTTTCCGTGAAACTCTCAACCCTGAACGTTTCCAATTGCTGTTTTGTTTTTGTGGGGGTGGGACCTGCTGAGCCTGATCACCTGGCTCCCTGCCTTAGAGCCCTTTTGTTCTTCTAAGTTGAATGGTTGACTCTCTCCCAGGTGTTTCAGTCACCTGCTGAAAGGGCACCGGGATCTGTGTGATTTCCTGTGCAGTGACCCACTGCACCAGCTCAAACGTCACTGCCCGGGAATCTCCTGGCCTGGCTTACTGTTTAAGTCCCGTTTAATCAGATGAATGTGCTAATCTGCCTTCTCAAATCTCAAATTGCCAGTTTAACAGGGAAACCAGACCAGTGTATTTTGTATGGAGTGCTGCTGCGCTGCGGTGCCAGCCAAAAAGGCCACACCAGCTGAAACAGCTGCATTGGTGGCCCGTAGGGCTCCTACACCTGGGAATCTCCTGGTCTGTGGACAATAAAGATCCATCTGGAAATGCAGCGTCCATTCACCCTCTGCGCTTTCACTGAGAGCTGCAATCCTGAGTTGCTCCTATAGCGCCATCTTCCCTGGGCTCCGATCCTCTTCAGTTTTTCTAAATACTTTGAGTAGAACGGGTATTAGTTGTTCTTTAACTGTTTGGTAAAATTCAGCAGTGAATCTTTCAGCTCTTGGGCTTTTCTTTGCTGGGAGACTTTATTACTGCTTTGATCTCATTACTTACTGGTCTATTTAAGATTTTGGTTTCTTCATGTACAATCTTGGTAGACTGTATCCAAAAATTTATCCCATTTTGTCTAAAATTTCCAATTTGTTAGCATATAGTTGTTCATTATAGTCTCTAATGATTCTTTGTATTTCTGTGGTCTCAATGCTTATGTCTCCTTTTTCATTTCTGAGTTTACTTATTTGGGTATTTTCTCTTTTTTCCTTAGTCTAACTAAAGTTTTGTCAATTTAATTTTTTTATTATTATTAATTTTCTTTTTTGGAGACAGAGTTTCTCACTGTCGCCTGGACTGGAGTGCAATGGCATGATCTCAGCTCACTGCAAACTCCCCCTCCTGGGTTCACATGATTTTTCTGCCTCAGCCTCCTGAGTAGCTAGGAGTACAGGTGCACACCACCACATCTGGCTAATTTTTTGTATTTTAGTAGAAATGGGGTTTCACTATGTTGACCAGACTGGTCTCAAACTCCTGACCTTGTGATCCACCTGCCTGGGCCTCCCACAGTGCTGGGATTACTGGCATGAGCCACCACACCTGGCCTTATCTTTTTAAAAAATTAAATTTTCATTTCATTGATCCTCTATTTTTTAGTCTTAATTTCATTTGTTTATTCTTTAATCTTTATTATTTCTTTTCTTCTACTAATTTGGGGTTTGGTTTGTTCTTGTTTTTCTAGTTCTTTGAGAAGCATATTTAGGTTGTTTATTTGAAGTCTTTCTATTTTTCTGATATATTTGTTTGTTGCTATAAATTTATCTCTTTGTACTGCTTTTGGTGTATCCCATAGATTTTAATATGTTGAATTTCCATTTTCATTGCTTCAAGAAATTTTAAAATTTCTTTCTTAATTTCTTCATTGACTCATTGTTTGTTAAGGAACATGTTTAATTTTCACGTGTTTGTGTATTTTCAAGGATCCTCTTGTTACTGGTTTCTAGTTTTATTCCATTGTGGTCAGAATAAATACTTGAAGGCTGGGAGCAGTGGCTCATGCCTCTAATCTTAATACTTGGGAAGGCTGAGGTGGGTGGATCACTTGAGGACAGGAGTTTGAGACCAGCTTGGACAACATGGTGAAACCCTGCCTCTACTAAAAATACAAAAAATTAGCTGGGCATGGTAGCGCATGCCTGTAGTCTCAGCTACTCAGGAGGCTGAAGCACAGGAATTGCTTAAACCTGGGAGGTGGAGGCTGCACTGAGCCATGATCATGCCACTACACTCCAGCCTGGGCAACAGAGTAAGACTCTCAAAATCAATCAAACAAACAAAAAACCTTGATATAACTTATACTATTTTGAATTTGTTGAGACTTGTTTTGTGGGCTAAGATATATTCTAATCTGGAGAATGTTCCATGTGCTGATGAAAAGAATGTGTATTCTGTAGTAATTGAGTGAAATGTTTTGTAAATGTTAGTTAAGACTGTTTGGTCTAGTATGTAATTTAACTCTGATGTTTCTTTGTTGATTTTCTGTATGCATGATGTGTCCATTACTGAGTGGGGTGTTGATGTCCCTTATTATTATTGAATTGCAGTCTCTCTCTCTCTCTCTCTAAAGGGATTTAGATCTCTTAATGTTTGCTTTATGTACTTGGGAGCTTCAATAATAGGTGCATAGATATTTGTAACTGTTGTATCCTCTTGCTGCATGGACCCCTTTATCATTGAATAGTGACTTGATTTATCTTTTTACAGTCTTCGATTTGTAGTCTATTTTATCTTTTAAGTATAGCTACTCCTGCCCTTTTTTGGTTTTCATTTACATTGAATATCTCTTTTCCCCCCTCCACTTTCAGTTTATGTGTGTCTTTATAGGTGAAGTGTGTTTATTTTTAGGCAGAATATAGTTGGGGCTTGTTTCTTTATCCATTCAGCCACTCTATGCCTTTTAATTGGAGAATTAAGTCCATTTATAGCCAGTGTTATTATTGATAAATATTTACTAATGCCAATTTATTAATTGTTTTATAAACCCTCTCTTCCTTTCTTATGGTTTTCCTCTGTGGGTAAATGATTTTCTCTGGTAACATGTTTTAATTTGTTGCCTTTTATTTTTAATGAATCTATTACAGGTTTGTGTCTTGTGGCTACCAAGAGGTTTCCAAGAAAACATCTTGTAGATACAACAAAAGTTATTTTAAAGGGATTATAATTTATCTTAAGTCACAAAAAATACAAATAGACAAAAAAAAAAAGAAAAACAAAACCTCAATAATTTAACTCCATCCCCTCTACATCTTAACTTTATGCTTTCTCTAGTTACATATTTTTATATTGTCTATCTCTTAACAGGTTGCTTAACTATCTTCTGCATATGGATACCCAGTTTTCCCAGCACCATTTATCAAAGAGACTGTCTTTTCCGCAGTGTATGTTCTGTGCACTGTCATTGAAAATGACAGTTCGTTGAAGGTGTGCGGATTTATTTCTGGGTTCTCTAATCTGTTCAACTGGTCTATGTGTTTGTTTTTATGCCAGTACCATGTCATTTTAGTTACCATAGCTCCATACTATAATTTGAAACTGGGTCATGTGATTACTCCAGTTTTGTGGTATTAGGATAGCTTTGGCTATTCTGAGTCTTTTGTGGTTTCATATATTTTCTAATTTTTTTTTCTGTTTTTGTGAAGAATGTCATTGGTATTTTGATAGGGATTGCATTGAATCTGTAGATTGCTTTGGGTAGTATGGACATTTTAACAAGATTGGATTCTTCCAATCCATGAATATGGAATATCTTTCCATTTTTTGGTGTCCACTTCAATTTCTTTCATCAGTCTTTTATAGTTTTCATTATAGAGATCTTTCACTTCTTGGGTTAAGTTAATTCCTAGGTATTTAATTTTATTTGTGGCTATTGTAAATGGGATTACTATTTAAATCTCTTTTCCAGATTGTTTACTGTTGGCATATAGAAATGCTACTAATTTTTGTATATTGATTTTGTATCCTGGAACTTTACTGAATTTGTTTATAATTTGTTTATTTATTTATAATAGTTTTTGGTGGACACTTTCAGTTTTTCCAAATATAAGATCATACCATTGGCAAACAAGGGCAGTTTGATTTCTTCTATTCCAATTTGGATGCCCTTCATTTCTTTCTCTTGTCTGATTATTCTAGTTAGGATTTCTAGTACTATGTTGAAGAACAGTGGAAAGTGGGCATCCTTGCCATGTTCCAGATCTTAGAGAAAAGACTTTCAGTTTTTCCCCATTCAGTTTGATACTAGCTGTGGGTCTGTTATACATAATTTTCATTATGTTGAGGTATGTTCTTTCTATACCCAATTTTTAGAGGGTTTTATGATAAAAGAAATTTTAAATTTTATCAAACTTTTTCAGTATCAATTGAAATTATGATATTTTATTATTTATTTATTTATTTGAGACAGAGTCTAGCCCTGTCACCAGGCTGCAGTGCAGTGGCATGATCTCAGCTCACCACAACCTCTGCTTCCCAGGTTCAAGCAATTCTCCTGCCTCAGCCACCCAAGCAGTTGGAACCACAGGCATGTGCCACCACATCCAGCTAATTTTTGTATTTTTAGTAGAGACGGGTTTTCACCATGTTGCCAAGATGGTCTTGATCTCTTGACCTTGTGATTCACCCGCCTTGGCCTCCCAAAGGGCTGGGATTGCAGGTGTGAGCCACCATGCCCAACCTGAAATTATGATATGTTTTTTGTCCTTCATTCTGTTGATATGATGTATCACATTGATTGATTTGCATACATTGAACCATCTTTGTATCCCTGGGATAAATCCCACTGTATATGATAAATGTTCTTTTTAAATTGAATGTGTTCTTGAATTTGGTTTGGTAGTAGTTTGTTGAGGATTTTTCATATCAATGTTCATCAGTGACATTGGCCTGTAGTTTCAGTTTTTTTGATGTGTCTTTGTCTGGTTTTGGTATCAGGGTAATCCTGGCCTTATGAAATGAATTTGGAAGTAATCTCTTCTCTACTTTTTGGAACAGTAACAGTATGAGTATGATTTGGAATAGTATGAGTATGAGTATTTGGAATAGTATGAGTATTTAAATGTTTGATAGAATTATTCAGTTGTGAAACCATCAGGTCCCTGGCCTTTCTTTCCAGAGAGACTTATTATAGCTTCAATCTCATTACTTGTTATTGTTCTGTTCAGGTTTTGCATTTCTTCATTGTTCAATCTTGGTATGTTTTATGTGTCTAGGAGTTAAATATTTCTTCTTGGTTTTCCAATTTATTGGCATATAGTTGCTCATAGTAGCCACCAATGATCCTTGGAATTTCTGTGGTATTGGCTGAAATGTCTCTTTTTCCATCTCTGATTTTATTTATTTGGGTCTTCTCTCTTTTTTTCTTAGTCTGGCTAAAGGTTTGTCAGTTTTGTTTACGTTAAAAAAAACCCACTTTTTGTTTCATTGATCTTTTATATTGTGGTTTTCATTTTCAAATTCATTTGATTTTTCTCTGATCTTTATTATTTCTTCAGTAATTTTTGGTTTTGTTTGCCCTTACTTTTCTAGTTCTTTAAAATGAATCATTAGGGCTGGGCATGGTGGCTCACCCCTGTAATCCCAGCAATTTGGGAGGCAAAGTTGGGTGGATCACCTGAGGTCGAGAGTTCAAGAACAACCTGACCAACATGGAGAAACCCTGTCTCCACTAAAAATACAAAAATTGGCAGGGTGTGGCAGTGTGTGCCTGTAATCCCAGCTACTTGAGAGGCTGAGGAAGAAGAATCACCTGAACCTGGGAGGCAGAGGTTGCAGTGAACCAAGATTGTGCCATTGCACTCCAGCCTGGGCAACAAGAGTGAGACTCCATCTAAAAGAAAAATACATCATTAGGTTATTTGAAGTTTCTCTTCTTTCTTGATGTAGCTGCTTATAGCCATAAACTTCCCTCTTAGTACTGCTTTCATTGTATTCCATAGGTTTTGGTATATTGTATTTCCATTACCATTTGTGTCAAGATATTTTTCAATTTCCTTTTAAATTTCTTAATTGACCCACTGGACATTCAGGAGCATATTGTTTAATTTCCATGTGCTTGTATAGTTTCCAAAGTTCCTCATTATTGATTTGTTGTTTTATTCCATTGTGGTCAGAGAAGATGCTTGGTATTATTTCAATCTTTTTGAATGTTTTAAGACTTGTTTTGTAACCTAGCATTTGGTATATCCTTGAGAATAATCCATGTGCGGGGGAAAACAATATGTATTCTGCAGCCATTAAATGAAATATTCTATAGATATTGATTAGATCCATTAGGTCTACAGTGCCGATTAGGTCCAATGTTTCATTTTGATTTTTTGTCTGGATGATTTGTCCCTTGCTGAAAATGGGTTGTTGAAGTATCCAGCTATTATTGTACTGGGGCTACCTCTCCCTTTAGCTCTAATAGTATCTGCTTTATATATTTGGGTGCTCCAGTGTTGGGTGGATATTTACTTATAACTGCTATATCCTCTTGCTGAATTGACCCCTTTATCATTATATAATGACCTTCTTTGTCTCTTTTTATAGTTTTTTTTTCTTGAAGTCTGTTTTGTCTGATAGATGTATAGCTACTCCTACTTGCAATGTTCTTTGAACTGACTGCACCATGGATTACACCATAGTCAAGCCATGATGACCCCTGTGACCCACATGTACACCTCCAGCTGGCCTCCTGGAGTCAGAAAGTATGAACACTACAAAAGAAGAATAGCTAGCTCCTGCAGTGCCTGATTAACCCACCTTGCGACATTCCATCATTGTTCTGCCTCAACTGATAAGTCTGCCTTTGTGACACTGAACCCTGTGGCCTGATTAACTGACTTGTGACATTCTACAATTGTTCCTGCCTCAATTGATAAATCAACCTTGTGACTTTGGACCCTGTGACAACCCCCCTCGGCTTGCAAAAGAACACCCTAAACTGTAACTTTCCATTACCTACCCCCAACCTATAAAACCAGCTCCTATCCCATTGCCCTCTGCTGACTCTCTTTTCAGACTCAGCCCACTCACATTGGGTGAATAAACAGCCTTGTTACTTACACAAAGCCTGCTTAGGTGGTCTCTTCATTCAGAACATGCTTAACATTTGGTGCTGAAACCAGGGACAGGACTACTCCTTTGAGAGACCAGCCACCTGTCCTTACTATCCCTCTGTGAAGAGACCCACCTATGACCTCAGCACATCAGACCAGCCGAACAACCCTCTTGCCACCTTCAGATTAGGTAAGCAGTCTCTCCCTCTCTCTCTTTTCCTTTAAATCCTTTTCCTCCTAAGTAGAGACAAAAGAGACACTCTATCTGTGCGCTAAAAAACTCCGATGTTGGTCATGGACTCAGGAAGACAGTCTTCCCTTGGTGTCTGGTCAATAGCAGGGACACCTGCCTTGATCACTCACTCATGCTACAGCCCAGGACTCAGTAGGGGATGCCTACTGAAAACCCTGATAGCTGCTCTCATTCTCCTCATCTCTACTTCTCTCCTTAAAACTCATTTCTTTCACCATGGGCAATATTCCATCCTCTATTCCTCAGTCTTCACCTCTAGCCTGTGTCCTAAAAAACCTAAAACCTTTTCAACTGCCAGCCAATCTGAAACCTAAACATCTCATTTTTTTTTTTTTTTTTTTTTTTTTTTGCAGTATGGCCTGGCCCCAATACAAATTAGACAATGGTTTCAAATGGCCAGAAAATGGTACTTTGATTTTTCTGCTCTGTAGGACCTAGGCAATTTTTGTCAACAAATAAGCAAATGGTCTGAAGTGCCACATGTCCAGGCATTTTTTACACTTTGATCCCACCCCAATCTCTGCTCTCAATGCAACCCTCCCCAAATTTTCCTTCTCTCCCTTCCATCTGCCCCTCCTGCCTCCACCAGTGACTCAGAATCCTCCTTGTCCATTGACCCTTCCGACCTTTCTCCTCCCTGCCTGTCCAAATCAGGCCCTAATCCAGACCCTAACCCCTTTCCCCCCAGAGCCTTCCTCCTCTTCCTCCACCCACAACTCACCTCCTTATGCCCCTCCTGTCGCCTCCCCACCTCATACACAGTCTGGCTTACAGTTAGTCCCGTGGCTAACTCTTGGTATGAGCAGCCCAGGAGTTCGAGACAAACATAAGCAAAATGGCAAAACTCCATCTATACAAAAAATACAAAAATTAGCCAGGTGTGGTGGTGCATGCCTGTAGTCCCAGTTATTTGGGAGGCTGAGGTGGGAGGACCACTTGAGCCCGGGAAGCACAGGTTGTAGTGAGCCAAGATTGTGCAACTGCACTCCAGCCTGGGTGACAGAATAAGACCCTGTCTCAAAAAAAAAAAAAAAAAAAAAAAGATAGTTAATATCTTCAAATATTCAAGATCTGAATGAGAAAAATGAAATCTTGGGTCAGGGGTATATGAAAAGTATCCAACAATTCCATAGCTGCTTATCTTTGTGGACTGTTTCCGTGGTTGGTATCTCAGTCACATAGTTCATATCACATTGAGGGTTGTTACCTGCTGGCTTTCACATCTTCCTGTTCATTCACTCATTCATTAGACCTTTCACTCATTTAATCATTATTTATCAAACATCTCTGTGTGCCAGACACTGGAGTGGAGAGGCAGGGGTGAGTAAAACACATGAGATCCCTGCACTGTGCCTTACATTTAATGAGAAGAGAGACCAAAAAAAAGTGTATAAATACTTTCAGATTATGTTAAGTGTTATGAAGAAATACAACAGGGTAATGGGGTACAGAATGACTTTGCAGGTGAGAGATGGGTGGATGGAATATTTTGGATTGAATGGTGAAGGAGACAATTTGTACTGACAACTCTGGGAAGTGAATGAAGAGAAGGAGCCAGCCATGGGAAGGGTACCAGCCGTAGGAAACAATAAGAGCAAAAGCCTGAGACAGAAATGCACTTGACATTAAATGAGAGGGCTGTAAAGCAGACCTATGTAGCCAGGGTTCAGTGAACAAGGGGAGAGTGATAGGAAAGCTATGCAGGTCTTAGAGGCTTGGAAACGAGCTTCAGTTTTTTTAAGGGCAGTGAAAAATTATCATAGGATTTTAAGTAGGACAGAGATGTGTTTTTCTTTTAAAAAGGCTCTCTGGCTTCTCTAATAATTCTGGAAATACCAATAATTTTTCTCAGTCTTGTTATGTTTGAGATGCCTTAAGAAATACAAGTGGTGATGTGAGAAGGCAATTAAATATTCAAGGAGATCGGGGGAGAGGTTAAAGTGGGACACATAATTTGTAATTGGTCAGCACGTAGATTGTATTTAAAGCAATAAGACTGGGGTCAGAGAAAAATATAAAGCAATAAGACTGGATATAATTACTTATGGAGTGACTTTTAGTGCAGAAGAGAAGAGCTCCTGGAATTCCGTTCTGTGCACTTTAATACTTAGGGGTTGAGTAAAGGAGGAAGTAACCAAGAAGAAACACTAGTGAAATATGAGGAAAATTGTGAGCATATGTTTACAGAAGCCAACTACAGAATGCATTTTAAATATGAGGAAATGGCCACCTCTGCCAAATTTACAGAGTGGTCAGATTTGAGAGAACAGAGAATTGACATAATATTTGACAAGGTCAAAGTCACTGGTGATAGATCTGGCAAATATTATTTCAGCGATGCAATGAACATATGATCGGAGTGGGCTGAATAGAGAAAGAGAAGTGAGAAAGTAGAGACAGCAAGTATAGGCAACTCTTGAAAAGCTTTACTGTGAAGGCATGCCGAGACACAGGGCAGAAGCTGGCAAGAATGGGGAGTCTAGAGAGAGTTTAGTCAAGCAGGACAATACTAAGGCATGAAGCAGGAAAAAGGACACATAACAGCTGGAATGAAATCCTCAAATATGCAGGAAGGCATGGGATCTAGAGTCCTGGAAAGGACAACCTCATTGTGAAAGGAGGGAGAACATGTATTCAGATTCGGATATGTTGGTAGATTTGATGGTGGGAAGATATCATTACTGCCTGATGGCTTCTGTTCTTTCAGTGAAGTGTAAATTGAGATCACCAGTTGAGAGTGAGGAAAGATGAAGTGTTGGAGGTTTGAGGAGAAAGGAGATGTAAACTAAATAACTTGGAGAGTCAGAGATAATGTCATATTCACATTTGTATCCCAGCATCCTACCACAGTGCCTGGCACATGGGAGCCACTGAAAATAGTTTTGAAGAGTGATTGAAAGTAAGAATCAGAAAAGAAAGAAAGAACAACGATACACACTTAAAACTTACATCTTAATACAAGAATGATATATTTGTTTAGTATCTTGGTTTACAAATGGTTTAGCATCTACTTGAATTTACTTAATAAATTCCAGAATACCAGAGGAAGGAGGCAAACTTGCAAAAGGTAATTTAGGGTGAGATGATCACTTTACACTAATATACAAGACCACCTTTCTTACTAGGCTGATTTTTTCAAGAGTAAGGAGATGCTGTCTTTCCGTCTTAATCTTCTCAGGACGTGCATTAAACAGTTCCTGGCACAAAATTAAGTGCATAATAATGTTTTTCATTTTTTTTGTTTGTTTTTGAAATAGGATCTCACTCTGTCACTCAGGCTGGAGTGCAGTGGTGCGATCACAGTTTGCTGCAGCCTCAACCTCCTGGGCTCAAGTGATACACCCCAGCCTCCTGAGTAGCTGGGACTATAGGTGTGTGCCACCATACTCAGCCAATTTTTTTTTATTGTTTGTAGAGACAGGAGTCTCACTATGTTGACCAGGCTGATCTCAAACTTAAGCAATCCTCTGCCTCCCAACATGTTAGGGTTACAGGTATGAGCTACCACATGGGAAAATAATACTTTTTTGAATAAATTAATGACTATAATCACATGGAACTTGTAATCTCCAAAGGATTTACAGGCTGATATAGGAGAGTCTCCAAAAGAATTTAAATACTTTAGGGATGAAAAGCCAAACTGTATTGATTATAAAGACAAACAGATATTTTAAGGACCTTTTAAGGGAGTAACAATATACAACGATGCATTTCCACAAAACTTTCTTTGTAATGTTTCAAGAATGAAAACATAACCTAAATGATTTTGGGTCTCACTAGTGGGGCAATTTTTATATTTCCATAAGTTTATATACTCTTGGATCTTTTCTCTATAGTAGTACTAGATTTTTGTCCTGTTTGTCTAACACCATGCATTACTGTGAACTACATTCCCAGATGTCTTAGAACCACCCATCTTTATTCCCTTCCTCCTCTAGGAGGGCTCTGAGAGATTTCATTTCTGTCCTGCTGACGAAGTCCACATTAATTCAGGGCCTGCCATGGAACACTAGCCCCAAAAGTGTGTTATACCAAGCAGGCAGATGGTATCTCCATCTAATTTCTAAGTTAGGCTTTTCTTACTGCTAGAGTTTTGTATGGCATGGCCTTCTCATTTCTTGTAACATTGGTTCTGGGAATAAAATGTTTGAAAAAAGGAATATAAAGAAGAAACAATGCTTGGGAATATATCAGGGAAAAAGAACAAAGGTAGAAAAACAGAAACAGAGAAAGGGGGGAAGATAAATCCGACCACTTTAAAGTCAGTCAGTATACCTACAGACATTCAGTTGAGCAATAAAAGAATGGGATAAACTATGTGATTAAGGAAAAAAAAACAACAGAGGGGCAGGAAAGACTGGTCATTTTGTCTCGTAATGAAGACCACAGACATCACTTTTACCCCGGGGTGAAAATAATTGTGGCCATAGCTATCTCTGGTTTTATGTTTATATATCACTACAAATCACAAATGAGAAATAATATATTTACTAAGGCTTTTACCAAGAACAGTTGGCTTTTCAAATTTAGAAATAGCTCAGAAAGGGGAGGGGATATTACTCGGTCATTATGTGACTGGCACCCTCTAGTGGTTATTTAGATTTCCTGCATGTGGATTCTAAATGCAATTTGAGGAAAAGACCTTTAGAAAAGAATCTCAGTACTCAAGTTATGGGTCATGACATACAGCTTTTTTTTTTTTTTTTTTTTTTTTTTTTCAGTGTGCTTTGGCAGCAAAGCTAAGTGTAGAAATTGGGGAAGATAGATTATCTGTGAGTAACATAATTAAATTATCAAAAATGAGCTACATTGTTGACAAAATGAAATGGTAGAGAGAGAATAGCAAGAAGTCCATTCAAGGGAAGTTTTTTCTACTCATTTGCCATTGTCTTCATTCAACTCTACAGAATTTCCACACGGGAATTTAACTCTGCAGATGAATCACATAATGCTATTGTGATAACCTACCTTTGGTTAGCCTAACGGACCCTCTCTTTCTTAGCTTTTTGAGCTAGACAGACTCCATTTTAGCTCCCTCACTTGCCCCCGGCTTCTTGTCCCTCCCCTGAGCACGTAGCGGGGTTAAGCTGACTCCAAGCAGACCCAGCAATGTCCTTACTGATAAGATACTGAGTTAAGCTGTATCAGCCACACCTAGGGATGCGTTTGCTGACGGTATCAACCGTTCCTTAAAATGTGCCCACATTTACAACTGTATATCTTCCTGCAGTAGTTTGTCCTTTTAACTTTTTGCTTGTTCTGCTTTAGCTAGGTGCCCCTCTCCTCCTTTAAGCAAGGTATAAAAGAAAGCAAAAGACCCTTCTTCAGGGCCGAGAGAATTTTGAGCGTTAGCTGTCTCTCAATCGCGGGCAAATAAAGGACTCCTGATTCAATCTCAGAGTGTGGCACTTTCTTCAACTCGCTCGGGTATAACACTATTAATTGCTATTTACATTTAAAAATTGGGAAAATATTATTCAACTAGAGGTCCTTTCCTTACAGTTTATATGTAAAGACCATCCTTTTATTTATACTAAGATAGCTCTTTGCAGAGCTTGATATTATTTTTTATGAATTTGCTACTTAATCCAGTGTTAAAAATCTTCACTTTTATTCTTTACTATTGTTGACCTGAAAGTAGATGCTAAGGCACGAAATATAATTTAAAGAGTTTACTTGAGCTGGGCACAGTGGCATATACCTCTAATCCCAGCTATTTAGGAGGCTGAAGCAGAGGATTGATTGAACCCAGAAGTTCGAGACCAGCCTGGGCAACATAGCAGGACTCCCATCTCAGGACAAAAAGAAAAAGTTTACTTGAGCCAAGATGAGGACAGTTGTTCTAAAGACTCAGACCCAATTACCTTAGATATGAGCTCCATCAGCCTCAGTTACAAACAAGTATTTAAAGGAAAAAAAAAACAGGAATGAACTGATAGAAAGTTTTCTGACATGCTTGCTGGTGTAGTGGCTCATGCCTGTAGTCCCAGCATTTTGAGAGGATGAGGTGGCAGACTTCAAGACCAGCCTGGGAAACATAGTGAGATGCTGCCTGTATAAAAAATATACAAAAATTAGCTGGGCATGGTGGTGCCTACATGTATTACCAGCTACTCAGAATGCTGATGTGGGAGAAATGCTTGAACCTAGGAGGTCGAGGCAGCAGTGAGCTGAGATTGTGCCACTGTACTCTAGCCTGGGGGACAGAGACCTTGTCTAAAAAATAATAATAAATGTTGACAGGAATTCTCATCGGTTTACAGAGATATCATTAAGTGAGTGACTGTACATTACTGAACAATAGGATATGAGTTCTGGTGTCCAGCTGTAGCATTTCATGGCTTCTTGGTGTCAGCCTTGGGGCCACATAGCAGGTGGCATCAAGAGACAATAATTTGGCTTAGTGCAGTGGCTCAGACCTGTAATCCCAGCACTTTGGGAGGCCATGGCAGGTGGATCACTCGAGGCCAGGAGTTTGAGATTGGCCTGGCCAAGATGGCAAAACTCTGCCTCTACTGAAAATATAAAAATTAGCCAGGTATGATGGCATGCACCTGTAGTCCCAGCTACTAGAGAGGCTGAGGCATGAGAATCTCTTGAACCTGAGAGTTGGAGGTGGCAGTGAGCCGAGATCAATCATGCCACTGAACTCCAGCCTTCGTGACAGAATGAGACTCTTCTCAAAAAAAAAAAAAAGAAAAAAAAAAAAAGGGAGACAATTATTTAGCTTAAGGGGAAGTGAAGTAACTGTAGTTTGATTATAATGCCTCTTGGGGTCTGATAATTTATAGGGGCTCACATTCCTAAGATAAAGCCTCTTTTTTTTTCAGATTGTTTTTAGTGATCAGTAAAGAGTAATATGTTTGATATAGCTACAACAACCCAAACTGATCTTAAGATAACTAACCATATTGTGAGTTGTTAGCTAGCCTAAGGCATTATTCAGTAGGCAAAAACAAGCTGTGGTGTTGACAGATTCTGTTTCACTTCTGGTACTGTAAAGGATGGAAAAGATGGCTTAGACTGAAGGAGTTTCTGAAAGAGAATTTCAAAATTAGTAACTGGATATGAAAGGAGTGCGAGGGTGAGGAATTAAGAATAACTCTGAGATTTCTGGCTTGGGAAAATGGGTGGATGATGACACCATTAACTAAGAACAGGAATACAAGATAATTTGTATTTGTACAAATACAAATTTGGAATTCAAGGTTGAGGTTGGCATTGGAGAAACAGATTTGGGAATCAATAAATGAACCTAGGAGAATAGATAAGGCCATCAAGGAAGCATGCCTCAGAAAAAGGAATAGGTCCGAGGAAAGCACTGCAACATCTAGAGACATCGAGAGAGCCCAAAATAAGAATTATCAAAGTTAGGGAGGGCCTTAGAAAATGGCATTTGAGGAGATCACAGATGAGAGAGCATCAAGGCATGATAGTCTACAGTGTCAAATGGAGCAGAAAAATCAAGTAGACTGCAGAAAAAAAAAGTAACCATTTTGCCATGAATTCAACAGGTTAAAATAACTACCACTTGAAGGGGAGGAAAAAATTTTTCCCTGTCCTCTTAGGTTCAGTACCTGGGGCCATACAAATTAAACTAGCAAAAGAAAAATTAACAAGAGTGAAAAGTTTATTATGTAAGCATATTGGAGCATCATAGAAAAGTGGTCAAAGCCCCAAAAGGCCAGAAGACCCAAAGACTTACATAACATCTTAATGAAGTATGGAGAAAGGGGTTTTGAACTTGAGGTGAGGGATAGGTTGTGTGGGAAGGTGACTTACGCAGATTTAAGTCATCTCAGGAGATGAGAGTTGCATCCAGAGTCGGTATCCTCTTTCTGGTACCAGAGAGGAGGATATCTGTATAAATAGAAATTGCCTTTACAACATGAAAATTTATGTTCTATTTGTAGAGCTTTTCCTGCATCTTCTGTTCCTCAATTGCCTTCAGCTCAAAGTAATCTTTATGCCAAAGTAACATATTTTGGGGAGGCTTCTTCTGATCACCTTCACATTTGAAAGCAGGCAAACTTTCTCTCAGAAAGCAAGTAATATACTTATCAGGATAATATATTATAAACCAAAATGAATCCTAAAAGCTTGTCAAACTTTCATTTTACTAAAGTTTAATGTATCAAAATTGTTTGCATGGCTCCTTTTATACACACACATACTCTCTCTCTCTCTCTCTCTCTCTCTCTCTCTCTCTCTCTCTCTCTCTCTTTTCTAGACCAGAATTTAATCTGTAATAAACAGAAAACTGCTTTTTTTTTCAACATGAGGAAATGGCTTATTGAGCTCTCTATTTAAAGAAAAATGACTTGAACCAAAAGCCTTCTGTCTTCCTAACTACTCTCAACAGCATGACTATTGTAAAATGTTGAGTCCATTAACTTCTCAAATGCATCACAATATATGAGGATATCTAAACTCAATAAAGTGAATGGAATTATGTTCAGACTAGGAAAAGATGATTGAGAAATACATTTAAATCACTAAACACTTGGCTGATTTGGTTATCAGGTTAAAATGTTTCTACTGTTGTAGCACATTTCTCTTTAGTCCACTTAAAGATAAGAAAATTGGCATATTGTATAGGAGGTGACTGAAATGCCTGCCTTGCAGTAATACAATTGGCATCAAGAGAGATTTATCTCAAGTCTTAAATCTCAGTTTGGCAAATTTTGTTTTATACGTTTTCACGCCCCACCCAAGAAGAACTGTTTTTACTTACTGAAAAGAGATTTTTGAAAAACTGTTAATCTATGGTTTGTCAATATTAGCACATAAATATTAATAAATCCAGACAATAGGAAGGGTTTATTAAAAAAAATGAAAGTGAACAGAATAATTTTGAAGAATTGGTTAAACCCAGATGAAATAATTAGAAAAATATTTAAAAACAAATTCTACGCAGAACCACATTCTATACAAATGCTTCTTTTGTATTGATAGCACACTAGATTATATTCTTTGAAGTTGGTTGACAACATATTTTAAATCTTCAGGTACCAGCATGATGTCATGAAAATAGCAAGTACTCAATTATTGAAACCCTTGTTGACATAAACAGTAACTTTGATAAGTAGAATTCTAAAGATGTCCTGCCAAGGCCAGGGCAGCAGTTCACACCTGTAATCCCAGCACTTTGGGAGGTTGAGGTGGGAGGCCTAGGCAACACAGTGAGACCCTGTCTCTACAAAAAAATAAACAAAATTAGCTGGGCATAGTGACACATGCCTGTAGTCCCAGCTACCCCGGAGGCTTGCCTGAGCCCAGGAGTTCAAGGCTACAGTGAGCCAACATCAGGCCACTGCACCCCAGCCTGGGCAACAGAGCGAGATTCTTTCTCAGAAAAAGATTTTTTTAAAGATGTCCTGCCAAGATTCCTGTTCTTGGTTATTCAATCAAACACTACTCTAAGTTTTGCCATAAAGGGATTTTTCATTTGCAATTAAGGTTACTAATTAGTTCACCTTAAGCAAAGTTCTGGCCAGGTATGGTGGCACATGCCTGTAATCCCAGTACTTTGGGAGGCTGAGGAGGGAGAATCTCTTGAGCTCAGGAGTATGAGACCAGCCTGGGCAACATGGTGAAAACCTGTCTCAACAAAAAATAAAAAAATTAGCCAGATGTGGTGGTGCATACATGTAGTCCCAGCTACTTGGGGAGCTGAGGTGGGAGAAAGCTGCAGTGAGCCATGATCATGCCACTGGACTATGGCCTGGGCAACAGAGTGAGATCCTGCCTTAGGAAAAGGGTTGGGGTGGAGCTAATGTAATCACATGAGGTTTTAGTAGTAGGTTTTCTAGATGCTGTAGAATAAAAGGCAGATGAGAAAGTCACTTTGAAGCATCAGGAGGACCTGACACTGTGTTGTTTGCTTGAAGATGGAGAGGAGCACATAACAAGGAAACAGAAACCTCAGTCCTACTACCACAAGGAACTGAATTCTAACAACGACCCAAGGACCTTGGAAGTAAGATGAATGTCTCCTGAAGTACATGTGAAAGAATTTCTTAGGTTATATAGCTAGTATTAGCTATACAGTAGGTGTATACTTATCTGAACTAGGTAAGGCCAAATTATTTTCCAAAGTGGACATACATTTTCCTTTTAAAAAATTGATTTATAAGAGTTCTTTGTTCTTGGTTTGTATTCTTTGGTGGTTATATCTTTTTCTAGTATATGGTAATTGTTTTCCACTGGTATCTTTTGTTGATCAGAGGTTGTTAATTTAAATGTTTGATATTTTCCTTCATAGTTAATTTTTTAAAAGATTTTAAAAAATCTTTTCCTACCCTGAAATCATAAGAATACTCTCTTGTAAATATCTTCTAAAGGTTTTATAATTTTGCCAGTCACATTTAGATGTTTAATCCACATGGAATTTTTAATTACTTTTTTAAAACTTTTACAAAGGAGTTCAATGTATTCATTTTAAAGTGGACGTAAATGTTGTCTCATTTTTCATTTTATAGATGAGGAAACTCAGGCCTGCAGAGGTATGAGACTAGTATCCCCATGTCACCTAAGGGTACGGGAAGAACTGGGACTAAAAAATAAGCTGAATGTTTTTTCCATTTATACCAATATTTTTATTTTTAAAAGCCAGCTTTACTACAGTACACTTCACATAGAATAAAATTTATCTGATTTAGAGTACAGTTCAGAGTTTTGACAAATGTGTACAATTTGTAACCCACCACAATTAAGGTATAGACCATTTCCAATATCCCCCAAGATTCCTTTGTGTCCCTTAATAGTCAACTTCCCCCACCTCCACAGTCTGGCAACCACTGATCTACTTCTTTCCCAATTGTTTTGCTTTTTCTCCAAAGTTACATGAATAGAATGCTATAATATACAGCCTTTTGAATCCGACTTCATTTAGCATTATGCATTTGAGATTTGTCTGTGTTGCTGCATGTATCAGCAGTTCATTCTTTACTGCTGAGCAGTATTCTATTGTGTGGCTCTTCCAGAATTTACTTACCAATTCATCAATTCAAGGACATTTGTGTTTCTAGTTTTGGGTTATTATGGATAAAACTGCTATATACATCTGTGTATATATATTTGGAGGGAACATAAATTTACCTTTTAGTTGTGGAACTGCTGTGTCATAACATACATGTATATTTAACTTTAGAAGAAATTGCCAAACTATTTTCCAAAGTGACTGTGCCATTGTACATTCCCAAGAGCGAGGTATAAGAGTTCCAGTTGTTCCACATCATTGCCAACACTTGGGGTGATGGTTATTTTTATATGTCAACATTCATGTGTTTTTGGATGAGGTTAACATGTAAATTAGTGAACTCAGTAAAGCAGATTGCCCTCCATAATGTGGGTGGGTTCACCCAGTGAGTCGAAGGCCGTCCTAGAACCAAAAGGCCATCCTCCTCAAGCAATAGGGAATTCTCCAGCATACTGCCTTTGGACTTCATCTGTACCATTCACTCTCCTGGGTCTCCACCTTGCCAGCCCACACTGTGGATTTTGGCACACTTGCCATCATCTATAATCATGAGCCAATTCCTTATAATAAAAATCTCTCTCTTTATACACACACATCCTATTCATTCTACTTCTCTTGAGAATCCTGAATACCCTGGGTATGCTCAGTCTTTAATTTTAGACACTCTTAATAGATATGTAGTAGTATTTTATCGTGGATTAAATTTTTTTCAAAAAAAATTTTTTTAAAATTTGTGTAGAGATAGGTTCTTGCTCTATTATCCAGGCTGGTCTTGAACTTCTAGTCTGAAGTAATCCCCAGGCCTTGGCCTCCCAAGGTGCTAAGATTGCAAGCATGAGCCACTGTGACCAGCTTTGAATTTTCATTTTCCTGCTAATGTTTGATGATATTGAGCACCTTTTCATGTATTTATTTGCTGTGTATATATCTTCTTTGGTGAAAGGTCCAAATCTTTGGACGTTTTTCTTAAAAACTGAGCTGCTTTGGTATTCTTGAGTTTTTTTTTTTTTTTTTTTTGAGATGGAGTTTTGCTCTTGTTACCCAGGCTGGAGTGCAATGGCGCTCCAGCTCCAATCTCGGCTCACCGCAACCTCCACCTCCTGGGTTCAGGCAATTCTCCTGCCTCAGCCTCCTGAATAGCTGGGATTACAGGCACGTGCCACCATGCCCAGCTAGGTTTTTTTTTTTTTTTTTTTTTGTATTTTTGGTAGAGACCCATTTTGACCAGGATGGTCTCGATCTATTGACCTCATGATCTACCCGCCTGGGCCTCCCAAAGTGCTGGGATTACAGGCTTGAGCCACTGCGCCCGGCCGGTATTCTCAAGTTTTAAGAGTTCTTTATATATTAGGATTACAAGTCCTCTTCAGATATGTGAACATAAATTCTTAACTTTGATAATGTCTAAATTACAAACTTTTTTCTTTTATGGATCATAATTTTGGTGTACCATCAAAGAAATCTTTGCCTAACCCAAGATCACAAAGATTTTTCTCCTTTGTTTTCTTCTAGAAGTTTTACATTTTATATTTAACACTTAAAGCTTTAGATTTTACATTTAGATATAGGATTCATTTTTTAGTTAATGTTTATGATGTGAGGTATGGATTGAGATTTTTTTCCCACATGGATATTGACTTGTACCAGCACAGTTTATTAAAGAAATGTCTTTTGTTTTTTATTCTAGTGAATTACCTTTAGAACTTTCTTGAAAATCAATTGACCACATATGTGTGGGTCTATTTCAGGATACTAATCTTGAATTCAAATACTGAATCCTCTAATTTTGTATTTGTTTTTCAACACTGTTTTGGCTTTGTAGGTCTATAAAGTGTCAGCATGAATCTAAAATTCATTAGCTTATGAATTTCTACAAAAAATACTGCTGTGATTTTGATTGGGATTTTCATCTGCAAATAACAAATATTATTCTTTTTAAATCTGGAGGCCTTTTATCCATTTTTTTAAACCTTATTGCACTGGCTAACATCTCCATTAAATATTGAAAATAAATGGTGAGAAGGGACATCCTTACCTTGTTTCCAATCTTTGCATGAAACAATTCAGTTTTTCACCATTAAGCATGGTGTCAACTATAGGTTCTTCATAGATGCCTCTTATCATATTAAGGGAGTTAGTCTTCTATTCTTAGATGGTTGTGTGTGTGTGTGTGTGTGTGTGTGTGTGTGTGTTAAAGATACATACAACAGAATGGGAAGAAGTGGAGCAAGACGGCTGAATAGAAGCCTCCACTAATCAGCCTCTCTATAGGAACACTAAATGTAACAATTATCTACATAAAAAGCACCATAGAATAAAAAATCAGGTCAGCAGTCACAGTACTGGATTTTAACATTTCACTGAAAGAGGCACTGAAGAGGGTAAGAAAAACAGTCTTGAATTGCAGATGCCACTGCTTCCATATCTCCCAGCAGTGGTTGTATAGTGCAGAGAGAGAATCTGTGTATTTGAGGGAGTAAGAGTACAGTGATTGTGGGACTTTGCATTGTAACTCAGTACTGCCCTGTCACAGTGGAATGCAACACTGGGCAGAACTCAGCTGGCACCCATGAAGGGAGCATCTAGACCAGCCTTAGCCAGAGGGGAATCACCCATCCCAGTGGAACCTGAGTTTCAGCTAGCGTCACCAACACAGGTTAAAGTGCTCTGGGGTCCTAAATAAACTTGAAAGGCAGTTTAGGCTGCCAGGACTGCAATTCCTGGGCAAGTCTTGGTTCTGTGCTGGGCTGGGAGCCAGTGGATGTGTGGCGGGGGGGCATGCAACAGCGAGACATCAGCTGGGGCAATCAAGGGAGTGCTTATGCGGTTCCTTTCCCAACTCCAGTCAGAACAGCACAAACCCCAGGAAAGACTCCTTCCCTTCACCTGAGAGAGGAAAGAGTGCTAAACAAATTTACATCCCATCAGCAGTGTTCATTCTTATTTTGTAACCGTTAAGTTTTATAGGTGTCCTGAGGTGATGATAAAAAGTAGAGCTAAATCAATTTGTAAATATTGATTTGTTAGAAATGGATAGAAAACACGCATCTTGAACATGGAATTGTTAAACCACCTCTGAGTAGTGTATATCAGAACTTGCTTATTAGGTTGGCAGCAAAAGGGCAGAAAGAAGTTTAAAGGGAGAGATGTATGTAGATGTGTTTATATTTACATTTTGCTGTCAGCCTTTATGTGTGTGCATCTCTTTTGGCTGTACTATAGTAACACATTCAGTAATTTGAATGGAAATATACTTTTCCACTAATATTCTAATAGTATAGTTCTGATACTGAATTCTCTTAGAAACATTATAATAGTATACTCTTGCTTTATGTCTCATTTTAAATAAAGCATTAAAGGAATGCAGTTATTTTTACTCTTAACTTTGCCCATACCTTTTTATAGACAACTACTGCCATATTTGGCTTCTATAAAATTTTTGTCCCCAGGAAAGGAAAGATTATATATATATTTATTTTTTAACAGATTGAGTTGGTGTAGTATATTATTTGGCTTCTATAAAATTTTTGCCCCTAGGAAAGAAAGGAATATATATATATATATTTAACAGATTTAGTTGGTGTAGTATGTTCTCAGTTATCAAAATACTTGAGATTTTGAATTGGTAAATATTAATCGTGTGTGAAAAAGCATGATACATACTGCATGATCTCAACCACATAAAATTGGATCCTGAAGGACACATTCAACTGTAAGATGCTTGTTATTGTGGATGATTTGTTCTTTGTGTTTTTCAATTTCTTATAATGCACATTTGAAATTTAAAAAAACAAAAGTTATTTTTAAAACATGTATGAAGTCCCATTGCTCATATAACAAAATTAGCATATTCCATTCATAATTTGACATTTTCTTTGCAAAAAGTTTTTAAACTTCAGTTAAATTTATTTAATAGATATAGGACTAATCATGTTGTTTCTTCTTAAGGAAGCTTTGGTAGTTTGTGTCTTGGAAAAAATTTATGCATTTGGAGTTGCCAAACTTATTGGCATAACTGTTCATAACACTCTATATCCTTTTAATAAGTATACAATCTGAAGTGACATCTTTTATTTTTGATATTGGTAATATGTATCTTCTATTTTTATGAGTCTGGCTAAACATTTACAGATTTTACTAATCAACTCCAGGAACTAGTTTCTGGATTCATTAATTTTCTCTGTGTGTTTTTTTTAACTTTTAATTTTTAAGTTTTGTGGAGTACACAGTAGGTATATATATTTATGGGGTATATGAGACTTATTATTTTTTTTAGAGAGAGATGGGGTCTCACTATGTTGCCCCAGCTACTCTCAAACTGCTGGACTCAAATGATCATTTCACCTCGGCCTCTGAACCTGCAAGAATTACAGCCACGAGTCAATCTGCCAGACCAGTATGAGCTATTTTGATACAAGCAAACAGTGTATAATGATCACATTGGTATAAATGGGGTATCTATCACCTCAAGCATTCATCCTTTGTGTCACAAATTATCCAATTATGCTCTTTCAGTTATTTTAAAGTGTACAATAAATTATTGTTGACTGTAGTCACCCTATTGTTTAGTCCAACAACAGATCTTGTTCATTCTAATTATATTTTTGTACCCATTAACCATCCACACTTTTCCACTGCACCCCCACCACTACTCTTCCCAGCTTCTGGTAACCATCTTTCTACTCTCTATCTCCATGAACGCAACTGTTTTAATTTTTACTTCTTGCAAATAAGTGAGAACATGCAAAGTTTGTCTTTCTGTCCCTGGCCCCTTTAACTTTAACATAATGTTCATTCATGTTGTTGCAAATGACAAGATCTCATTCTTTTTCATGGCTGAAGAGTACTCCACTGTGTATAAGTACCACATTTTCTTTACCCATTCGACTGTTCATGGACACTTATGTAGCTTACAAATCTTGACTATTGTGAATAGTACTACAATAAACATGAAGGTACAGATATTCCTTTAATGCACTGATTTCCTTTCTTTTGGGTATGTAACCAGCAGTGGGATTGCTGGATCATACGGAAGTTCCATTTTTAGGTTTTTTTTTTTTAAAAAAAAACAATAGATATTTCTTTTTTTTAATTTTTATTGCATTTTAGGTTTTGGGGTACATGTGCAGAATGTGCAAGATAGTTGCATAGGTACGCACATGGCAGTGTGTTTTGCCGCCTTCCTCCCCTTCACCCGCATTTGGCATTTCTCCCCAGGCTATCCCTCCCCAGCTCCATTTTTAGTTTTTTTAGAAATCTCCAAACTGTTCTCCATATTTGCATGCCCATCAACAGCTCAAGGGTTCCCTTTTCTTCACATCCTTGCTAGTATTCATTATTGCATTTTGGATAAAACCCAATTTAACTGGGGTGAGATATCGTATAGTTTCCCTAATAATCAATGATGTTGAACACTTTTTAATATACCTGCTTGCAATTTGCATGCATTCTTTTGAGAAATGTCTATGTAGATCTTTTGCACACTTTAAAATCAGATTATTAGATTTCTTTCCTATTGAGTTGTTTAAGCTCCTTATATATTTTGGTTATTAATCTCTTGTCAGATAGATAGTTTGAAAATATTTCCTCCCATTCTATGGGTTGGCTCTTTACTTTGTTGATTATTTCCCTTGCTATGCAGAAGCTTTTCAACTTGATGTGATCCCATTTGTCCATTTTTACTTTGGTTGACTGTGCTTGTGTGGTATTATTCAAAAATCTTTGCCTAGTCTCATGTCCTGAGGAGTTTCCCCAATGTTTTCTTTTAGGAGTTTCATAGTTTGAAGTCTTAGACTTAAGTCTTTAATCCATTTTAATTTGATTTTTGTATACGGTGAGAGACAGGGGACGTTTCATTCTTCTGCATTTTGATATCCAGTTTTCCCAGCAACATTTATTGAAGAGACTGTCTTTTCCCCGGTGTATGTTCTTGGCATCTTCATCAGAAATGAGTTCACTATAGTGTGGATTTGTTTCTGCATTCTCTATTCTGTTCCCATTGGTCTATGTGTGTTTTTTTTATGCAAGTACCATGCCATTTGGTTACTATAGCTCTGTAGTATAATTTTAGTTCAGGTAATGGAACTCTTCCAGTTTTGTTCTGTTTTCTTAGGATAATTTTGGATATTCTGGGTCTTTTGTGGTTCCACATAAATTTTAGAATTGTTTTTGCTATTTCTGTGAAGAATGTCACTGGTATTTTTATAAGGACTGCAGAGTCTGTAGATTGCTTTGGGTTTGTATGGACATTTTAATATTGATCCTTCCAATCCATTAACATGGAATATGTTTCCATTTTTGTGTCCTCTTCAGTTTTTTAAATCAATGTTTTATAGTTTTTATCATAGAGATATTTTACTTCCTTGGTGAATTCCTAGGTATTTCTATATATTTGTGGCTATCATAAATGTGATTACTTGGTTGATATCTTTTTCAGATTGTTCACTGTTGGCATATGGAACTGCTACTGATTTTTGTATGTTGATATTTTATCCTGGAACTTTATTGAATTTATAAGTTCTAATAGTTTTTTTAGGGAAGTATTTAGGTTTTTTAAAATTTAAAATCATATCATCTGCAAACAAGGACAACTTGACTTCTTCCTAATTTGAGTGCATTTTCTTTCTTTCTCTTGTCTGATTACTCCAGCTAGCCCTTCTGGTACTATGTCAAATAATAGTGATGAAAGTGGGCATCCCTGTTGTTTTCCAGATCTTAGAGGAAAGGCTTTCAGTTTTTCCTCATTCATGTTACTAGCTGTGCCTGTCATTCATGCTTTTATTGTGTTGAGGTATATTCCTTCTAAACACAGTTTTTTGAGGGGATTCATTTTGAAAGTATGTTAAATTTTATCAAAATCTTTTTCAGCATCAATTGAAATTATGGTATATTTTTTGTCCTTCTTTCTGTTGATATGATGTATCACATTAACTTGTATAAGGTGAACCATCCTTGCATCTGGGAATAAATCCCAGTTGATTATGATGAATAATATTTTTAATGTGTTGTTGAATTCAGTTTGCTGGTATTTTGTTGAGGACTTTTGCATGAATGTTTATCAGTGATACTGGCATGTAGTTCTGTTGTTAGATGTGTCTTAGTCTGGTTTTGATATAAGGGTAATACCGGCTTTTGAAATGAATTTGGAAGTATTCTCTTTTCTGTTTTTTTGTAATAGTATGGGTAGGATGGGTATTAGTACTTCTTTAAATGTTTAGTAGAATTACTCAGCAGTGACTAGCTGCAGTGGCTCATGCCTATAAGATGGAACACTTGAGGTCAGAACTGTTAGAACAGCCTGGCCAACATGGCAAAACCCCGTCTCTACAAAAAATACCAAAGTTAGCTGAGAGTGGTGGTGGGCACCTGTAATCCCAGCTACTCAGGAGGCTGAGGTAGGAGAATTGCTTGAACCTGAGAGGTGAGGGTTGCAGTGAGCTGAGATTGCACCACTGCACTCGAGCTTGGCAACAAAATGAGAGACTCTCTCTCTCTCTCTCTTTTTTTTTTTTACGGTTTCAATGGACACTTTTATTGTTTATTTAATGGATCATCAATTTCACCTCCCTGCCTACAAAGGCAATTTCATCTTGTTTCCATGCTGAGCAGTGAAACAGTAACAAAGCTAGTAAGAATAAGCTACATCAAAAGAGAACTAAGCTAACACAGCTCACTAACAGGCAAAATATAAATATATGCACTCTAGAATGCACAATGGTTTAGTCACTAAGAAATTCAAATGGGATCTTGAAGAATGTAGGCATATCCAGGGTGCAGTAAAGATGAGCTGAGATGCTGTGCTACCGTTTAAGGGTTCCTGTCACTGCATCTCTTGGCCACTATCTGAATCAACATGGAAGGTTTTGGCTAATGCCAAGTGGAGATGCAGAAAATGCTAAGTTGACTTGGGGGCTGTGCACAGGAACTAAAAGGCAGGAAAGTACTAAATATTGCTGAGAGCATCCACCCCAGGAAGGACTTTACCTTCCAGGAGCTCTAAACTGGCACCACCCCCAGTGCTCACATGGCTGACCTTATCCTCTGTGTTCCATTTGGCACAGCAAGTGGCAGTGTCTCCACCACCTATGATGGTGATGCAGCCCCTAGAAGTGGCTTTCACCACCTCATCCATGAGGGCTTTGGTTCCCCGGGCAAAAGCTTCCCATTCAAATACCCCCACAGGACCATTCCACACAATCTGCTTAGCCCGAGTGACAGCCTCAGCATACTTCTTGCTGCTTTCAGGACCACAGTCCAAGCCCATCCAGCCAGCAGGTATGCCAGAAGCCACAGTGGCTTGGCCAGTCTTGGCATTCTCATCAAACTTGTCAGCAGTGACAAAGTCAACAGGCAAGGTAATCTTCACACCATTCTTCTCAGCTTTGGACATTAGGTCTTTGACAATCTTGGCTCCCTCTTCATCAAACAGAGAAGTACTGATCTCCATGTTGTTGAGCACCTTAAGGAAGGTAAAAGCCATTCCACCAGCAGTAATCATCTCATTGACTTTGTCCAGCATATTACTGATCAGCTGGATCTTGTCTGCAACTTTAGCTCCGCCCAGGATGGCCAGAAAGGCCTTGGTAAAGTAGTTTAGCTCCTTCTTCATCAAAAAACCACCAGCCATCTGTGGCAGATTGACTCCTACCATGAAGCTGTGGGCTCTGTGAGCAGTGCCAAAAGCATCATTAACATAGACATCCCCTAGCTTGGAAAGTGAAGCTCGGAAAGCTTCTATTTTGGCTGGTTCAGCTTTAACCTTGTTCCCAGAAGCATCTTTTCCCTTCCCTTCTTCCTCCACATGAAAGCAGAGGTTCTCCAGCAGGATGACAGACCCAGCAGCTGGGTTGGCACAGGCTTTCTCCACTTCTGGGCCTACACAGTCCTTCAAGAACAGAACATCCTTGCCCAGAAGAGATTTGAGTTCCACAGCAGCTGGCTCTAAGGAGAACTTGTCAGGCATAGGGACACCATCAGGCCGGCCTAGGTGACTCATAAGGACTACTGACTTGGCTCCATTATCTAAGTAGAATTTGATGCTCGGGACAGCAGCCTTAATCCTCTGGTTGTTTGTTATCTGGTTGTTCTTCATAGGAACATTGAAGTCGACTCTCATAACGACCTGCTTCCCTTTCACGTCCAGCTTGTCCAGCGTCAGCTTGTTAGAAAGAGACATTTTGGAAATACAGCCGGGAGAGAGGTCGGTGATTCAGACAGCGAGAGAGCCGGCTGCGGATGTGCATTTGGTATGCCTGCAGAATGCCGAACCTCTTTTTTTTTTTTTGAGATGGAGTGTCGCTCTTGTTACCCAGGCTGGAGTGCAATGGCACAATCTCAGCTCACCGCAACCTCCACCTCCTGGGTTCAGGCAATTCTCCTGCCTCAGCTTCCTGAGTAGCTGGGATTACAGGCACGCGCCACCATGCCCAGCTAATTTTTTGTATTTTTAGTAGAGACGGGGTTTCACCATGTTGACCACGATGGTCTCGATCTCTTGACCTCATGATCCACCTGCCTTAGCCTCCCAAAGTGCTGGGATTTATGGCATGAGCCACCGCTGATCCTAATAATTTGAGGTAGATTCATCAGAAGGGTGAGTATAGGATGAGACCCCAAATCTTTTCTTTCATTTTGAGGACTTCTGCCATCCATTTTAAAATCAAACCAAACACAGGGACCCTGTCAGCCATTTAAAAATAGTTAGCATGGTTGCCAATCTTATAAGACTCAGGGGACAGGCTTGCCAGGGGGAACTTAGCAAATTGCCCAGTGTCCTCAGGGTGCTAGGATTGTTGGCTTTGTTTTGAACTGGTTTCCTTTCACGGAGAGCCTAGCCATTGCATGGGGCTAAAAGAGGTCGAGAGGCAACTAAGGGTTTCTGCTCAGGGCAACACCCTGGTGTCACCTGAAGGCTTCTGGACTAACTCCAGCCTCTGACAGCCCAAAGGCTGATGGAAACCGGATCTTCAGTCTTTTTCTATCACAATTTTCCTTCTTTCTTGGCCATTATTTCTCCTATCCATTCTCTGTATGCAATGCTGCAGGAATTTTTACAGTATAGGGAAGTAATCCTGTTAGGCAAGATCAGGAAATGCTGTAGTAATTAGGAATACAACTCAAGGGATTGCCAATTTTGTGATTTTCTAGGAAAAGAGGGCTCCCCGACGACTGTCCCCTGCAGTAAGCATCTCTCTACACTTGGTCTGGAGAACATGTGGTATTTCAAGGTCAACAGCACTATCTAGTAGAGTAGGAATCTTCTCCATCAGGCATATTGTTAACCCTTTGCTGAAACACTCTAGCTTCCCAATTCTCCTCCCTTTTTGTGCCCCTCTACTAAAGACTAAGCTTTATGCCCCTTCTGTGAATGTGAAAACTCAACAATGAAGAGGAAAATGTCCTCTGAAACCAAATTTAATCTCAGTACTGTCCCATCAGCAGGAAAACTGCCATCCAGTCCGTACATTCTTTTGAGGCACCTACTCTGTCTCCAATTAAAACAGTACTTAAACAGTAAGGGGATTTTAAGTCCAGAAGTTAACAAAAGCCACTACCTAAGAACGGATACTTTAGTATAGGCCATAATAGCAAGTTAAAGAGCTCAAACTAGCAAACTCCCTCCATTAAGGGACCTTATCCAAATGTAACTGTTACATAGTCTTTCCTGAGATCCATCTATTGGGGAGCCATGCAGATCATACAAGTCTAAGAAGTCAAAGGGAAATCACAAGCAGAGGACTAGAGTCATATTGGTAAGTGTGACTAATCCCAATTGCTTAGTTCCTCCGGTTCCATGGCTGAGGGTCATGCCTGCAACCATGGGAAACTCCTTTAACAGATGTTGGGGCTCAGAGAACCAAGGAGGAAAAATAGTTGCGGGGGATGCCCCTACTGTCTTCCCCTCCACTCTGGGCCATTCCAGGGAAGGAAAAAAAGACTAAAGGGACACTTCTTTCTTGCTTCTCTTTCTAGATGGTTAACAGACTATTTTCAGCCTACACTCCTCTGGAATGCATTCTGAAGCACTGGGACTCCTTTGATCCCAAGATTTTGAAGAAAAAATGGCTCATTTTCTTTTGCATAAGGGTATGGCATTCTTACCATATAAACCAGCCTGGCCTGCAGAGGGGAGCCTTGATTTTAATACTATCCAACAATTAGATCTTTTCTTTAGACAGTAGGGCAAATGGTCCAAAGTCCCCTATGTACAGGCTTTCTTTGCCCTGCAAGACAACCCAGACCTTTGCAAGCCTTGCACAACTGACTCAGCTCTTTTAGCAGTCATATCTGGCAGGCACAAAGGAAATGATTATTCTCCAAAACTAGAGAAGCAACTCCCAGGAGAACCATCTGAGGCAGCTATTGACTGTCCAGGCTCTTCTTGTTCCCATTATTTGGGGCCCTCTTCAAACATGTCCTCAGCTCTTCCAGCTCCACCATCTCCAAAACTCCCCAGTCCCTCATCTTCACTCTTACCCCTACAGAAAATGGCCATAGAGGTGATACCACTAGGATTCAAGTTCTCTTCTCATTGCAGGACATTAGGCAAATAAAGGGAGACTAAGGCCAATTTTCTGATGACCCTGATAGGTATATAGAAGTTTTCCAAAACATGGAGGGATATTACGCAGCTCATAAACCAAACCCTAACACAGCTGAAAAACAGGTAATTCTGCAGGCAGCAGAAAAATTTGGATATGAGCAGTATGTCTCCCATTACAAGCCAAAAAAAGAAAAGAGAAGATGGAGAAAGTGAAGAAACAGGGAAACCATTATTCCCAGTAATAGGAAGAGAAGCAGTACCTGTTGACAACCCTGATTGGAACCCCAGTGAAGCCACAGATGAATGGAAAAGGAAACACTTTCTTTATGTATTTGATGGAGTCTTGTTCTGTTGCCTAGGCTGGAGTACAGTGGGATTGTCTGGCTCATTGTAACCTCCACCTCCTGGGTTCAAGTGATTCTCCTGCCTCAGCCTCCCAAGTAGCTGGGATTACAGGTCCATGCCACCATGCCCAGCTAACTTTTGTATTTTTAGTAGAGATGGGGTTTCACCACGTTGGCCAGGCTAGTCTCAAAACTCTGACCTTGCGATCCACCCATTGACCTCCCAAAGCGCTGGGAATACAGGCGTGAGCCACCACACCTGGCCTAGGAAACACTTTTTAATGTGCATATTGGAAGGCCTATAAAGAACTATCCCCAAGCCTTTTATTACTCTAAGCTGTCCATGATAGACCAAAGCCAGATGAGAATCCTGAAACCTTTATGGAAAGGCTGAGAGAGGCACTAATAAAACACATCTTCTTATTTCCTGATTCAGTCCAGGGACAGCTAATCCTAAATGACAAGTTTATTATACTGGCAGCTCCTGATATTAGAATGAAACTACAAAAAAGTCTACAGAACTAGATAGTGCCTTGGAAAACCTCCTGAGGGTGGCCACCTCTGCCTTTTATAATAGAGACCAGGAGGAGGGCCAAGAGAAAGCAAAAAAACACAAGGACAGAGGCTCAAGTAGCTGCTTTGCAAGCTTGCAAAATTCAGGATCCCTGAGGTGCATCTGCTAGTTGCTACCAATATGGCAACTCAGGGCACTTTATGAGTGCCCAGGTAATAAGAAAAAGCCACCTTGACCCTGTCCAGCCAGTGGTGGGGACCACTGGAAATTGGACTGCCCCTGGAGACAGAGGTCACCAGGTTCTGAACCAGTCGCACAGATGGTCCAACAGGACTAACAGGTTCTGGAACTCAAACCCCAGCTCCAGTGGCTCAAACTGCCATTACTGCACAGGAGCCCTGGGTGATGCTGGAAATTGAAGGAAGGAAAGTGGACCTCCTTCTGGACATTGGACCCAGCTTCTCTTTTCTCTCTAATCCAGGCCTCCCCTCTTCCTATAGCATGACCATAAGGGACAGCTCAGGAAAGGTTCTAACTTGATATTTTTCTCAATCCCTTAATTGTAGTTGTGGGGGACCTATTATTTACACATGCCTTCTTAATTATGCCTAAAAGTCCCATTCCCATTTTAGCTCACTTAGGGGCCAGCATCCTTTTAGCCCTGGGACAAACTCTTTGTCTCCCCCTGGTGGAAGCTAATATTAATCCAGAAGTGTGGGCAATTAAAGGAATAGGTTGAGCTGTAACTGCTAGGTCAATCCAGATCCATCGCAAGGATCCCAGTTATTTTCCTAACTAGAGACAATATCCCCAAAAGTCAGAAGCAGGAAAGGGCTAGAAGCCGTTATTAATAACCCAAGGATGCAGGGGCTCCTCAAACCCTCTAACAGCCCTGCAGTACCCCAATATTAGGAGTCCAAAAACCCAACAGGGAATGGTGACAAGTTCAGGACCTCCACCTCATTAATGAGGTCATAGTCCCAATTCATCCAGTGGTCCCTAATTCCTATGCCATACTGACTCAAATATCTGAGAGAACTAAACTGTTCACAGTCCTAGATTTAGAGGATGTCTTTTTCTGTATACTGTTACATCCTGAGTGTCCCTCCCTCCCTCCTTCCCTCCCTCCCTTCTTTCCACCCTCTCTCCCTCCCTCCCTCTCTCTCTTTCTTTCTTTCTTGATGGATTTCATTCTTGTCACCCAGGCTGGAGTGCCAAGGGGTGATCTCGGCTCACTGCAACACTGGCCTCCTGGGTTCAAGTGATTCTCCTGCCTCAGCCTCCCAAGTAGCTGGGATTACAGATACCCACCACCATGCCCAGCTAATTTTTGTATTTTTAGTAGAGATGGGGTTTCACCATGTTAGCCAGGCTGGTCAGGGACTCCTGACCTCAGGTGATTCACCTGCCTCAGCCTCCCAAATGTTGGGATTACAGGCATGAGCCACCACGCCCAGCATGAAGCTCTTCTTAATTTCTTAGCCAACAGTGAATATAAAACTAAAATCTAAATCCCAGCTTTGCAAAACCTCAGTGAAGTACCTGGGTTTAGAGCTGTCTGAAGGGACCAGAGCATTAGGGGAAGAAAGGATTAAGCCCATTTCCTCCTTACCCCTCCCTAAAGCCCTCAAGCAACTAAGAGGATATTTGGGCATTACAGGATTTTGCAGACTATGTATACCTGGGTATGGTGAGATAGCTCTCTCATTATGTCATCTCATAAAAGAACTCAAGTGGCTAAAACTTATCTCCTAACCTGGGAACCTGAAGCCCAGAAGGCCTTTAACCAGCTAAAGCAAGTCTTACTTAAGTCTTCTCATAAGGAGGGGCTTCAAACATTATCAGAAAGGAATGGAATGGCCCTGGGAGTTTTAACTCAAGCCCAAGGACAGCTCAACTAGTAGGCTACCTGAGTAAGAAAGTTGATTTGGTGGCTGAAGGATGGCCAGCATGCTTCCAAATAGTTGCTATGGTGGCCCTTCTGAGACCAGAGGCCTCCAAATTAACCCTGGGAAATGGCTTAACTGTTTATATCCCATATAATGTAGCAGGATTGCTGTCTTCTAGTGTGAGCCTTTGGCTAACAGACAGCTGGCTTCTTAAGTATCCGGCTCTGGTGCTAGAAGAGTCAGCAGTTCAGTTAAAAACTTGTTTTCAACTAAACTTAGCCACTTTCCTCCCCGAGGAAACTGGGGAAGCCGAACATCAATGTGAGCAAGTTGTGGTACAAACACATGCAACCAGGGAGAATCTCAGGGAAACTCCCCCAGGAAATCTGGACTGGGCCCTCTTCTCAGAAGGAAGTTCCTTCACAGAACAAGCAGTCCATAAGGCAAGTAGTCACTCTGAATGATGTTACTGAAGGTGTGCCCCTTGTTCCAGGCACAAGCACTCAACTAGCTGAACTGAGAGCTCTTACAAGATCAATTGAATGAAAAAAGAGAAGCATAGCTAACATTTACATCAATTCCAAGTATGCTTTCTTAGTCCTTCATGCTCATGATGCCATTTGGAAAGAAAGACACTTTCTTACTGCTAATGGATGCCCTATACAATACCAACAGGAAATTAGCAGGTTATTATCTTTGGTTTTCCTTCCATAAGAGGTAGCAATGATGCATTCCAAGGGATGTCAGAAGAGAATAGATAAAATTGCTGAAGGAAACAAGTTAGCTGATCATGCAGCCAAGTCAGTGGCAAGGAAACCTCAGGGCATCAACACATTTGGGGCCCCTCTAATCTGGAAAGGCTCCATAGAGAAATTAAGTCTCAGTACTTGCCTGCAGAGATAGGATGGACCATCTCTTGAGGGTACACTTTCCAGCCCTCAGGATGGCTATGGTCAGAGGATGTCAAACTCCACTTGCCAGCCTCTAGCCAGTGGAAAGCCCTTAGGATCCTTCACCAAGCTTTTCACTTGGGAAAAGATAAAACTTTCCAGTGTGCCCAGAAATTGTTTTCAGGAGAGAACTTAAACAGGTTGCTAGTGCTTCTGAAGTCTCTCTTAAAAATAATCCACTCAACAGGTGGCTTCTTCTTCCTCAAACCTAAAGGATGGGAAGCTATCCAGGGGAGGACTGGCAGATAGACTTTACCCATATGCCAAAGATGAAGAGCAGCCAATACCTCCTGATATGGGTAGATACTGTCACTAACTGGGCAGAAGCATTTCCATGCCATAAAGAAAAGGCCTTTGAGGTAATAAAAGCATTAGTTAATGGAATAACTTTCTGCTTTGGTCTACGTAAGCACCTCCGAAGTTACAACAGCCCCTTGTTTAAGGCAACTACCATATACCACATGGAGGGACTCAAAGGAACTAGGCATAAAGTATCATCTCCATTGCACTTGAAGACTCCAGGAATGGTAGAGAAGGCAAACAATATTATCAAAAGACACTCAGAAAACTGTCCCAAGAAACTCACCTTCCTTGGGTCACTCTTCTTCCAATGACTTTACTGTAAGTAAGAAATATCCCTTCAAAGTTAGGTCTGAGTCCTTTCAAAATGCTGTATGGATGGCCTTTCCTTACTAATGATTTCTTAATAGACTAGAAGACCTCTGAATTAATTAGGCATGTAACCTCTCTGGCTCACTTTCAAAAGGAATTAACTCAACTAGTAGAAGCCCAATCCCAATAAATAGGATTACCTTTATTTAACCCAGGAGATTTCTGGTATTAGTAAAAGTTCTCCCTTCTTTCTTTCTCTCTCTAAGTCCAAGCTGGGAAGTGTCTTACACCATTCTCCTTTCAACTTCCTTGGTAGTAAAAGTTAGTGGAATCAACTCCTGGATACATCATACTTTTGTCAAAGCCTGGAAAGCTGAGGGAGCAAACCTGGACAGCCCAGAGGAACATTTTAGATATCAATGTGAAGAAACAGAAGATCTTAAGGTGAAAATTATAAAAGATAAGTAAATGACTGAGAGCTACTCATTCTACTCAGTCCCACCTTTACCTTTCCAGATACTTTCAGTCATTTCTACTTTTCCCCCTGAGATTTACTGTCAAATATTATAACTTCTTTTTGACTCATACTTGCAGGGAGATTTTTATTATCCATGGGATTACATTAGTAACTTCATAGACCGCCCCCCAAAGGGAAATTCTGTATCTTGGTGAGCAAATTTTAGATTGAAGTTATCTACTACACCACCCTTGTGGGAATTATTTACAGTAGGACTATATACCATAGCACCCCTGTAGTATTTTGCTTAATTATTATCCTTATAGCAGGGATAATAGTTACCAAGAAGAAGCATGAAAATTTTACTATCACTGAGTCTGCTAGGACTTTTTATTAGATTTGGTAATATGTAACACCCTTTAGCTCCTACAATATCAACAGTGCACCTTAGTGATGCAAAAATGGTTACAAGGAAAAAAGATTTTATATAATAAAGGATCTTGTATGGTAAATTCCTGTTCTAAAAGAAATAATTGGTTGTTTAAAAAGAGGGCTATTTAGGACAAGTCAGAAAGTTTAAGCATATCATAAATGGTCTGTGTAAGTCATGAAAGGATTAATCATTGAAGGAAAGATTTAGCCAGTTATACTCAAGCCACCCAATCCAATGCCACTATCCAAAAATAGTTACTTTTATATGTTTCTGGTAAAGTTTCAGCAACATCTGGTGGAAGCCAACCAGTATTTAACAAATATCAAAGAAACTCTACTGTCATGGTTATGGACTATAGTATCCCCACTAATAGCAGTAATCTTAATACTCATATTCAAACCATATATTCCAAACCTTCTTGTAAAACTTATTGCTTCTAAGGGAGAAGCTATTAAACTCCAAATGGTGCTGCAGACAGAACAATGCATAGACATGCCTTTCCTCCGAGGACCCTTAGATCAACCCCAAGAGGAGTCCTAGCTGCTGTTCCCCACACAACACCCTGCTTCATCAGGAAGTAGCCAGAAAGAATAATCATCCAACACCCCCTAACAGCAGTTAGGATTACAACTCCTGGGGGAAGAAATATGATATAGGAGCTAGAATGAAATTATTTAGGCAGATAGTTAGGGTAAAAGGAGTCAGTCCTTGGCAAGGCTTACCTTTTAAGAAAAAGCAGTCCCCAAATCATTTCTATTCTAAAAAAGAGCAGCCCGCAGACATAGATAAATTAAGCTGCAGACATAGATAAGCAAGCTGGAGGCTTGCAAGTGTGAATGCTGGCAGTTGTGCCAATAGGAAGGGCTTACAAGGAAGCTACGTATGTTCAATGTGGAGGCTCCATCTTCTCTTTTGTCACTATGTGTACAATCAGGTGCAGGCAACATGACACTGACCATCTGAAATAATAAAAGATCAGGTGTGGGCTGGCCAGGTTCTTTGCATGGTATGCAAATGGCACACCTGTTCTGACCAATTTTTCATGCCCTATGTAAATCAGACACTGGTTCTTCAAGTTCACCTATAAAACTTCCTGCATTTTACCTCAGAACTCTCATCCTATTTTTCTCCAGGACCCATCTCTGGGCAGAGAGCTCTTCTCTTTCTTTCACCTATTAAACTTCTGCTCTTAACCTCACTCTGGTGTGTCCAGGTCATAGTTTTTTTTTCTTTTCTTTTTTAAATTTAAAGACGGGGTTTCACTGTGTTAGCCAGGATGGCCTTGATTTCCTGACCTCATGATCTGCCCACCTCAGATTCCCAAAATGCTGGGATTACAGGCCTGAGCCACCGTGCCTGGCCCCATGTCATAGTTTCATGTGGCCATGGGACAAGAAATCTTGGGTATTATCAAGACGAATGACACTGCTTCAGTGGGATGATTTAATTTCCTGCTTTTTATTTTTTCTTTATCTTTTGCATTTTTTTTTTTTTTGAGATAGTGTCTTGCTCTGTCACCCAGGCTGTAGTGCAGTGGCATAATCATGCTACACTACAGCCTCAATCTTCCAAGATCAAGTGATCCTTCCATCTTAGCCTCTAGTATAGCTGGGAGTACAAACACATGCCACCAAGCCCAGATAATTTTTGCATTTTTTATAGAGATGAGATTTAGCCACACTGCCCAGTCTGATCTCAAACTCCTGAGCTGAAGTAATCCACTCATCTTGGCTTCCCAAAGTTTTGAAACTTACAGCCACTGTGCCTGACCTGTTGTATGATTTCTGATTTGAGGTTATCATAAGGCTTGCAAATATATGATAACCCATGATTTTAAATTGACAACAATGCTGATTACATAAACAAAAACTAATAAAAACTCTACACTTTAATTTTGTCTCTCTGCTTAACTTTTTGTTGCTTCTATGTATATTTTATGGTACAGTCTACATCTCAGAAAAGTTGTAGTTATTAGTTATTGGCTCATTTTCTTGTCTTTCTACTTAACATATGGATAGTTTACACACCACAATGTACAGTGTTATAATATTGTGTTTTTCTGTGTACTTACTATTACCAGTGAGTTTTGTACCTTCAGATGATGTTTTAATCGCTCAGTAATGTCATTTTATTTCAGACTGAGGTATTCTGTTTGGTATTTCTTGTAGGGCAGATCTGCTGTTGAGGTAATCCCTCAGGTTTTGTCTGGGAATATCTTTTTTTCCCTTCACATTTGAAGGATATTTTTGCTGAATATACTACTGTAGGTTAGAAGGGTTTTTTTCCACTTCAGCATTTTAAATGCGTCATACCCCTCTCTCTTGGCCTGTTAGGTTTCCACTGAAAAGTCTGCTGGAACCATACTGAAGCTATTGTGTGTTAGTTTTCTCTTGATGCTTTTGATTCATTCTTTGCCCTTGACCATGGGGAGTTTGAATATTAAATGTCTTGAGGTAGTCTTTTTTGGGTTAAATCTTCCTGGTGTTCTATAATCTTCTTATACACAAATACTGATATCTTTCTCTAAGAGATTTGGGGAGTTCTCTATTATTATCCCTTTAAATAAACTTTCTACCTCTGTCTCTCTCTACCACCTTTAAGGATAATAGCTCTTAGATTTGCCCCTTTGGTGCTATTTTCTAGGTCATACTGGTGTGATTCATTCTTTATTTGTCTCCTCTGACTGGGTATTTTCAAAGAGCCTGTCTTCAAGAACACAATTTCTTCTGTTTGATCAATTGTGCTGTTGACTCTGGGGCATTCTGCAGTATGTCAGCTGCATTTTTCAACTTCAGAAATTCTGCTTCATTCTTTTAAATTATTTCAATTTCTTTGTTATATTTTATCTGATAGAATTCTGAAATCCTTTATCTTAAAGTTCATCAGCTATTTTGAATTCTCTGAAAGGAGACATATCTCTGTTCTCCAGGATTAGTCCCTGGTACTTTACTGAGTTTATTTGGTGAGGTTATGTTTTCCTAGATGGTCTCAATCCTTGTGGATGTTTGTTGGTGTCAGGGCATTGAAGAGTTAGGTATTTATTGCAGCCTCCACAGTCTGGGCTTGTTTGTATCTACCCATCTTGGGAAGATTTTCCAGGTATTTAGAAGACCTTCAGTGTTGTGATTTAAGTTTTTGGTCACTGTAGCCATACTAACATTAGAGGACAACTCAAGCACAGTGATGCCATGCTTCTTGCAGATTCATAGAGGTACTGCCTTGGTGGTCCTAGATAAAATCCAGAATTCTCTGGATTACTAAGCTGAGACTCTTATTCTCTTCCCTTCATTTCTCCCAAACAAATGGAGTATCTCTCTTTGTGCTGAGCTGCTTGGAGCTGGAGGAGGGATGACACAAGCACCCTGGCGACAACCACCATTGGGACAATGCTGTGTCAGATCTGAAGCCAGCAAAGCACTTGGTCTTGTCCAAGGCCCACAGTAACTGCTGCCTGGCTACTGCCTATGTCCACTCTTGGCCCTAGGGCTCTACAATCAGCAAATGGCAAAACCACCCAAACTTGTGTCCTCCCCTTTGGGGCAGCAAGTTCCCCTAGGCTCTGGGTGGGTCAAAAGATGCCACCCAGGAACAAAGGCCTGGATTTGGATACCTTAGGAATCTACCTAGTGCTCTATTTCACTATGGCTATGCTGGCACCCAAACCACAAGACAAACTCCTTCCCACTCTTCCTTTCCATTTCTTCAGAGAGAGGAGTTGCTCCTCATATTGACCACCAACATAGGTCCACGAAAGTAATGCCAGGTTTCCACTGATGTTCATTCAAGGCTCAAGGGATCTTCAGTCAGCTTTTAGTGAATGCTTCTAGGTCTGGGACTCATCCTTTAGGGCAGTGGTCTCCCCTCTGGGCCAGGTTAGGTACATAAATGACATCCATGAATCAAGCCCCGGAATCAGGGACCAAACGCTTGGTTGGTGCTCTACTCCACAGTGGCTAAGCTGGTACCTAATCTCCAATACAAGTCCTCTTTACTCTCCCATCTGTTTTTCTTGAGTGTTAGTAGTATCTCCTTGTAGCCACCACAGTTGAAAATGTATTGGGTCACACTTGAAGCTAGCACATCTCAGTCTCAGCTGGGGCCTATGGTGTATTACCTGGTCACCACTGTTGGTCATTAATGGCCCAAGGACGTTTTTAGCCAAAATGTAATGAATCTTGACAGGACTGGGTCCTTCCCTTCAAGGCAGCAGGTGCCCTTCTTGTGGAGGGTGTATCCAGAAATGTCATATGGAAGCTGGGGTGAGAATGGGGGGCCTCATTTCACTACTTGGTTCACTGTCCTATTGCTGGTATCTAAGTTATAAGTCTTCCTTATTCTTCCCTTTCCTCTCAAGTGAAAGGAAGGAGTCTCTCCTGGAGCTGTGAGCTGTGCTGAGTGGGATTGGGAGAGGGGTGAAGCAAACAATTCCTTGGTCACTATGGAATCTCACTGGGTGGTGTGAATCTTGCCCAATAATTGCAATCCTTGTGGCCTAGACTGCCTTTGAAGTGTATTTAGGACACCAGAGCATGTTACCTTGCAATGGTGAGGACTGCTGAAACTCAGTGTATTAGTCCATTTTCATGCTGCTAATAAAGACATGCCCAAGAATGGGTAATTAATAAAGGAAAGAGGTTTAACTGACTTACAGTTCACCATGGCTGGGGAGGCCTCAGGAAGCTTACAATCATGGCAGAAGGGGAAGGAAACACATTCATCTTCACATGGCAGCCAGAAGGAGAAGGAGCAAAAAAGGGAAAGTCCATTATAAAACCATCAGATCTCATGAGAACTCACTATCATGAGAACAGTAGCATGGGGCCAACCATCCCCATGATTCAATTACCTTCCACCAGGCCCCTCCCATTACATGTGAACTACAGGAACTACAATTGAAAACGAGATTTGGTTGGGGACACAGCCAAACCATCATTCTGCCACTGGCTCCTCTCAAATCTTATGTCCTCATATTTCAAAACCTCTCATGGCTTCCTAACATTCCCAAAATTTTAACTCATTCCAGCATTAACCCAAAAGTCCAATTCCAAAGTCTCATCCAAGACAAGGCAAATCCTTTCTGCCTATGAGCTTGTAAACTTCAAAGCAAGTTAGTTACTTCCTAGATACAATGGGAGTGCAGGCATTAGGTAAATATACCTGTTCCAAATGGGATAAATTGGCAAAAACAAAGGAGCTACAGGCCCCCTGAAAGTCTGAAATCCAATAGGGTAGTCATTAACACTTAGAGTTCCAAAATGATCTCCTTTAACTCCATGTCCCACATACAGGTCATGCTGATGTGAGCTGTGGGCAGCTCTGTCCCTGTGGCTTTGCAGGGTACAGCCCCCCTCCTGGCTTCTTTCATGGGCTAGTGTTGTGTCTGTAGCTTTCCTGGGAGCATGATGCAAGCTGTCAGTGGATCTTCCATTCTGGGGTCTGGAAAATGGTGGCCCTCTTTTCACAGCTCTACTAGGCAGTGTTCCTATCAGGACTTTGTGTGGGGGTGCTAACCCCACATTTCCTTTCCACATTACCCTAGCAGAGGTTCTCCATGACGGCCCCACCCCTGCAGCGAACTTCTGCCTGGACAGCCAGGCATTTCCATACATTCTCTGAAATCTAGGTGGAGGTTCCCAAACCTCAATTCTTGATTTCTGTGTACCTGCAGGCTCAACACCACATGGGAGCTGCCAAGACTTGGGGCTTGCACCCTCTGAAGCCATGGCCCAAGCTGTACTGTGGTTCCTTTTAGCCATGACTAGAGCAGCTGGGAGGCAGGGCACCAAGTCTCTGGCTGCACAGAGAAGCGGGGGTCTAGCCCATGAAACAATTTTTTCCTCTTAGGCCTCTGGGCCTGTGATGAGAAGGTCTTTGACATGCCCTGTAGACATTTCCCCATGGTGTAACCACCATTCAGCAACTTGCTACTTACGCAAATTTCTGTACCAGGCTTGAATCTCTCCCCAGAAAATGGGTTTTTCTTTTCTACTGCATGGTCAAGTTGCAAATTTTCCAAACTTTTATGCTCTGCTTCCTCTTGAATACTTTGCACTTAAAATTTTCTTCCACCAGATACCCTAAATCATCTCTCTCAGGTTCAAAGTTCCACAGATTTCTAGGGCAGGGACAAAATGCCACCAGTCTCTGCAGATACATATCAAGAGTGACCTTTGCTCCAGTTGCCAATAAGTTCCTCATTTCCATCTGAGACCACCTCAGCCTGACTTCATTGTCCACATCAGTATCAGCATTTTGGTCAAAGCAATTCAACAAATCTCTGTGAAGTTCCAAACTTCCCCACATCTTCCCATCTTCTGAGCCCTCCAAGTCTCTAGGAAGTTCCAAACTTTCCTACATTTTTCTGTCTTCTTTTGAGCTCTCCAAACTGTTTCAACCTCTGCTGATTACACAGTTCCAAAGTCACTTCCACATTTTCAGGTATCCTTATAGCAGCACCCCATTCTACTGGTACCAATTTACTGTATTAGTCTGTTCTTACAGTTATAATAATTTAGTGGCCTTGACTACTAATTTGATCATCTATGTCTTCTTTGGTTGGTTAAGATTGCTTTTTCTCATTGTTGTGTCATATTTTCCTGCTTCTCTGCATTCCTGGTAATTTTGTTTTGAAGAGATGGGGTCTTGCTATTTTGCCCAGGCTGGAGTACAGTGCATATCCACAGGTGTGACCATAGCACACTGCAGCTTTGAACTCCTGGGCTCAAGTGATCCTCCTGCCCCAGCTTTCTGAATAGCTGGGACTACAGCTGTACACCACTAATCCCAGTCATGATAACTTTTGATTGAAGGCACTCTGAATTTTGCATTATTAGATGAATAGTTTATTCCTGCAAATATTCTTGAGGTTTTATTCTTTAGCATGGTTATTTGGAAAGTTTTATCATTTCAGGTTTTGCTTTAAAGGATTTTTATCCTTTCAGGTTTTGCTTTAAAGGACTTTTAACTGTTACCCAAGAGTCATTTAGTCTAGGGTTTATTTCCCCATTATTGAGGCAACATTCTTGCAAATTCTATCTGATTGCCTGGAAATGATGAGATTTTCTCACCCCTAGTCATGGAAACAAAAAGTATTTTTAGAGCTTTCTGAGCTTGGAGGATTGTTCCAATTATTCAAGTGGTTCTTTCCCTTGCCTTAAGTAGTTTCCTCACATAGTCACTGATAATTTATCATCTGAAAATTTAAGGGAAATTCTTTAATTTCCAGAGTTCTCTGTGTAGCTCTCTTCTCTCTAGTTCTGTGCCCTGTGAATTATAGCCTTCTTAGCCTCCCCAGATTTCTAGCTCTGTCTCTTCAACTCAAGGTCACAGTCTGGAAACTTATTAATATAGCCCAGGTAATAAGCTGGGGAAAATAAAGGGCTCAGCCTCTCTCAGAAATCATCATCTTTTGTTGCTTCATGTCAAATATTTTAAGTGTTGATTTGTAGCTTTTGTCAGGCCTTTTAATTTAGGCAGTCTGCAGGCACTGACGACCCTCATATTTAAAAGCAATCTGCTTTTTGTTGCCACTGTTGCTGTCAAGACAGGGTCTTGCTCTGTTGCCTAGCTTGAAGTGCAGTAGAGTGATCATGGCTCACTACAGCCTTGAATGCTCAGGTTCAAGTGATTCCCCCACCTCAGCATCCTGAGTAGCTGGGACCAAAGGCCACATCACCATCTGCAGTCTCGTTATGTTGTCCTTGCTAGTCTTGAACTGCTGGGCTCAAGCAATGCTCCTGCCTCAGCTTCCCAAAGTGTGCACACTCCCATAGGTAGATCTAGAAAGATGAAGGAATTTGAGGGAGACTGTACCTGAAAATATAAGTTATTTCTTGAGAGTGTTGGGTATGGAGCAAAGAGAGTGGCTGAAAGACTAATAAATGCTTAATATATTTGTAGTGAGAAAGGGAAAGGAAGCTAACAGGAAGAATTTAGTCTGTCAAGAATTGTTAAGAGCTGACTCAGAATGGAAACTATAAATTTATAAAGGTGTCAGATGTACATAGTGACTATTCATTAATGGCCAGCTATCCACGAATAAGAATTGACAAGGCACATGGTAGAAGGACAGGAGCAAAGGAAGTAAGAGTGTTGGTTGGGAAGACTGAATCAGTAATTTAACTCTTAGGGTCAAGTCACTAATAAGTAGAAGTATAAAGATAAACTTTATTTTAATCCTAACAAATTAGAAATCTGAATTAGTATTCAAATTGAACTATCAATGTATCAATATCTTTAATGTTTAATTATCAGGAAAGATGAACTCCATACTACTACTTTCTAAGGATACATTTATATCTCATAAATTTAATATATGGTATAAAGACATTAAATCTGAACCGTTGAGAGCTTTTATAATTTGAAGGCCTAAATATGTCATGTTAATAATGCTGCCTTTTTTTCACTTTTTGAATTTTTAACAGTACATAGGAGGTATATATATTTTAGTACAAGATATACATTGATAAAAGCTGCCTTATTTTTATTCTACCAGAGCTACCATTTTAAATGGAATCCCTAACCCAGAGTCCATCTATTGATACTAACAACAAACATATATCATTATATTGAACAATTCTACCTATAAAACAGGAATAATAGGGATGTTATGAGGATTAAAGGAGTTAATCAATAACAAGTGCTGATATGGTCTGGCTGTGTCCCCAGCTAAGTCTCAAATTGTAGCTCCCATAACTCCCATGTGCCATGGAAAGGACCTGCTGGGAGGTAATTGAATAATAAGGATGAGTCTCTCCCATGCTGTTTTCATGATAGTGAGTCTCAAGAGATCTGAGAGTTTTATAAAGGGGAGGTCCCCTGCATATTCTCTGCCTGCCAGCTGCCATGCAAAATGTGACTTTGCTTCTCCTTTGCCTTCCACATGATTGTGAGGCCTCCTAAAACAAGTGGAACTGTAAGTCAATTAAACCTCTCTCTTTTCTTTTTGTATAAATTACCTAGTCTGGGTTAAGTCTTTCTTAGCAGCATTAGAACAGATTGATACAGTAAATTGGTACCAGGTAGTGGGACACTGCTGTAAAGATACCTGGAAATGTGGAAGCAACTTTGGAACTGGGTAACAGGCAGAGGCTGGAACAGTTTAGAGGGCTCAGAAGAAGAAAGAAAAATGTGGGAAAGTTTAGAACTTCCTAGAGACTTGTTGAATGACTTTGACCGAAATGCTGATAGTGATATGGACAATAAGATCCAGGCTGAGATGGTCTCAGATGGAGATGAGAAACATGTTGGAAACTGGAGCAAAGATCACTCTTGCTATAAAAAGAGACTGGTGGCATTTTGCCCTGCCCTAGACATCTGTGGAACTTTGAACTTGAAAGAGATTATTTAAAGTACCTAGTGGAAGAAATTTCTAAGCAGCAAAGCATTCAAGAGGTAACAGAGCATAAAAGTTTGGAAAATTTGCAGCCTGAGAATGCAGTAGAAAAGAAAAACCCATTTCCTGAGGACAATTTCAAATGGCTGCAGAAATTTGCATAAGTAACGAGGAGGCAAGTGTTATTCACCAAGACAATGGGGAAAATGTCTCCAGGGCATGTTGGAGACCTTCACTGTAGTCTCTCCCATCACAGGCCCAGAGGCCTAGGAGGAAAAAATAGTTTTGTGGGAAGACCCTGCTCTGCGCAGCCTAGGGATTTGGTGCCCTGCCTCCAGTAGCTCTAGCTGTGGCTAAAAGGGCCAAGGTATAGCTTGGGCCATGACTTCAGAGGGTGCAAGCCCCAAGCCTTGGCAGCTTATATGTGGTGTTGAGCCTGTGGGTGGCTAGAAGTCAGTAACTGCGGTTTGGTAACCTTCGTCTAGATTTCAGAGGATGTTTGAAAATGCCTAGATTTCTAGGCAGAAGTTTGCTGCAGGGGTATGGCCCTCATGGACAATCTCTCCTAGGGCAGTGAAAGAGAAATTTGGAGTTGAAGCGCACACACAGAATCCCCACTAGGGCACTGTGTAATGGAGATGTGAGAAGAGGGTCACCATCCTCCAGACCCTGATATGGTGGATCCATTGACAACCGGCACCATGCACCTGGAAAAGCCATATACAATGTGAATCCATGAATGCAGCCAGGAGGGGCGCTGTGCCCTGCAGGGTCAGAGTTGCCCAAGATCATGGGAACCCACCTCTTGCGTTGGTGTGACCTGGATGTGGGACATCGAGTCAAAGGAGATCATTTCAGAGCTTTAAGGTTTGGCTGCCTCACTGGACTTCAGACCTGCATGGGGCCTGCAGCCCTTTTGTTTTGGACAATTTCTCCCATTTAAAATGGGTGTATTTACCCAATACCCTACCTCCATTGTATCTAGGAAGTAACTACCTTGCTTTTGATTTTACAGGCTCATAGGGAGAAGGGATTTGCCTTGTCTCAGATGAGACTTCATGGACTTTTGAGTTAATGTTGAAACGTGTTAAGACTTTGGGGGGCTGTTGGGAAGGCATAATTTGTTTTGAAATGTGAGGATATGAGATTTGGGAGGGGCCAGGGGTGGAAGGATATGGTTTGGCTGTGTCCCCACCCAAATCTTGAATTATAGCTGCCATAATTCCCACATGTGGGAGAGACCACATGGGAGGTAAATGAATCGGTGGGTATTTCCCATGCTGCTTTCGTGATAGTGAATAAGTCTCTTGGGATCTGAGGTTTTATAAAGGGGAGTTTCCCTACATATGCTCTCTCTTGCCTGGTACCATGCAAGACTTGACTTTGCTCCTCCTTTGCCTTCTGCTATGATTGACTGTGAGGCCTCCCCAGCCATATGGAACTGAGAGTCAATTATGCCTCTTTTCCGGTCAGGCACAGTGCCTCATGCCTGTAATCCCACCACTTTGGAAGGCTAAGGTGGGTAAATCGCCTGAGGTCAGCAGTTTGAGACCAGCCTGGCCAACATGATAAAATCCGTCTCTACAAAAAAATACAAAATATTAGCTGGTGTGGTGGTAGACACCTTTAATCCCAACTACTCAGGAGGCTGAGGTAGGAGAATCGCTTGAACCTGGGAGGTGGAGGTTGCAGTGAGCCAAGATCATGCCATTGCACTCCAGCCTGGGTGACAAAAGTGAAACTCTTTCTGAAAACAAAAACAAAAACAAAACCCCTCTTTTCCTTTACAAATTACCCAGCCTGGGGTATGTCTTTATTGGCAGCATGAGAACAGACTAATATAAGTGCCTAGAATAGTCACTGATAAACAGTAAACACTCAATGAAAGTCAGCCATTATTAGTATAACTATAAACCTGTGGCAGAATTACTTACAAATTCATATTAATTTTAAAAATTAAGTATTACTAGAAAAAATAGCAAATAATAGTCTAATTAAGAACAGACATTCCTCATCCCTCTTCCTTTCTCCGCCATTGTGGTGTGTGCTTGACTCCACTTCTCGCCATGTCATCTCAAAAGACTTTCAGGATTAAACAATTCTTAGCCAAAAAGCAAAATCGTCTCATTCCCCAGTGGATTAGGATGAAAACTGGTAATAAAATCAGGTTCAACTCCAAAAGGAGACAATGGAAAAGAACCAAGTTGATTCTATAGGGAATTCCACATGAGATGGCATGCATATTTATGCCATCTGAAGGTCACAATCATGTTACCATATCAAGCTGAAAATGTCACCACTATTTGGAGAGTTGGACATGTTTTATTGGGATTATATTTTTTTCTCTCTGAATCTGTTATGAATGCATTGGTTGACCGGGTTTAGTAATAAATATGTGAGACCTTCCATTTCCAAAAAAAAAAAAGAAAAAAAAAAAGAATTCACATTCCTCTACGTACTTACACATTTTAACAATGATTTTTATATAAAAAGCAAAGGAAAGCAGCAAGTTTAAGCCAAAAAATAATAAATAAAATAATCAATTTTCTCTAAAAATATAATTAAGTTTTAGAAGGGCTTTCTTTTAAAATACTGAAATATAAAATTTATTCAAAAGTAAAATAACAGATTCTATGAAGCAAGAGCTACATATAATAGGTAAACACAGCACAGTACCAAAAATTCCATTTTTTTCATCACATCAGTATCTTCTTTTAATTACACATTTTCTCCCTGGAATAGGCAAATAATAGATTAATATCTGAAATATTCCTAAACTGATTTAGCATTAAAAGTCTACTATAATAACAGGAGCACTTAAAGCAAGAGAGAGAAATATTTAGTCTACTGAAAAACATGAATCACAAAAAGTCAATAATGAACCAAATGAATATAAAAAGCAGGCCAAGTGCAGTGGCTCACACCTGTAAGCCCAGCACTTTGGGAGGCTGAGGTCAGGAGTTCGAGACCAGTCTGACCAACATGGCGAAACCCTGTCTCTACTAAAAAATAAAAAAATTAGCTGGGCATGGTGGTGAGCACCTGTAATTCCAGCTGCTCGGGAGGCTGAGGCAGGAGAATCACTTGAATCTGGGAGGGGGAGGTTGTTGTGAGCTGAGAATGTGCCACCGCATTCCAGCCTGGGTGACAAGAATGAAACTCCGTCTCAAAAAAAAAAAAAATTCTGGCTTGGCGAGGTGGGTGTGAATTTGAGGTTAAACTAATTTTAAAACTCAAAAAAAGGAACATAAAAATAACATATGTAGACATCAGTGTCACATTATGGTTTGATTGAGAGCACAATAAACAAGGATGACTAGCTAAGTGAAAAAAGTCAATGAAAAGAAGCAAAAAATACCAAAAAAGGAAAAAGACAAAAGAGAACTATTTACATATAAAAGCAGTTCAACATAAAGAGGAAAAATAGAGGGGAAAAGCCCAGGGATTTTTTAAAAAATGAGCCAAATTTTCTTGTCATACCTTTAACTTTACTGGCGGTGTGAACTTGAAAATATTATGCCTCTAGGTATTACCTGTTCTCCTGTTTAATATTGTTTTTTTCCATCTTTGTTTTCCCTATAGCTAATTTCCTAAATTATTTTTATCTTACTGCATGATATATGTACCATATATTGAAAAATACAAATAAGAGGGATAGAAGCACTAACTTCTTATAAATTCCTAATAAACCATGAATTAGCTCATTAATCCGTATTCACAGCACTTCCATTGCTCTAATCCAAAACAGGATTAGAGTAAGAGTTAATATGAAGTCTCTGAACTCCCTGATATTGTGTTCTAAATTGTGTACACGTGTAATTTTTTGAGTTCTGAAGCTTTTGTTAAGTCTAAAAGCAGAACACTGCTGTGTTAAGAAGGCTTTACTCTCAAAGGAAGTGCCAATGCAGTTAACCATTAGGAAATTAGTATTTGGGCTGCAACACAAAAAAGGGAGTTAACACTTATTAAACACTTCTTATGTATCAATTTCCACATTCTTTTCATTGTACCAGTGGACTAGGACTGCACTTTATGGAACAGAGCTGGATTTAGGCCAGCTGATACCCTCTGCACAGCCCAACAATGGTGCTCCCTGGCCCTACCACTGCTTTAAAAAATTGCTAAAGAATCTTTTAGACAAATCAGCTAATGAGTCAAATGCTATCCACACCCAGCTAGCTGGTTTTGAAACTTACACCACATGTAAAGAAACAAATGTAATATCTGATGACACTTTCAAATCAAACTTTTAAACTTTAGTCACTTACCATACCATAGAAAATGATTATTTAACAGTGCAGATTAAATTTGAACATGGCAGATAAAGACAGTAATTAAAATTCTACTAAAGTCAAATGTAGCAGGGAACAAATTAAGGGCATAATAGCTAGGGCAAACAACTCTATGACATTCCCCTTCCCTTAGTCCCCTATGGTCCTGCTTATTTTCTTTACTGGTTAATCCACTGCTGCTCTGGAGCTTTTGCATGAGCAGCCATGAGACGACTTAAGTGACTGGGTAGAGGTCAGACATCTCCTACCCATAGTCAGATAAACTGCCTCTGTATCTTTTTGACATACTAGATTTCTCTCTTTTTTTCTTTTTCAGATGGAGTCTTGATCTATCACCCAGGCTGGCGTGCAATGGCACGATCTTGGATCACCGCAACCTCCACCTCCCAGGTTCAAGCAATTCCTCTGCCTCAGCCTCCCAAATAGCTGGGACTTTAGGTGCACACCACCATGCACAGCTAATTTTTGTCTTTTTAGTAGAGATGGGGTTTCACCACACTGGCCAGGCTGGTCTCGAACTCCTGAACTCATGATCTACCCACCTCAGCTTCCCAAAGTACTGGGATTACAGGCATGAGCCACCATGCCTGGCCTGGATTTCTTTCTAACATTTTTTATTTAAGTAATAATTTATTTAGCTTAAAAGAGGTTAAAAATCCTGCTTTTAAATTGCAGACCAATGCAATGTCATACTTGAGTGGTGAATTAAAAATAAGCTGAGGAACTGAACTATGCTACAAAGCAAGGCTCTACATCCCAATTTAAAATAGCTCTTTCAGGCCGGGTGTGGTGGCTCACGCCTGTAATCTCAGCACTTTGGGAAGTGGGTAGATCACTTGGGGCCAGGAGTTCGAGACCAGTCTGGCCAACATAGTGAAACCCCGTCTGTACTAAAAAATACAAAAATTAGCCAGGCGTGGTGACACATGCCTATAATCCCAGCTACTTGAGTGGCCGAGGTACAAGAACTGCTTGAACTGGGAAGAGGAGGTTGTAGTGAGCTGAGATTGTACCACTGTACTCCAGCATCAGTGACAGAACAAGACTTTATCTCAAAAATATAAATATCTTTTTCATTAAATTTCACAGAGTAGCATACATTTACTAACGCAACAAAATGTAAATGACTATGAGGTGGTCACTACCACAGGTAATGCAACTGAGGCTCATGAGCTGTAAGAGTTCCCTGTGAGCTTAAAGTTATGAGTATTGATTGTGGTCAATGCATTTAAAACTCAGTAGAGTATCATTGACAATCAAGAAAACTATGTGTGTACAGAGTATAACTGACAGGATTGTAAGAATCCAGTCTTTTAAGTTTAACAATAGCCTACAGCATTTTTGTGTTTGTTTTGCTTAGAGATGGGTTCTCGCTCTGCTACCCGGGCTACAGTGGATTATAATAGGTCACTGCAGCCTCGAACTGGGCTCAAGCAATCCTCCCACCTCAGCCTCCAAGTAGCTAGGACTACAGATATGTACCACCATGCCTAGCTAATTTTTTATTTTATTTTTCTGTAGGGATAGGGTCTTGCTATGTTGCCCAGGCTGGCCTTGAAATCCTAGTCTCAAGTAATCCTCCTGTTTGGCCTCCCAAAGTGTTGGGATTAAAGAAGTGAGGCACCTTGCCCGGCTAGTATTTTGAATATTTTAACTTGGTATTGATCTTCAATGATAATTGAATAAGTGAGATGACTTGAAAAATTCAAATATATATTGTAAAAACCTACAGAGTAAGAAATCATTCTATCAGTTACGTAGTAACTTTTAACTCCTACTCTTAATCCTTAACTGACTAAGCAACTGCAAGACCAAACTATGTAATTAGACAGTACTGAAGAAAATACAAACACAATTATGTAAACATTATATATAGTGGTTAAGAACAGGGACTCAGTTTCCTCATCTACTATAATAAGGGTAACAGTACCACTACAATAGAACTATTAGGTACCATTATTTGGTACTATTCAGATAATAGTATCTATCAGAGGGTTGTTATAGGATTAAATGAGTTAATTTATGTAAAGCACTTGCTTGACATACAGTAAAGGCTATGTATTGTTATGATCACAGTCTTTCACTGTACTTACAAGATTTATTCTGCATAGATTAGGAGCTATTTTTACAAAAAAAAAAAAAAGGTGGGGGCCTTGCACATCTATGACTGCAAGAGTCACTGGAGTAGAGCAGAGGTTCTTAAAGGGTGCAGTACCATCCTCCACAGAACATTCTAGAAATTTGTGAGGGTACTTTTTGGTTGTCACTGTGATAGGGGAGAAAGGGACATGCTGACTGCTGACATACAACAGGCAGGGACAAATGATGCCAGATGTCCTATATGTTGTACAGTTGTTCTACATGACAGAGCTATCTGGCTGGCAATTCTACTAGACTTTGCTAGTCTATTTATGCTTTCCTACTCTCCAAGGTAACAATTTCATATACCTTCCCTGTTCTTAAATTTCCAATATTATCATGCCTTAGCTAATAACCCTGCTTCTTATTTCACTAAGAAACTAAAAGCAATCAATAAAGAAAATTATCTCTCACTACTAAACTGTCCTTCCATGTATTTCTGTGCTCCCATATTCTGCCTTCCTTCCCACTACAGTGAATGAACTGCCCCTTCTTTTATCCAAGATCAACTCCTCTACTGCGGTCCTGTATCCCATCTCCTTAAGCCTACTTTAAGGATTTTACTCCTTCTACTCCCTGTCTTGAATTGCTGTTTCCCTGTCTACTGGATCATTTCCATCAATATCCAACAGCTGTTTTCTCCCTTATGTTAAAAAGCAAACGAAAAACTCTCCCTTGACATCACATCTCCCTCATTTCTCTGCTTTAGTCTTTATCCAAAGAGTTGCCTATTCTTGGTGTTTCTATTTCCTCCTTTTCCATTCTATGCTAAACCCACTTTACATCAGGCTTTCATTCCCACTGTTACCTAAAGCCAGTCTTATGAAGGTCACCAAGGCCTCAACATTACCAAATATGATAGTCAATTATCAATCTTAACTTTATTTAGCAATATTGGATACAATTGATCTCACCCTCCTTGAAATACATTGTAAAATATTACACTTTTCTCATTTCTCCTCTATTTCACTGATTACTTCTCAGTTACCTTTACTGAATCTTTAACTTCTTGGGTACTAAAAATAATATGCTAAAACTAAAATTTTTGCCAGCACAGACTGATAAAACCTAGCATTTAAAACTACAGTTGTGTTTACTGTATAGAATTTATTAGCCATTTGATTCATTTATATTTATTCAGCATCTACTATATACCAGGCACTGGAAATATAGAAATAAGCAAAATGACCAATACTCTGTCCACACAGAACTTACACTTTAGTGGGAGAGACAATCAATAAACAAGCAGATAGACATATACTTGAATGCCAGGCAAAAACAAGTGTTACGAAGAAAAACTCATTCAACAAGTTTTCTTTGTTTTGATCTACTCTGAAAATTTTTTTTTAACTGTTCATTCAGGCCACCAAAGGTATCCTGATGTGTTTGAAAATGATGTTAGGCACTTTAAAAAGCTGACATTGTCAAAAATAAATAAATAAAGAAGAAAAAAGCTGAAATTATCTGAAGGAGATTCCTTATATCCATACTCAAACTACAGATTAAATCCTATAGTGTGGAACATAAGGAATATGAGGAGCAGAAAAGTGACAAAGTATTTCTTTCAAAATAAGAGGACCAGAAAAATGTTAAATCATAAAAATCAAGAGAAGAGAAAATATTAAGAAGGGGGAATCGACAGCTAAATCTACAAAGGCTGAAGAAAAAGAGGACACTAAATTTGTTTATTATATAAGAAGTTTTTTGTGACTTTCAAGAAAACAATAAATGTAATATTCAAGAGACAAATACATTAAGTTACAGAGTGGGAAGGGTAGTAAAGAGGCAGCAACAATGGACAAATAGAATTAATTAAAAAAACTTTTTTTTTTAAAATGGGGTCTCGCCATGTTGTTCATACTGGTCTCAAACTCCTGGGCTCAAATAATCTTCCTGCCTCAGCTTCTCGAGTAGCTGGGATTGCAGGCATGTGCCACTGTGCCCAGTTTAGAATGGGTATGAATTTAAGATGTCTGGAAATGAAAGGAAGAGGGAAATAAAGAAGCCTGAAGATACAGATTAAATCAGGAAGTAGAGAAGCAAAACAGACCAGAATATTAAAGGCTTGAAGGTACATGTTTAAGAGGTTCTCTCTAAAAAAGAAGAGGGACATATCTTTCTTTTAGAGAAAAGGAATAAAGGAAAGATTAACATAAATATCTTAGGGTGAAAAAAGGATGAGGGCAGTTGGCCTTATTCATGCTTAATAATTTCTAGTCAGTAAATCAACTTTCCAAAGATCAGTGATAGGCAGTAATAACTTATTCTGACATAAGAGACCAAGTGAACAGTAAATTATAACGAAGTTATGAGAACATTCACCTCGGAACCTACTTCCTCTGGATTCCTCTTATTGTATATTTCTTCTTGTCATTTTTCTTTTTTTTTTTTATTTTTAAGCACTTTCATGTCTATCTTCCTATTTTTCATTCTACCTCCTTTTCTGTCTCCCTCTGCCTCTCTCTTTTCCCCTATTATCTCACACTATGACCTAGAGAAAATTTCTTTTCGTATTAACTTTACTTAATGTACAAAATGTAAAATCTTCCTTTTTCAATTAGTAGTTTTTCATTTAAATATATGAATTTTTTTCCAAGTAAAATGATATTCTCTGGAGACAAATCATTACAACTTACAATGTCTGAAATACGTACCTGAGTTAAACCTGTTTGCATAGAAGACTTTTTTAATAGTCTTACTTCTTTGTTTATGTATCTTAGCATCCCACTAAGTGTGCTAAAGTCATTACTCTCAGGACTATCATCTTCTAGGTTATATGTGAGAGGTTTAAATGAGTCTGGCTGGGTGTAAGTCAGATTCTTATGGCTTTCTTCTAATGTTGCAGGCTGTTCTAATTGCATTTTCTTTAAGTCCTGTAGTAATTCTTCAGAAAGATCTTCATCACCATGAGTTCTGAAAGTAAGATCACTGGCACTAATAGAGCGACGTAGTTTTGTACACTTGGAAAAAGATGTGTGAAAATGTTTAGCAAATTTTGGATCTTGAACATCAGGCATAATTTCTGTTGGAGATGCAAATGGGGCTGGTAGAAACTTGATGTCTTCTGCCTTTTCATGTCCAGAAATTTTGGCTTGTAATCTGGTTAATTCTGATTCCTGTAGAAAAATTTGGTACATAGTAGGTGCTCAATACATTTTTGTTATATGAATGAACTACTTAGCAAATCAAAGACTTTTAAAAAGGCAACCTTTGTCCCAGTATAGAAATTCTGTTTATAATTCTTGAGAGTTTTCCAAGTTCTGTTTAAACCCTTTACTTATTTAAGATAGGTTCACTTTGGGGAAATCACATATGTTCATTTGAAATATGCTTATTCTAAGAAATTCCATTAAAACCAGATTATCCTTATATAATTTTTTTGTTAATGACAATATCAATTTCTATTCAAGATTGAAATCTTACACCTAAAAATTTATCTGCAAAGGTGTAGAGGTACACTATCTTTTAGTAATTTACGACACAAAAACACTCCTTTCAGAATTTCTAATAGCGAATAAATAGATATAAGCTATTCTGCTTTTTGTGTTCTCATTAAAAGAAAGCTTTATTACACTAGAAATCTTTCAAAAACTTAAGGTGATTAATAATTTTTAATAAATCTATTCTTGTTAAATAAACCTTTCATTTCTATTTTTTTTATTTCTTTCATTTGGGTCTTCTGACTGAACTTTGGGATCCTAGGAATGAGACTACATCACTAAAAAACCAAAAAGCCTAAAAAAAGAGATGATATTTAAATTTCAAAAGATTAATAATATAAGTATAGTAGTCTCCTCTTCAAATACATTCTCCTTTTCTTAAAGGTATCCATAAGATATATATTTTTTAAATCCTGTCAGTTTTAATCTGATTGTTTCTATTCTTAAATTAACTTTCTAAAAATACAATGTTCATAACTAAAACTGTCATAATCACAGACTGCATTACAAAATAGAAGTTTAACATGCATATTTCTGTTCTTTCCTACTACTTTATCTAAGATTGATTTATATGATTTTTAAGTGGCTAGAGTGCCAATTTTTTGTTGTAAATCTAACATTCACATTCTTATAATCATAATTAACAAAACAGTTGTAGAGTTGGCACAGAATGGGACTGTACACAGCTGGAGGTCTTTTCTTTTTCCTCTTCTGCATTATCTAGCCATAATTGAGATATGTGGTATCTCAGATAAGTAGGATTTCATTTAACTTACAGTTTAACACATAACCTTTACAATTAAATACAGTGCACTGAATACATTAAATTAGTTCAACTTTTTCTTAAGACTCAAAGAAGGTCACTGTTGTGAACATAATCGTAATGAGCCATAATATAATGATGCCTTCATGGCTCTCAAAAAATCATCTTTGCCCTTGTTATAACTGCCCTCAAATATTAGGGTATTAGTTAGGATACTAGAGAAAGTGAGCTGGAAAGACCAGTTGCCTCAAACACTGATCTTTCTTTTCTTCTCCCTCACTTCTGATTTTCTTCCCTGTCATTTACTGATGTTGTCAATGGAACAGCTTTCTATTATTTTTAGTTACAGTTATGCCTGCTTCTGCCCTTCTGTTAGACTTCCTTCTTTATTTCTTAGTTTTATTCTCAACGTCTCTTCAGAAGTCTAGACTTTAGAGCAAGCTGAGGTTGACTTTGAGAGCTACTGTCAGCCAACATGGGAATTCTATTTTTCTGACTGGTATACTGCCTAATCATAGTACATATTCTAAAATCTCTATATCTACGGCTCATTTAAGAATTGTCGGTCAGGCGTGGCAGCTCATGCCTTTAACCCTAGAACTTTGGGAGGCCGATCTGGGACTATCACTTGAGCTCAGGAGTTTGAGAAAAGCCTGGGCAACATAGGAGATTCTGATTCTACCAAAAAAAAGTTAAACATTAGCTAAGCATGGTGGCATATTCCTGTAGTCCAAGCTACTTGAGAGCTGAGGTGGGAAAATTGCTTGAGGCCAGTAGGTCAAGGCTGAAGTGAGCTGTGATCATGCCACTGCACTCCAGCCTGGGCAATGGAGCAAGACTTTGCCTCAAAAATAAATAAATAAATAAATAAATAAATAAATAAATAAATAAATAAATAAATAAATAAATAAATAAATGTTGCTACATAGCCAATATTTTGGTAACTTCCTAAAAAGTTGAACTTAAAATCATCTGAATAACTGATACATGCAATCTAATTGTATTTATCTCATTGGTAATAGTAATGAGCTGCAGGGATAATACTGTGACAAGCAAAACAACACAGAAATTTTTTAGGGTCAATTTCTCATAATGAAGCTAGTAATTCTGTATAAGTGTGTATTACAGAACATTAAGAATATTAACAAGAGCATTAATAGAGTGTTCAACCTAAATATTGTTTTATATTTAGATTATGTCTGTTCAGCTTTCCTCTATTACTGTGATTATCAACTCTGCTATAAATGGAATTAAGTATTCAGATTAGTAACTAGAAATATTTCTAAGGTATTATTTGGCTGAGGTTTTTTCCTTTTCAGTAACTTTCATTTTGCTATAAAATCATTTATTGCTTCATAACTATCAGTATGTTCTTTTATAAGACCTTCACTAAGAATTTTACCCTACATATTGGAAGGTTTGAACCAACGTAAATTTTTTAATCTTTATGCATCAATACTGATATTAATTTCAAATTCCAGAAGAAACTGCCGTGATTAATGAAGATGAGTAAGAAGCAAAAGCTATTTTTTTTTTTAAAGATTTGCAGAGACAGGGTCTTGCTATGTTGTCGAGGCTAGACTTGAACTCCTGGGCTCAATAATTCTCCCGCCTTGGCCAAAGAACTGGGATAATTTTTTAAAATGATGTCTATATTCAAATCTAGAAAAACCTCTGAATATAATCTTGGATTTTCTACTTTATGATTTTTTCTTTTTTTTGAGATGGAGTCTCACTCCGTCACCCAGGCTGGAGTGCAGTGGTGTGATCTTGGCTTACTGCAACCTCCACCTCCTGGGCTCAAGCAATTCTCCTGCCTTAGCTTTCTGAGTAGCTGGGATTACAGGCACTGGCCACTACATCCCACTAATTTTTGTATTTTGAGTAGAGACAGGGTTTCACCACGTTGGCCAGGCTGGTCTCAAACTTCTAACCTCAAGTGATCCGTCTGCCACGGCCTCCCAAAGTGCTGGGATTACAGGAGTGAGCCACTGTGCCCAGCCGACTGTATGATTAAAAAAAAAACAAAAAACACTTTACTGATTTTGAAAAATGCTTCTACTTTTTTTTTAAGGTACATCAAGTATAAAACCCTCTAGTGTAAACATTATGATTAGATTAGTTTATATTTGAACATGTATGAATTATATCTTCTATGGTAATAAGATGTACATCACATAAATAATTTCCTAAATTCAGCATCTTCTAAATAAAATGCTTTTTATTCAAACAGGCCAATATTTGGCCATATGGTCCTCTATAAACTACAAGGACAGTAAGTACTTTTTCATAGGTATGCTTTATTACTTTGATATGCTTACTTACTTTAATAAGTAATGCTTCATTTGCAGCTTCAATTATTTCATTCCTATCTTGGACTTGCTGATGCAAATTGCTTACAGTATCCTGAGCTTCTTCTAATTCCAATTTTGCCTTCTCTAATTGTTCATTTAGTTGCTGAACAGAAGTCTTTTGAGAGTCAGCAGAAATCTTCCACTTTGCATGGTTCTCTTGATGCGAAATCATCTATATAGCCCCAGAATTGGAAAAAGTAAAATAAACAAAAAATAGAATGGAACTGGATTCAACAACAATCTAATACTTTCTACTTCTATTTATTTTTTCTTTTAAAAAAAGTAAATTCTGTTTATAGCCACAAACATCTGCTTTCTTAACAAATAAAATATTAGAGGAGAAAGGGATAAAAGGAATCTATAATCTTCAATTTACTTAAGAACTTAACCAAATGCAATGGTCTCTATTTGGGTATCGATGTGACCAAATAAACTATAAAGAAATTTTTGAGACAATTGGGGAAATGTGAACAATGACTGGATATTTGATATTAAAAAGTTACTGTCAATTTTTAGGTGTGATAATGGTATTACGGTTCTGTTCCAAAAAATAGCCCTTATCTTTTAGAGCTATGATATGGTTTGGTTCCGTATCCCTACGCAGACTTTATCTTGAATTGTAATCCCCACGTGTTGAAGGAGCAACCTGGTGGGAGGTGATTGGATCATGGGGATGGTTTCCCCCATGCTGTTCTCATAATAGTGAGTTCTCATGAGATCTGACGGTTTAAAAGTGTGACACTTGCCCTCTTGCTCTCTTTCTCTCCAACCACTATGTAAGTTAAGACATGTCTAAAATTTGCTTCAAATATCATGTGAATATGGGGGACAGGTTGGGAATGAGTTTAACATGTTAAACTCCATTCAAGGAAGTTTGTAACGTTTTTATGGGTGATTGGTGGGGCTTGTGGAGGCCATGTTTTGCTTAAATACATTTAGAATCATATCACTTTGAAAGCATTGTGTTTTCAAAGGTTAAAGGTACGTTGACACACTTCCAAGTATGCTTAGGACTGTCTGGGTTTTATGCCTGGTGTCCTCATGTAATTACTATATGATTACTTTTCATTCTCAAAAGTATTCTCTTTTAGATAAAAGAAAATGGTCAATGTATTTATGGATGAAATAAATTGACCATGCATTGATAATTATTAATGTTCAAAAATAAATATAAGAGAATGTATACTATTTATACTATTCTATTTTTAAATATATTCAAAATTTTCACAATTAAATGTTAAAACAATCTCATTCTCATCCAAAAAATCAGGAGTTTTGCACGTACCTATTAAGTAACTTTTCTGACAATTTAGAAACCTGAATATTAAAAAATACTGTTAAAAATTATTGATCCTATTTTCTAGCTCTCTATTACTTTAATGCCATATGCTCTCATTTTTATATTCAAACAACATATATACTTTAAAAGTAAATTTTTGTCAACTCCAAAGAGGTGAAAATATATACTTCAATATTATACAACAAATTAGTATCAAATATTAAATAGCAATATTAAATATTAACATGCAGTAACATGTACTTATTTTACTTTTTTTGAGACAAGTTTCACTCTTATTGCACAATCTGGATTGCAATGGTGCCATCTTTGCTCACTGCAACTTCTGCCATCTGGGTTCAAGCAATTCTCTTGCCTCAGCCTCCCAAGTAGCTGTGATTACCGGCACGTGCCATAACACTTGACTAATTTTTGTATTTTTAGTAGAGATGGTGACTGCCATATTGGTCAGGCTGGTCCTGAACTCCTAACCTCAAGTTATCCACCTGCCTCAGCCTCCCAAAGTGCTGGGATTACAGGCTTGAGCCACTGCCCTGGACAGCATGTGTTTTTACTCCCAGCTACCTGGAGGCTGAGGAGGGAGGGTTATCTGAGCTCTGGAATTTGAGCAACACAGAGAGACCCCATCTCTTTTTTAAAAAGATAGCACTACTCAACTCATTTACAATTTATTATATGTGCTATTTATAATTTCATGTGTCTTATAAAACTAAAATAAAAAATTGGATAATTATACTTAAAAACAGAACAGAGGCCATACAATGAAAGTGTAATGAGTAGTTAAGGGCAAACACTTGAGATGGCCTAATTATTACTGACTGTTACTAAGTTGAGCTGCTAATAACAATTAGATAATTATGCTAAGTCCAACAACATTCATTTAAGTTTGTCTCTAAGGATCAAAGGTTGCAAATTCTTGGCCTTAGGATTAGATTCAGCTTGCAAATAAGTTTTGTTTGGCAGGTACAATGCTTTCAAAGAGATATGATTCTAAATGTATTTAAGCAAGACGTGGTCCCCACAAGCCCCACCAATCACCTACAAAAACGTTAACAAACTCTCTTGAATGGGGTTTAATGTAAATGTATTTGCAACCTTGCCATATTCGAAAAATGCTTTATTAGCACTAAACACAGTAAGTAATTTATTTAAATCATATACAAAGACTTTGTGTAATATCTTCAAGGGTAGTTTTTAAAAAGATGTGATATTCTAATTAATAATACTACCCATTTCTATGAAGGCTCAAGACATGCTGACAGATAAAAAGGCTCTAGTATTACCTCTCTAGCTAAGTTACTATAAGAAGAAATGTTGAAAATTGTAAAGCATTATAGATACACATCACATTAAACTGTTTTCATCAGTTATTAAATATCTCCAGTTAGTCTTTTACAAATGCTAATTTGTAATTTAAATATTAATTCATTTAATATTCACCACAGTTCTATGAGGTACTGTTTTTATATCCATTTTGGACAGAGATTAAGTTACTTACCCAGGGTGATACAGGTGGCCTCGTGGTGAGCTAGGGTTTGGAACCAGCTTGCCTGGCAGGAATTCAAGCTCTTAACCCCACAGAATAGTAAAGTGAAAGTTGTATGTTTAGGATACCAGAAATGAAGACCACAATGTATTATTCAACAATGAACACTTAAGAGCTGGACTCATACTTTTGTCCTGATAGGTCAAGCTCCACTTTAGTGGGCATTACCAAAACAAATTAAATTTTTCTTCACCTCCATATGATAAGCTTCTTTGAGAGATTCTACTTCTGCTGACAATTTCTTGATTTCTGCTTGCATTCTTGCTTCTAAATGAGCTTCACGTACTTTAGAAGCCCCCAATTCTTCAGCTAAATGGTTCCCATGAGCATCCTAAAAAATAACATATTAAGTAAAAGCTATAAAACTTGTTTACTTGGTTATTATAGCTAAACCAATCCAGTGCATTAATGAAAGTAGTTTAATTTTTATATTATATAAACACAGACACAAAGTTAACTTATTAAATGGTATGCTTTAAAATCTAGACATTTCAGAGACTACTAATGGGAGAGTATTAATGTAATTATTTTCTGTCATAATAAAATAGATGTTCACTAACCAATGCTTTCTATAAAATGAATTATTAATAATAACCACAGGACACTAAACTCTGGCCAGTAAAAGTCTACTGTTAGGTATGCCTATACATTTTTGCTCACTATATATATTTTCTGTTTATCAAGAATCAGTTGTGTTTTTATTCAAACTTATTTGTACTAATTTAGCTAACTGTGCTTGCAATTTTAATTAGTAATTTTATTATAGATTATGAACATGATAAAATAAGCAAATGAAAAGTTTTTATCCAAAAACTAAGTTATATGTTTTGAAATAGCTCAGTGAATAAGTCATGAACATTTTGCTATCCAATTAGAAACACTCAAAATAGTTACAAAATATTGTAGGATGTCCCATAAAAATATAACATGTTATATTCTGATTCACTTACAAATGTCTTTTAATTAATTCTTCCTTCACTTTAAAGAAAGCAAAATTGGAAACTACAGATGATCTAGTGTGGTAAAAGACCAGGTAGGATTCCAGTTATGTGAGAAAGACTAGGTAAAATTCTAATCAAATGACTCGTACAAAAAGAACCAAGGTTTGGCCCTACATCAAAGGAGAAACATATCAATATATATATATTAGTTTTGGGTTAAAATATTTAAAACACTGTCAATTTAAAAATTCCTCACTTTAACTCACTTTTTAAAGTGAGCTTAGCTTATCAAATAACAACCAATTGTACTATACTTAGATACTATTGATAAAGGCAGAAACGAGATAAAAGTAGATAAGTTCCCTTTTCCTAGTAGAACCAAAAATGTACAATCTATCTATCTCTAGTAAACATTCTCTATGTATGCTTTACTGGTCTAACCATCCAGAAATGTGAATAACAACATAGGTCGGTTTAACCAAAATTAAAGGTAAAACTTTTTAACTCAATTCCTATGTTAAATTAGTAATCCCAATGGAAAGCAGCATATTTTCGCAAAATGAATAAACACATTTTTCTTAAAGCCTAAATAATTGGCCGGGCACAGTGGCTCAAGCCTGTAATCCCAGCACTTTGGGAGGCCGAGGCGGGTGGATCACGAGGTCAAAAGATCGAGACCACCCTGGTCAACATGGTGAAACCCCGTCTCTATTAAAAATACAAAAAATTAGCTGGGCATGGTGGCGTGTGCCTGTAATCCCAGCTACTCAGGAGGCTGAGACAGGAGAATTGCCTGAACCCAGGAGGCGGAGGTTGCGGTGAGCCGAGATCGCGCCATTGCACTCCAGCCTGGGTAACAAGAGTGAAACTCCGTCTCAAAAAAAAAAAAGCCTAAATAATTAACCCAAGTTACCAATCTAAACCGTTTTAAGCCAAGTTGTTAACTTCCTACCAAATACTGGGAAGGTAAAATTTACATTAGTACTCTTGCTTTTTAAAAGCACTTTACCTCCCCAATAATTCTGAACTACAGGTTTCCTAAAAGTTACAAATTTACATAGTTCTCATTTTTAAAAGTCACTAATTTTTACTCAAAAGAGATTTGCTTTATTTTTTCAAGTAAGAGCTCAAACTCACTTAAAAGTCTAAAAGTGCTCTATAACTCAATTTATTGAGAACCAGTTAGCCAAAACTCAGATCTGAATGACTTCCTAGTTATATTACAAAGTTAGCTATATATGTAGCACGGTTCATTATTTTCTAAAATTATGGTAAAATATACACAAAATTGACCATTTTAAGTGTATAATTCAGTGGGATTAAGTACATTCACACTGTTGTGCAACGGTTCATTTTTGCAAGTACTATATTCTACAGTTCAAAAAAGTGAATGCTAAAAGTTGTAGATTTCAGAAACATAAGATTATTTAAAATAGGGATTACTTTCTCTTTAGAGAGTTGCTTTATATCCTCCAGTTCACTAGAGAGCCTTTCTATTTCTCTCTGTGCTTGGACTTGTTGACGACGAGCCTCCACCAATTCTGTACGAGAGTTCTGCATCTGCTCCTGGGTTAGCCTCAATTCTTGCCCCAAATCTATAGTCTCCTTGTACTGAGTAGCAATGTACTGTTCCTGCTCTTTCATAACCTGAAAAGCACAAGGTATTTGTAGGTTTCAGAATGAAATATGGAGATTACCTATTTCTTATTCTGATTTAATAAGAAAATTTCCCCCTTCCAACTAAATTCTTATAAAATTTAACATACAATGAGTATCACACACTGTGAAACTGATACTAAAAAAAAAATTCTAATAAGAAAATGACAAAAATACCATAATAAAATTGGGACTCTTATTGATATATATTACATGACTATAACATATACAAGCCATATAATCTTTTATCATTTTGAATATAACATTTATGACAGAAAAGAAAAAGAGAAAAAAGAAGTTAACATTTGATTATCTATGTGAAAAACACAGAATATATTGATGTATATATTTTCTTCCTCCTCCTCCCCCTCCCCCGCCTTTTTTTGGATACAGGCTCTTGCTCTTTTGCATATATTGGAGTGCAGTGGTGTGATCAGAAATCACTGCAGCCTTGACCTCTCAGGCGCAAGCAATCCTCCCACCTCAGCCTCCCAAGTAGCTGGGACCACAGGTATGCATCACCACACCTAGCTAGTTTTTTAATGTTTTTGTAGAGACATGGGTTTCATTGCTATGTTGCCCAGGCTGATCTTGAATTTCTGGGCTCAAGTGATCCTGCCAACTCGGCTTCCTAAAGTGCTGGGATTAGAGGTGTGAGGCACTGTGCCTGACCCTAAATTCACTTTTTAAAAAGGCAAGTGGTAGAATGAATTCACCAGTCAACACACATGCATACTAATGATAAGAAGTCATCAAACTTCATCTGGCAATTCGATGGACTTGGTCTCAATAATGTACAATTATTTATTTACCCATTCTTTTGATGGAGTTCCTAATAGGCAAAACACTGTATCTTATTGATAGCTGACTCTTCAATTCTATTACATAGTAGGTTCTCAATAAATATTTGTCAACCAAATAAGTGTATGTTGTAGATTTACTATACGAGATATACCAGAGGCCTGTATATAGAGATAAATAAGACATTGTCCTTGCCTATACTTAGACCATCAGAAAAATATTTTATTTGATTTATTTATTGTTTTTTTTGAGAAAAATATTTTAAAAGGTCAAAGAAACTAACAGGTTTCTTGCACAAATAACTAGACTAAAAACAGTTATGGCACAGTTTCTGTATATTTTAAAACCAAACAGTTTAAAACATAAAGATTCATTTCACTCAACAGAGACTACCACTTGTTTCTTAGGTAGAAATAATTTGCTTACACTCTCTGTTTCTTTCATCCTTTGTTGCGTTCTTTCAATTTCTTTTTTCAGTTGACTTATCTCCTGTTCATTTTGTAGCATTATAAACTCTTTTTCTCGAAGCTGTTCTTTAGCATTTTGTAATTTCTCATTCAAACTTTCTATCTGAATTTTAAACAGATAAGCAGTATTAGTAAAACTAATGAAAAATGATTTAATCATAGCTGTGTTCCAAGTAAGTCAAGTTTTAAACACTCATATCTAAAAGCAAAATATAAACATGTATTTGTCTTAAGACAATCATATCTTGGAAATAAGCACAGGAATTCTTGTTCTTGGACACTACCAGGATGGTGGAATAGAAGGTAACCCACTCATATTCCTCCACAACAACAAGAATCTTACACCCTCTCAGACTTCACCACTATACAATGTATCTATGTAACCAGAAACTACCTGTACCCCAAAAGTGATTGACATTTTAAAAATTAAAGTAGAAGTTGTATTCTACCATTATATTAAATAGAGAAGACTTTTTTGTTTTTGTTTTAGCTTATAGAAGTGTGTAAATTACAAAATGAAAATTGTGTCTTCACTCTAGGCTCTCAATAATACCTAGAGATAAATAAACCCAGTTAATTTAAAATTAAAAAAATAAAGAATCCTGCACCTATCCATAGTCAAAAGTCTCTTTGCAGGAGCCTCAGGATTCAGGTAGGAGTTTGTGAAACCCTGGTAGAGACGAAGACCTATGAGGGTTATTTTGAGAGCACAGACAGAAAGCTAGGTGGCTGATATGCCAAGCTTGCTTCTGGGTTCAAGCCTGGAAACAGCCCAGTTCCCCAAGGGACCTGGCTACAGCTCCATTTGGCCTTGAGCCATCTGCAAAGGCGTCCATAAGGAATCGTGCATACTAGTGCTTTAGCAGAAAGGCTCTCTGCCTGCTGACCAGTGAACTGGAAAGTTGCCTGGCGACTCTGCTCCAACTCCCATCAGCTGAGGTCTCAGCTTAGAGCTGCTCACACACAGACCCAAAGGGAGACTTGTCCTAATCCTGCAGCCCAGGAGTCTAAGCCTCCTTGAAAGGCTTGCCAACCTCTGTCCCACAGCAGATCCCAAGGGGACCCAGTCTCAGCTCCAACTCTCCTGCTGCAATCAGGGAACTATCCCCATCTATGCAGGGACTTGCTGGGAGACATATGCCCCTCTGAAATAATGAGACAGGCTCTCCAGCCTCTGTCCCACAGCAGATGATAAGGGGATACAATCTCAGCTCCAGCAGCTGCCACTGCAGACAGGGAACTATTCCATGTAAGCTGAGACTGCTGGCCCTGTCTGGGCCAACAAGACAGGTTCTCCAGCCTCCATCCCACAGCAGATGCCAAGGGGGCCCAGTCTCAACTCTAGCTCTTCACACTGTAGTTGGGGAAATATCCTGTGAAGAAACTTGATGGGCTATGTGCACCCCTCTAAGCTGAGACTGGTTCTCCAGGGTCCACTCCACGATATATCCCAAGATGGCCAGTCTCAACTCCAGCCCCTCTCATTGTAACTAGAGACTCATCCCACCTGTAAAATGATCTGCTGGGAAACATGCCCTTCTGGGCCACTAGGACAGCCTTCTGGACTTACGTCCCTGGCAAGCATTCCCACAGCCTTAGTATGCAACTTTCAGTCTTTCCCAGGTCCATGTGGGCTGGAAAGCCTTGTCAACCTTGGAGCCCTCATAAGACTTGCAGCAAGCCTGGATGTAGATCATCCTCTAGTGCTCAACAGCTGCAATGATCACAGCCTCAGGGAACACAAAAGCCAGTTTGCTTAGAATTCCTGAGGGCCTCCCAAAAAGGACAAGCACAAACAAAGCCAGACTGCAAAGACTAAAATAAATACCCAGTCCCTGAATATGCAGTTGTCATTGCATGTGTATAAGCATCAAGAACATTCAAGGAAATGCAACCTCACCAGATGAACAAAATCAGGCACCACAGAGTAACCCTAAAGTGATGAAGATGTGTGATCTCTTAAAGAATTTACATAGCTATTTTAAGGGAGTTCAACAAACTATAAGAAGACACAGAGAATCAATTGAGAAATTTACCAGAGAAATTTAACAGTGAATAAAATAATTTTTAAAAAAATCAAACAAAAATTTTGGAGCTGAAAAATACAATAAATGAAGTAAAAAATGAAATAAAGAGCATCAACAGCAGAATGGGTCAAACAGAATCAGTCAGCTTGAAGATGGACTATTTGAAAGTATATAGTCAGAGCTGAGGATGGTGGCTCACACCTGTAGTCCAGGTACTCTGTAGGCTGGAAGGATTGCTTGAGCCCAGGAATATGAGACCAGACTGAGTCACATAGTGGAACTCCATCACTAAAAAAAAAAATTATTTTTAACTAACCAGGTGTGGTGGCATGCACCTGTAGTCCCAGCTACTCATGAGGTGGAAGTGTGAGGATCCTTTGAGCCCAGGTGGTCAAGGCTACACTTAGCTATAATTGTGTCACCTCGCTCCATCAGAGACCCCATGTTTGATAAATAATAACTAAATAGAATATACAGTGAGAGGAGGAAAAAAAGAATAAAAAGGAATGAACAAAGCATATAGGATCTTTGAGACAACATCAAAAGAGCAATTATTTGAATTATTGGAGTTAAAGAGGGAACTGAGAAAGACAAAGGGGTAGAAAGCTTTTTTAAAGAAACAACAGAAAATTTTCCAAACCTGAAGAAAGATATAAGTAGGCAGGTATAAGGAGGTCAAAGATTGCTAATAGATTCAACCCAAATAATAATACCCTAAGATTTATTATAATAAAACTCTCAAAGATCAAAGACAAAGACAGGATCCTGAAAGCAGTGAGAGAAAAGAAGAAAATAATATATGAGGAAGATCCAATAGCAGACTTCTCAGCAGAAATCTTACAGACCAGGAAGAAGTAAGATGGTATACTTGGTGTTGAACAAAAAAAAAAAACCTGTCAACCATGAATACTGTGCCAAGCAGAGTTATCCTTCAGAAATGAAGAGATACTTTCCCAAACAAAAGCTGAGGGAACTTATCACTACTAGACCTTTACTACCAGAAATGCTAAAGGGAATACTTCAAACTTAAAAAAAAATAGACACTAATGTGACTGTTATACTAATACTGAAATCATAGTGTGTAAACCACTTATATCTTTAGTGAGAAGACTAAAAGACAAAATTATTAAATAATAATTACAGCAATTTATTCAGAGATAGGCAATATAAAAATTTAACTGGAACACCAAAAATTCAAAATGTGGAAGGAGAAGGAGATTAAAGTATACAGGTTTTAAATTTTTTTTTTTTGCTATCAAAGTTAAGTTGATATCGGTTTTCAATAACTTGTTAATAACAATAGGATGTTTTGTATGTGTCTCATCACAAAACAAAAACCTGTGAGAGATATACTAAAAAAAAAAGTAACTAATTAATCACACTACCAGAAAAAAATCATTTAACCACAATGAAAGACAGTAAGTGGGAAAAAAGGGGGATTACAAAACATCTAAAAGACAAGTAACAAAAAGGCACAGATCCTTACCTATTAGTAACAACACTGAACATAACCAGACTAAATTTTCCATTTGAAACACATAGAGCAGGTGAATGGATTAAAAAACAAATCCAACTATATGCTTCCTAAAATAAATTCACTTCATATAGACACACATAGACTGAAAGTAAAAGAATGTAAATAGATAATGCCATTCAAATTGGAAATCAAAAAAGAGTAGAAATAGCTATACTTAGATAAAAGAGACTTTAGATCAAAGGCAGTAAAAAGAGACAAAGAAGGCAGAAAGCCAATATATAATGATAAATGTCATGTTATTATATAATAGTATTATACAAGATTATATATATTATTACTATATAAGAGGATATAAAAATTATAAATACCTATGCACCCAGGCATATAGAGCTCCCAAGTATATAGAGCAATCATGAACAGATCTAAAGCAACAAATAGGTGGTTGCAATAATACAATAGTAGGGGACTTCAATACTCCACTCTCAGTAATGGACAGATCGTCCCGATTTAAAAAATCAACAAAGAAACATCAGAGTTCAACTACAAACTAGGCCAAAGAGGCATTATGTAACTGACATTTACAGAACACTTCATCCAACTGTCACTGAATACACATTCTTTTCTTTCTTTCTTTTTTTGACAGGGTCTCACTCTGTTGCCCAGGCTGGAGTGCAGTGGCACAATCATAGCTTACTGTGGCCTCGACCTTCAGGGTTCAAGTGATCCTTCCACCTTAGCCTCCCAAGTAGCTGGGACCACAAGTGCATATCATCACACCTGGCTATTTTTTTTTTTTTACTTTTTGTAGAGACAGAGTCCCACTATGTTGCCCAGGCTAACATTCTTATCAGCACATGGAATATTATCCAGAATACATAAATATGTTAGGCCACAAAATAAGTTTCATCAAATTTTAAAAGATAGAGAACCTATCAAGTATATTATCTAACCACTATGGAATAAAACTAGAAATCAATAACAAGAGGAACTTTGGAAATTATACAAATACATGAAATTTAAACAACATTCTCCTGAATGAACAAAAGGTTAATGAAGAGTTTTTTTAAATGTAATGTCTTGAAACAAATAAAATATGCACCTTTAGGTGCATATTAAAATTAAAAGTATTAATGAAAATATTATTACTGATATTAACACTGATATTAAATAATATTACTGAAAATAATGTTTTTAGAATTACATTGAGAATATATTTGATAGGAATTCTACCTTACAAAATTTGATAAGACTTATTTTGTGGCCTAACATATATTCTGAATAATATGTCATACTTTTATGTATTCTGAATAATTCCATGTGCTGATAAGAATATGAGCCTGAGGAACAAAGGGGTCATGAACTGCTTTTCCCACACTAGAATAGGAACAGCCAAAACCAATATTATTAGAAGGAAAGCAATAATAAAGATCAGAGCAAAAAATAAATGAAATTGAGACTATAAAACAATACAGAGGATAAATGAAACAATGAGTTTATTTCTTGAAAAGATAAACAAAATTGACAAATGCTTTTAGATGACTAAGAAGAGAGAAGACCCAAATAAATAAAATGAGATGAAGAAGGAAACATTACAACTGATACCACAGAAATACAAAGGCTCATTAGAGACTATTATGAACAACTATATACCCACAAATTGGAAAACCTAGAAGAAACGGATAAAATTCTGGGCCCACACAACCTACTGAGACTGAACCATGAAGAAACAGAAAACTTGAATAGAACAATAACAAATAATGAGATAAAAGCAGTCATAAAAAGTCTCCCATCAAAGAAAAGCCCAGGACCTGATGGATTCACTGCTGAATTCTACCAAACATTTAAAGAAAAAAGAATACTCATTTTACTCAAACGACTATGAAAAATTGAAGAGGAGGGATTTTTGAGATAGAGTTTCACTCTGGTGCCCAGGCTGGAGTGCAGCTGCATACTCATTTCAATGCAGCAGCCTCTACTTCCCAGGCTCAAGCAATCCTTCCATCTCAACATCCTGAGTAGCTGGGACTATAGGCACATGCCACCACACCTGGCTAATTTTTGTATTTTCTGTAGAGGCAGGATCTCTCCAGGTTGCCCAGGCTGGTCTTGAACTGAGCTCAAGCAATCCGCCCACCTCAACCTCCCAAAGTGCTGGGATTACAGGCATGCAACACTGTGCCTGGCCCACTTCTAAACTCATTCTACAAGGCCAGCATTGTCCTAATACCAAAACCAGACATGGACTCAACAGAAACAGAAAACAACAGGCTAATATCCCTGATGAACACAGATGTAGAATCCACAACAAAATACCATCAAACTGAATTCAAAAACATTTTTTAAAAGATCATTTATCATAAACAAATGGAATTCACCATCACCAAGTGGAATTCATGCCAGGGATGAAAAGATGGTCCAATACACACAAATCATTAAACATGATACATCGTATCAACAGAATCAAGAACAAAAATAATAATAATTTCATATTAAAATTAAAAGCGTTATTGAAAAGCATCAGATAAAATTCAACATCTTTTCATGATAAAAATCTCTCAACAAATTGGGTATAGAAGGAAAACAACAAAATAAAGACCATTTATAACAAACCCATAGTTAATATTATTCCTATGAAGGAATAGAGAAAAACTGAAAGTCTTTCCACTAAGATATATAACAAGACAAGTATGCCCACTTTCACCACCATTATTCAATATAGTACTGGAATTCCTGAATACAGTAACTAGAAAAGAGAAAGAAAGGGCATCGAAATTGGAAGACAGAAGTTAAATTATCCTTGTTTGCAGATGATATAATATTATATTCGAATAAACCTGAAAACTCCACAAAGAAAACTATTAGAACTGATAAATAAGGCTGGGCATGGTGTAGCATACCTGTATTCCCAGCAATTTGGGAGGATGAGGCGGTCAGATGGCTTGAGCCCAGGAGTTTGAGATCTACCTGGACAACATGGCAAAACCCCATCTCTACATAAAATTTAAAAATTAGCCAAGCATGGTGGTACATGCCTATAGTCCCAGCTACTTGGGAGACTGAGGTGGGAGGATCACCTGAGCTTGAAATGTGGAGGCTGCAGTGAGCTATCACAACACTGCACTCTAGCCTGGATGACAGAGTGACCTTGTCTCAAAACAGGAAAACAAAACAAAACAAAAAGAACTGATAAATTCAGTCAAGTTGCAAGATACAAAATTAACATAAAAAAATCAATAGCGAAATAAGAGAAGATGGTGCTATAGGACCAGTTCAGGATTGCAACTCCCAGTGAAAGCGCAGAGGGTGAGTTGACGCTGCATTTCCAGACGGATCTTTATTGCCCACAGACCAGGAGATTCCCAGGTGCAGGAGCCCCATGGGTCGCCAGTGCAGCTGTTTTGGCCGGCGCGGCTGTTTTGGCTGGCGCGGCTGTTTTGACTGGCACTGCAGTGCAGCGACTCTCTGTACAAAATACGCTGGTCTGGTTGCCCTGTTAAACTGGCAATTAGAGATCCGGGAAGGCAGATTAGCACATTCATCTCATTAAACGGGACTGAAACATAAAGCCAGGTCAGGAGATCCCCGGGCAGCAACGTTGTTTCAGCCAGCGCAGTGGGTCGCCGCATGGGAAATCACACAGATCCCAGCGCCCTTTCAGCAGGCAACTGGAACCCCTGGGAGAGAGTCAACCATTCAACTTATTAAAAAAAAAAAGGGGGCTCTGAGGCAGGGAGCCAGGTGATCAGGCTCGGCGGGTCCCACCCCCACAAAAACAAACAAACAAAAAAAACCTGCAATTGGAAACACTCCGGGTTGAGAGTTTCACGGCAAGCACAGCTGAATCCAGGATGGTGCAGCTAGGTGGGAGAGGGGCATCTGCCATTACTGAAGCACTCCACCCCTATGGAGGTAGTCTGCCATTGCTGACCCAGCCTGCTGTTTCCGAGGCAACCCACCATAATAGAGAGAGTCTGCCACTACAGAGGCGGGCCACCATCGTCACAGCAGTTCTAACCACACCCATATAAACAAGACTGGAGCGAAATACAAAGGGCAGTAGGGCGGAGCCCACGGCAGTAGGGTGGAGCCCACGGCAGCAGGCCAGACCCTAGGGCAGCAGGGTGGACCCCAGAGCAGCTCAGTAAAGCCTCTGCAGGCAGGCAGTGACAAGGCTGCCTCCTTGCTGGGCAGGACAGTGCAACAAATACTCATAAATAAATCCCTAACTCCCCAGGACAGAACACCTAAGGGAAAAAAAGGGGTTTTATGAGTTCTGCTGCAGCAGACTTAAATGTATCTGCCTAGCAGCTCTGAATGAATGACAAAGCTCACAGATCAACACTTGAGCTCCTATGAAGTACAGAGTGTCTCCTCAAGCAGTTCCCTGACCCCTGTATATCCAGAGTCACCTCACAAAGGACTGATCAGACTGACATTTGGCGGGCATCATTCTGGGACAAAGATTGCAAAAGAAGAAACTGGTAGCAACCCTTACTGTTCTGCAGCTGCTGCAGGTGCTCCCCAGGCAAGCAGGGCCTGGATTGGACCGCAGCAGTCCTACAGCAGAGGGGCCAGACTGTTAGAAGGAAAACTAAGAAACAGAAATAATTTCATCATCAACAATCTGGACGTCCACTCAGAGACCCAACTGGAAAATCAGGAACTACACAGATGACAGGTGGCTAAACCCACAGAGATGGGAAGAAACCAGCGCAAAAAGGAGGAAAACACCCGAAAGCAGAACACCACAACTCCTACAAGGGATCACAACTCCTCACCAGCAAGGGAACAAAGCTGGATGGAGAATGAGTGTGATGAAATGACAGAATCAGAATTCAGAAGGTGGGTAATGAGAAACTTCTGTGAGCTAAAAGAACATGTTCTAAATCAATGCAAAGAAACTAAAAACCCTGAAAAAAAGATTTGAAAAAATGATAATAAGAATGGACAACTTAGAGAGGAATATGAGTGAACTGATGGAGCTGAAAAACACAACACGAGAACTTCATGAAGCATGCACAAGTTTCAACAGCCGAATTGACCAAGTAGAAGAAAGGATATCAGAGATTGAAGATCAACTCAATAAAATGAAACAAGAAGGCAAGATTAGAGAAAAAAGCACAAAAAGGAATGAACAAAGTCTCCAAGAAATGGGGGACTATGTGAAGAGACCTAATCTACGTTTGATAGGTGTACCTGAATGTGACGAAGAGAATGAAGCCAAGCTGAAAAATACTCTTCAGGATATTATCCAGAAAAATTTCCCCAACCAAGCAAGGCAGGCCAATATTAAAGTCCAGGAAATACAGAGACCACCACAAAGATATTCCACAAGAAGAGCAACCCCAAGGCACATAATCGTCAGATTCACCAGGGTTGAAATGAAGGAGAAAATGCTAAGGGCAGCCAGAGAGAAAGGTCGGGTCACCCACAAAGGGAAGTCCGTCAGACTGACAGCAGATCTCTCAGCAGGAACCCTACAAGCCAGAAGAGAGTGGGGGCCAATATTCAACATTCTTAAAGAAAAGAACTTTCAACCCAGAATTTCATATCCGGCCAAACTGAGCTTCAGAAGTGAAGGAAAAATAAAATCCTTTGCAAACAAGCAAGTACTCAGAGATTTTGTCACCACCAGGCCTGCTTTACAAGAGCTCCTGAAAGAGGCACTACACCTAGAAAGGAACAACCAGTACTAGCCACTCCAAAAACATATCAAATGGTAAAGAGCATCAACAAAATGAAGAATCTGCATCAACTAACAGGCAAAACAGCCAGCTAGCATCAAAATGGCAGTATCAAACTCACACATAACAATATTAACCCTAAATGTAAATGGGCTAAATGCATCAATCAAAAGACACAGACTGGCAAATTGGATAAAAAGCCAAAACCCATTGGTATGCTGTATCCAGAAAACCCATCTCACATGCAAGGATACACAAAGGCTCAAAATAAAGGGATAGAGGAAGATTTACCAAGCAAATGGAGAGCAAAAAAAAGCAGGAGTTGCAATTCTGGTCTCTGATAAAATAGACTTTAAAGCAACAAAGATCAAAAGAGACAAAGAAGAACACTACATAATGGTAAAAGGATTGATACAACAAGAAGAGCTAATGATCCTAAATATATATGGACCCAATATAGGAGCACCCAGATATATAAGGCAAGTTCTTAATGACTTACAAAGAGACTTAGACTCCCACACAATAATAGTGGGAGACTTTAACACTCCACTGTCAATATTGGACAGATCAACCAGACAGAAAATTAACAAGGATATCCAGGGCTTGAACTCAGACCTGGAACAAGCAAACCTGATAGACATTTATAGAACTCTCCACCCCAAATCCACAGAATATACATTCTTCTCAGCACCACATCAAACCTACTCTAAACCACATAATTGGAAGTAAAGCACTCCTCAGCAAATGCAAAACAACTGAAATCATAACAGTCTCTCAGATCATAGTGCAATCAAGTTAGAACTCAGAATTCAGAAACTAACTCACAATCGCACAGCTTCATGGAAACTGAACAACTGGCTCTTGAATGTTGATTGGATAAACAATAAAATGAAGACAGAAGTAAAGAAGTTCTTTGAAACCAATGAGAATGAAGACACAACATACCAGAATCTCTAGGACACATTTAAAGCAGTCAAAATATATAGCAATAAGTGCCCACATGAGAAGAGTGGAGAGATCAAAAATTGACATCCCATCATCAAAACTGAAAGAGCTAGAGGAGCAAGATCAAAAAAACTCAAAACCTAGCAGAAGATAAGAAATCACTAAGATCAGAGCAGAACTGAAGGAGATAGAGACATGAAAAACCCTTTAAAAAAAATCAATAAAACAAAGAGCTGGTTTTTTGAAAAGATCAACAAAATAGACAGACCACTAGTCAGATTGATAGAAAAGAAAAGAGAGAATAACCAAATAGATGCAATAAAAAATGATAAAGGGGAAATCACCACAGATTCCACAGAAATTCAAACCATCATCAGAGAATATTACAAACAACTCTATGCACAGAAACTAGTAAACCTGGAAGAAATGGATAACTTCCTGGACACTTGTGTCCTCCCAAGTCTAAACCAGGAAGAAGTTGAAACTATGAATAGACCAATAACAAGGTCTGAAGTTGAGGCAGCAATTAAGAGCCTACCACACAAAAAAAGTCCAGGTCCAGATGGGTTCACAGCTGAATTCTACCAGACACACACCATTCCTTCTGAAACTATTCCAAATAATCCAAAAAGAGGGAATCCTTCCCAAATCATTTTATGAGACCAACATCATCCTGATACCAAAACCCGGCAGAGATTCAACAAGAAAAGAAAACTTCAGGCCAATATCCATGATGAACATAGATGCAAAAATCTTCAATAAAATAATGGCAAGCCGACTGCAACAGCACATCAAAAAGTTTATCCACCATGATCAAGTAGGATTCATCCCAGGGATGCAAGGCTGTTTCAACGTATGCAAGTCTATAAACATAATTCACCACATAAACAGAACCTAAAACAAAAACCACATGATTATCTCAATTGATGCAGAGAAGGCCTTTGACAACATTCAACAGACCTTTATGCTAAAAACCCTCAATAAACTCGGTATTGATGGAACGTATCTCACAATAATAAAAGCTTTTTACGACAAACCAACAGCCAATAATGAATGGGCTGAATGGGCAAAAACTGGAAGCATTCCCTTTGAAATCGGGCACTAGACAAGGATGCCCTCTCTCACCACTCCTATTCAATATAGTACTGGAAGTTCTAGCCAGAGCAATCAGGCAAGAAAAAGAAATAAAGGGTATTCAAATAGGAAAGGAGGAAGCCAAATTGTCTCTATTTGCAGACGACATGATAATATACCTAGAAGACCCCATCACCTCAGCCCAAAAACTCCTGAAACTGATAAGCAGCAAAGTCTCAGGATATAAAATCAATGTGCAAAAATCACAAGCATTCCTATACACCAATAACAGACTTAAAGAGAGCCAAATCAAGAACCAACTGCCATTCACAATTGCTACAAATAGAATAAAATACCTAGGAATACAACTAACAAGGAACGTAAGGGACCTCTTCAAGGAGAACTACAAACCATTGCTCAACAAAAGATGGAGAAACATTCCATGCTCATGGTTAGGAAGAATCAATATTGTGAAAATGGCCACACTGCCCAAAGTAATTTACAGACTCAATGCTATCCCCATCAAGCTACCAATGACCTTCTTCACAGAACTGGAAAAAACCACCTTAAACTTCATAAGGAACCAAAAGAGAGCCCACATAGCCAAGTCAATTCTAAGTAAAAAGAACATAGCGGGAGGCATCACACTAACGCACTTCAAACTATATTACAAGGCTACAGTAATCAAAACAGCATGGTACTGGTACCAAAACAGATATATAGGCCAATGGAACAGAACAGAAGCATCGGAGGCAACAAAACATATCGGCAACCATACAATCTTGGATAAATCTGACAAAAACAAGCGATGGGGAAAGGATTCCCTGTTTAATAAATGGTGTTGGGAAAACTGGGTAGTCATGTACAGAAAGCAGAAACTGGACCCCTTCCTGACACCTTACACTAAAATTAACTCCAGTTGGATTAAAGACTTAAACATAAGACCTGGCACCATAAAAACCCTAGAAGAAAATCTAGGCAAAACCATTCAGGATAGGAGTAGGCAAGGACTTCATGAACAAAACACCAAAAGCATTGGCAACAAAAGCCAAAATAGACAAATGGGACCTAATCAAACTCCACAGCTTCTGCACGGCAAAAGAAACAGTCATTAGAGTGAATTTGCAACCAAGAGAATGAAAAAAAACTTTTGCAGTTTACCCATCTGACAAAGGGCTGATATCCAGAATTTACAAAGAACTCAAACAGATTTACAAGAAGAAAACAAACAAGCCCATTCAAAAATGGGCAAAGGATATGAACAGACACTTTACAAAAGAAGACATACATGAGGCCAACAAACATATGAAAAAATGCTCATCATCACTGGTCATCAGAGAAATGCAAATCAAAACTACATTGAGATACCATCTCACGCCAGTTAGAATGGTGATCATTAAATAATCTGGAGACAACAGATGCTGGAGAGGATGTGGAGAAATAGGAACACTTTTACACTGCTGGTGGGAGTGTAAATTAGTTCAACCATTGTGGAAGACAGTGTGGCGATTCCTCAAGCGCCTAGAAATAGAAATTCCATTTGACCCAGCAATCCCATTACTGGGTATATATCCAAAGGAGTATAAATTGGTCTACTATAAGGACACATGCACACAAATGTTCATTGCAGCACTGTTTACAATAGCAAAGACCTGGAACCAACCCAAATGCCCATCGACGATAGACTGGACTGGGAAAATGTGGCATATATACACCATGGAATATTATGCAGCCATCAAAAACGATTAGTTTGTGTCCTTTGTAGGGACATGGATGAACCTGGAGAACATCATTCTCAGCAAACTGACACAAGAACAGAAAATGAAATACCACATGTTCTCATTCATAGGCGGGTGATGAACAATGAGAACACAGGGACACAGGGAGGGGAGCACTACACACTGGGGTCTATTGGTGGGAACTGGGGAGGGACAGCAGGGGGGGAGTTGGGGAGAGATAGCATGGGGAGAAATGCCAGACATAGGTGAAGGGGAGGAAGGCAGCAAATCACACTGCCATGTGTGTACCTATGCAAATATCTTGCATGTTCTTCACATGTACCTCAAAACCTAAAATGCAATTAAAAAAAAAGATTACAAAAAACAATAGCATTTCTATACACTAAAATCAATCAATCTGAAAAAGAAATCAAGAGAGCAATCCTATTTAAAGAAGCTACAAAAAATAGGAAGAAATTTAATCAAAGAAGTGAAAGATCCACAGACTGCAATAGTTCACATCTGTAATCCCAATGCTTTGGTAGACCAAGGCAGGAGGATTGCTTGAGCCCAGGAAGTCGAGGCTGTAGGGAGGTATGATTACATGCCACTGCACTCCAGCCTGGGCAACAGAGTGAGACTCTGCCTCCAAAACAAACAAACAAAAACACCTACTATGAAATGGGTGTTTTTATAGTTTGAATTAAAAAAAAAAAAAATTTAAGTATGTAATTTTAAATTAATTTACCTGTTTGTTACATTCTTTAAGTTTCAATTCTGATTTCTCCAGAGTACCTTCCAATTTAATTATTTTTTGTTCCATTTCTCCTCTGTGCTCACGAATAGTCATATCCAAATGTGTAACCTAAAAAATAACCTTAAACTGTTGTTCAATTTTATTCTGATATAAAAACTTGTGCGCTTAGAATAGGCATTGTCATTGTTTATAGCAAGTATAACAAGTATAAACTCATCTCAAATTATTTTTTAAATGGGAAAAATAATCATTGTTTACTAATGATTCATAAGCCTGATATACATTTTTTAAAAAATACATAATGACATTCAATCCCATATGCATCATAGAAACTTAACAAAATATAGTTGTGTTCATAAATAACAAATGAAATAATTGACTCATTTTATGCTGGATAAAACGTGCTAAATAATGCTCTCCAAATATTTTTGTTCCTCTAAAACTTAGCTTCTTCTGATATGCAGTAATAAGAGATCAAAAGGCTCAGATACTAAGCTAATCCTCATTTTCAAAATCTACTTGCTAGAAAAATATCAAGGTAAACAGAGATGACATATCTCTAATTTATTAAACCCTATGTGCAGAGAAAAGATACGCTATAAAAATACCCATTTTACCAAAAATTGGTGACCTCTTAAATCCTGTGTGACTGTGTCATAACAGAAAACTTCATTTAATATAATTAAGAAAAATCAACCTGAGCTGCTCTTTGCTTTAGTTCCCAATTTCTCTCCTTAAGTGCCTGGTCCATTTCAAGGAGCTCCTGCTTTTTGTCTTCAATCTCCATCTTGCATTCTCTACAATTTATCAAAGGAAAAAGATCAAAGCAGACAGTAGGAATATTATAATTTTAAAAAGTTAGGTCAACCAGATTATCTTTTCTATAAATTAAAAGCAAAAGAATATATGCAATTAACTCAGATTGAAAGGGTCAAACTAAAGGAATAATCAAGAAAAAGATAGACAGGCCGGGTGCAGTGGCTCATGCATATAATCACAGCACTTTGGGAGGCCGAGGTAGGCAGATCACAAGGAGTTCAAGACCAGCCTGGCCCATATGGTGAAACACCACCTCTACTAAAAATACAAAAATTAGCTGGGTGTGGTGGCGGGTGCCTATCGTCCCAGCTGCTTGGGAGGCTGAGGCAGGAGAATCACTTGAACACAGGAGGTGGAGGTTGCAGTGAGCCGAGATCGTGCCATTGCACTCCAGCCTGGGCAATAGAGTAAGACTCCATCTCCAAAAAGAAAAAGAAAAAGATTGACATCAATACAATTAATCTAATAAAGGGTATTCTAAAAAGGTAAAAGTTATTCATTTAATTTATTCATTCACTTATTGATTTAGCAAATATTTACTAATGTTTCCTATATGCCAGGGTTCTAAGCACTGTGGATTTAATAGTAAAAAAAGGTAAATGTCCCTGATCTGAGTTTACATTCTAATAGGACCAGGAGAAAAGACAGACTATAAACACCTAAGTTAAAAAATACATAATGAGTGCTAAGTTACAGCATTAATTGCATGATGAGGTAGTGATGGTGTGGCTACTTTAGAGTGGGTAGTCAGAGAAGTGTTCTCTCTGAAGTAATATGAAAGACAAGAAGAGATTTAAAAAATCAAAAGGTGGAGAGAGATCCAAGATGGCTGTCTAGCAGCAGCTCAGTGTTGCAGCTCCCAGTGAAGACGCAGGGAGTGAGTGGACATCAGACTTCCAGATGAATTTTTGTTGCTTACGGACCAGGAGATTCCCAGTGGAGGAGACCCATGGGTCGCCAGTGCAACTCTTTTGGCTGGCTGTTTTGGTGGCGTCACCACGCGGCGGTTCTCAGTGTGGAGTATGTGGAACTGGGTGCCCTTTTAGTTGGTGTTTGGAGCTCTGAGAAGGCAGAGTCACCCATTCAGCTGATTGGGAGGGGGACTGAAGCCGGGAGTGAGACCGGGAGATTCCCAGGCAGAAAAGCGCCATGAATCTCAGCACTGCTGTTTCAGCTGGCGCGGTCGCCACACGGGAAATTGTATAGATCCTGGTGCCTTTTTGGTGGGTGACTGGGGCACTTGGGAGAGAATCGACTGCTCAATTAGGAAAAGAAAAAAAGGGGGCTCTGAGGTGGGGAGCCAGGTGATCAGGCTCAGCTGGTCCCACCCCCACAAAAAAACAGCAATTGGAAACCCTGATGGTTTAGAGTTTCACAGCAAGCACAGCTGAACCTGGGAAGGTCCAGCTCTGTGGGGGAGGGGTGTCCACCGAAGGAAAACAAAGAAACAGAAATAACATCACCACCAATAATCTGGACGTCCACTCAGAGACCCAATCTGAAAGTCAGCATTTACAAAGATGAGAGGTGGATAAATCCACAAAGATGGGAAGAGACCAGCGCAAAAAGACTGAAAACATCCAAAATCAGAATGCCTCTCCTCCTTGAGGGGATCGTAGCTCCTCATCAGCAAGGGAACAAAACCTGATGGAGAATGAGTGTGATGAATTGTCAGAATCAGGCTTCAGAAGGTGAATAATAAGAAACTTCTGTGAGCTAAAAGAACATGTTCCAATCCAATGCAAAGAAACTAAGAACCTTGAAAAACGGTTTGACGAAATGCTAACGAGAATAGACAATTTACAGAGAAATATATGGATTGATGGAGCTGAAAAACACAACGTAAGAACTCCGCAAAGTATGCACAAGTTTTAACAGTCAAATTGATCAAGCAGAAGAAAGGATATCAGAGGTTGTAGACCAACTCAATAATATAAAATGAGAAGACAAGGTTAGAGAAAAAAGGATAAAAAGGAAGGAGCAAAGCCTCCAAGAAATATGGGACTATGTGAAAAGACCTAATCTACGTTTCATAGGTGTACCAGAATGTGACGAAGAGAATGAATCCAAGCTGGAAAATACTCCTCAGGATATATTATTCAGGAAAACTTTCCCAACCTAGCAAGGCAGGACAATATTCAACTCCAGGTAATACAGAGACCACCACAAAGATATTCCTCAAGAAAAGCAACCCCAAGGCACATAATCGTCAGATTCACCAGGGTTGAAATGAAGGAGAAAATGCTAAGGGCAGCCAGAGAGAAAGGTCAGGTTACCCACAAAGGGAAGCCTATCAGACTCACAGTAAATCTCTCAGCAGAAACCCTACAAGCCAGAAGAGAGTGGGGGCCAATATTCAACATCCTTAAAGAAAAGAACTTTCAACCCAGAATTTCATATCCAGCCAAACTAAGCTTTACAAGTGAAGGAAAAATAAAATCTTTTGTGAACAAGTAAGTACTTAGAGATTTCATTACCACCAGGCCTGCTTTACAAGAACTTCTAAAAGAAGCACTACACATAGAAAGGAACAACCAGTATTAGCCTTTCCAAAAATATACCAAAAAGTAAAGAGCATCAACATAATGAAGAATTTACATCAACTAATGGGCAAAACAGCCAGCTAACATCAAATGGCAGTATTAAACTCACATATATTATTATTAATCCTAAATTTAAAACGACTAAATCCCCCAATCAAAAAACACAGACAGGCAAATTGGACAAAAAGCCGAAACCCATCGGTATGCTGCATCCAGACCCATCTCACATGCAAGGATACACAAAGACTCAAAACAAAGGGATGGAGGAAGATTTACCAACCAAATGGAGAGCAAAAATACATACATACATACATACATACATACATACATACATACATACATACATAAAAAGCAGGAGTTGCAATTCTCGCCTCTGAGAAAATAGATTTTAAAGCAACAAAGATTAAAAGAGGCAAAGAAGGACATTACATAATGGTAAAAGGATCAATGCAACAAGAAGAGCTAACAATCCTAAATATATATGCACCCAATACAGGAGCACCCAGATATATAAGACAAGTTCTTAAGGACTTATAAAGAGACTTAGACTCCCACACAATAACAGTGGGAGACTTTAACATCACATTGTCAATATTAGACAGATCAACAAGACAGAAAATTAACAAGGATATCCAGAACTTGAACTCAGACCCGGAACAAGTAAACTTAATAAACATTTATAGAATTCTCCACCCCAAATACACAAAATATACATTCTTACCAGTACCACATCACACCTACTCTAAAAGTGACTATATAATTGGAAGTAAATCACTCCTCAGCAATTGCATAGCATTTCACAGGTTTAAATGAAACATTGGTTGGCTGCTTGTTTGTTATTTTCCTCCCTTATTCCTTCCTGTCTCCATTGTTAAGCACAATTATTGGCATGAAAGAGGTTTTCAATATCCATTTTTAGACTGCATTCTAGCCTGGGCAATAAAGCAATACTCCCATTCTCTCTCCCTCTTTCTCTTCCTCTTTCTTTCTTTCATTCTTTTTTTTCCTTTTTTTCTCTCTTTTTTCCAATAAATAAATAAATAAGTAAAAATTAAAAAAAAAAATCAAAAGAAAATATAGGAGGAAAATAATCATAAAAAATTTAACTTCCATTCTTTTTACAACTGAAGAGACCCAGTTATCTTAAATAATCAAGAACATGATACAGTCAATATAAAGCACAGGAAATTATTCTGATAAGAAATAGAATCTTTGTTGCTCAGGCAGACAAAAAAAAAAAAAAAGACAAGAAGAAGCTAACCATTTAACTGTCATCCCAATAAAAATAAACAGCTATGCTCAAGGTTCCATGGCAGAAGCAAACTTGGTAAGTGTGAAGTATAAGAAAAAAGCCAGGAGCAAGGAGAGTTGTATAAATGAGGCCAGAGAAGTAGATAGGAAGGTGACTACATAAGGCTTTGTATTCCAAGATGAGGAGCTTGGATTCTTTTTTAACTGTGGCAAACTATATGTAACATAAAACTTACCACTTCAACCATTTTAAAGTGTACAGTTTGAGGCATTAAGCATATTCACAATGTTGTATAATCATCACTACTATGTCCAGTATTTTTTCATCAGTCCCTGACAGAACGTCACACCCATTAGCACTTATTTTCCATTCTCCCTTCCCCCAGTCCCTGGAAACCGCTAATCTTTCTTTCTCTATGAATTTTCCAATTCTGAATATTTCATAAATTGAATTATGCATCATGTATCTGGCTTATTTCACTTAGCACAATGTTTTCAAGGTTCATGCACACTGTACCATTTATCAGTATTTTATTCCTTTTATGGCTGAATAATATTCTTTGTATGAATACACTATATGATACAGTTTGGCTGTGTTCCCACCCAAATCTCATCTTGAATTCCCACATGTTGTGGGAGAGACCCAGAGGGAGGTAACTGAATCATGGGACAGGTCTTTCCTGTGCTATTCTTGTGACAGTGAGTAAGTCTCATGAGTTGATGGTTTTAAAAATGAAAGTTTCCTGCACAAGCTCTCTTCTCTTATCTGCCGCCATGTGAGACATGCCTTTCACCTTCTAGGTGAGGCCTCCCCAGCCATGTGGAACTGTGAGCCCAATAAACCTCGTTCTAAATTGCCCAATACTGGGTATGTCTTTATCAGCAGTGTGAAAACTCACTAATACAGTAAATTGGTACCAGTAGAGTGGGGTGCTACTGTAGAGACCCAAAAATGTGAAACCGACCTCAGAACTGGGTAACAGCCAAAGGCTGGAACGGTTTGGAGAACTCAGAAGAATACAGGAAACTGTGGGAAAGTTTGGAACTTTCTACAGACTTGTTCAGTGGTTTTGACCAAAATGCTGATAGTAATATGGACAATAAAATCCAGAATAAGGTGGTTTTGGAGAGAAATGGGGAACTTGTTGGTAACCAGAGCAAAGGTGACTAGTTTTAGCAAAGAGACTGGTGGCATTTTGCCCCTGCCCTAGAGATTTGGGGAACTTTGAACTTGAAAGAGATGATTTAGGTTATCTGGTGGAAGACATTTCTAAGCAACAAAGCACTCAAGACGTGATTTGGGTGCTGTTAAAGGCATTCAATTTTCTAAGGGAAGTGGAATATAAAAATCTGGAAAATTTGCAGACTGAAAATGCAAAAGAAAAGAAAATCCCATTTTCTGAGGAGAAATTCAGGCTGGCTGCAGAAATTTGCATAAGTAACAGAGAGTCGAATGTTAATCCCCAAGACAATGGGTAGAATATCTCAAGGGCATGTCAGAGGTCTTTGCGACAACCTCTCCTATCATAGGCTCTGAGGCCTAGGAGGAAAAAATGGTTTATGGGCAGGGTTCAGGGTCACTGTGCTATGTGCAGCCTAGGGACTTGGTGCCCTGCATCTCAGCCACTTCAGCTGTGGCTAAAAAAGGTCAACACAGAGCTCAGGCTGTGGCTTCAGATGGTGCTAGCCCCAAGCCTTGGCAGCTTCTACCCAGTGTTGAGCCTGTGGGGTACAGAGAAGTCATGAATTGAGGTTTGGGAACCTCCACCTAGATTTCAGAGGATGTATGGGAAGGCCTGGTTGTCCAGACAGAAGTTTGCTGTTGAGGCAGGGACTTCATGGGGAATCACTACTAGGGCAGTGCAGAAGGGAAATGTGAGGTGGGCACTCCCACACAGAGTCCCCCATTAGGGAACTGCCTGGTAGAGCCTTGAGATGAGGGAGGGCCACCACCCTCCAGACCCCAGAATAACAGATGCACTAATAGCTTGCATCGTGTGCCTGGAAAAGCCACAGACAACACCAGCCATAGGTTGTACCCTAAAAAGTCACAGGGCAGAGCTGCCCAAGACCACGGAAACCTACCTCTTCTATCAGTGTGACCTGGATGTGAGACATGGAGTCAAAGGAGATCATTTTGGAGCTTTAAGATTTGACTGCCCTGCTGGATTTCAGACTTGCATGGGGCCTACAGTCCCCTTTTTTGGTCAATTTCTACCATTTGGAATGGGTGTATTTACCCAATGTCTGTATCCCCATTGTATCGAGGAAGCAACTAACTTGCTTTTGATTTTACAGGCTTATAAGCAGAAGGGATTTACCTTGTCTCAGATGAGACTTTGGACTCTGGATTTCTGAGTTAATGCTCAAATGAATTAAGATTTTGGGGGACTGTTGGAAAGGCATGATTTGTTTTGAAATGTGAGGACATGAGATTTGGGAGGGGCCAGGGGCAGAATGATATAGTTTGGCTGTGTCCCCACCTAAATCTCATCTTGAATTCCCATGTGTTGTGTGAGAGACCCAGTGGGAGGTAACTCAATCACGGGGGCAGGTCTTTCTTATGCTGTTCTCATGATAGTGAATAGGTCTCAAGAGATCCAATGGTTTCATAAAGGGGAGTTTCCCGCACAAGCTCTCTTCTCTGGTCTCCCACCATGTGAAATGTGGTCTTTCACCTTCTGCCATGACTGTGAGGCCTCCCCAGCCATGTGGAACTGTTGAGTCCTCTTTTGTAAATTGCCCAGTCTCGGGTATGTCTTTATCAGAAGCATGAAATGGACTAATACACTATATTTTGTTTATCCATTCATCTGTTGATGAACATTTGGGTTGTTTTCACTTTTTGGTTTACTTTGTAAACATTTGTATACAATTTTTGTTTAGATACTTGTTTTCAACCCTCTTGGGTACCAAACTAGGAATGGAATTACTGGGTCATATGGTAATTCTATGTTCCACTTATTGAGGAATGCTAAACTATTTTCTACAGTGGCTGCCACATTTTAGATTCCTACCAGCAATGAATGAGGGTTCCATTTTCTCCACACTTGCTAACATTTGCTCTTTTCTGTTTTTTAAAAATTACAATCCTTAGTGGGTATGAAGTGATATATCAGTGTACCTTTTATTTTCATTTCTGAAGGAGTTCGCATTTTATTCTGAAGGTTTTAGAAAACCATTAGCAAGTTTAAGTAGTGAAGCAATATGATTTTTTTTTTTGATGGAGTCTTGCTTGTTCTGTCGTCCAGACTGGAGTATAGTGGTGTGATCTTGGCTCAATTCAACCTCCACCTCCCAGATTCAAGCAATTCTCCTGACTCAGCCTCCTGAGTAGCTGGGACTACAGATGCCTGCTACCATGCCCGGCTAATTTCATATTTTTAGTAGAGATAGGGTTTCACCATATTGGTCAGGATGGTCTCCTTACCTTGTGATCTGCCTGCCTCAACCTCCCAAAGTGCTGGGATTACAAATCTAGACAGGACTGTGGATATATAACAAACACCAGTGTCAAAAAACACAAGCTTGAGAATGAACTTAATATAGTAACAATGCAGTGATTATAAATTACTCAGTATTTCCTAAAGACCTATTCACTATCATGAGAACAGCATAGGAAAGACCTGCCCCCGTGATTCAGTTACCTCCCACACTGGGTCTCTCCTACAACACATGGGAATTCAAGATGAGATTTAGGTGGGGACACAGCCAAATTATATCATTCTGCCCCTGGGATAAGCCACCATACCTGGCCTAATTTATGTCTTAAATAATAAACTTAAATCTATTTTCGGAAAAATGGATTGTTGGGATGGGGTCAAGAACGTAAGCAGAGAGCCTGGTTAGGAAACTACAGCAATAGATCAGGTGAGAAATGACGCTTTGTGCTAAGGATAACAGAAAAGAGGACAGGAAATCAATAGATTTAAGAATATGTTTTGAGACTGGGTGTAGTGGCTCATGCCTGTAATCCCAGCACTTTGGGAGGCTCAGGACAGTGGAGCACCTGAGGTCAAGAGTTCAAGACCAGTCTGGCCAATATGGCAAAACCCCGCCTCTACTCACAATACAAAAATTAGCTGGGCATGGTGGTGGGCACCTGTAATCCCAGCTATTTGGTGGCTGAGGCAGAACTGCTTGAACCCAGGAGGCAGAGGCTGCAATGAGCTGAGATCATGCCACTGCACTCCAGCTTGTGTAACAGAGCGAGACTCTGTCTCACAAAAAAAAAGAATATGTTTTGGAAATAAAGTTGACATGGCTTGCTAATACACTGTATGAAAAAAGGGATAGAATGAGAGAACAAGAAAAATCTTATATATTTTTGGTTTGAGCAACTGCATGTTACTGAGTTAGAGGAAGGGCAGGGTTATGAGGAAATATATGAGTTCTATTTTGGCCAAGTTTGAGATGGCCCTTAAAAATATTCAAATGGAGACAACAAGTAAGTAGTTGGATATTGAATCTGGAATTACAGGAAAAGGTAAATACTGGAGTTTGTGGATACAGAAGAGACGGGGGCCCTACACTGAATTCTGTGGTATAACATCTAAGTTTCTGGGTTATCTTGCTGCTCCTTATCCTGTTCATTTCATATTTTACATCCTAATTTGTAACTGTTTTCGTTTTCTGAATCTATTTCCCATACTTTGGCTCTGATCTGGCTATCCACCTCCACTCACTATACATGTGTGTTGGCATAGCAGTTTATGCTATACTGCTAATCTAAGATCCCAGACTTTAGACTTGGATTTGTGTTTTAACTTCCTTCTCTAGACTCTACTACCTGTATTACTTGGAGCATTTTATTTTTCTCAAGGCCTCAGGTTTCTCAACTATTAAAAAGGTGATAATATGTTTCCACTAGGTGCATTGCAAGGAAATGAGTGAGATAATATGTGAAGTTCCTGGTAGAGTCCTGGCATAAAATAAGTACTTAATACAAAGAACAATATTACCAATACTATATCCTTCTGCTGTTAGCCACTGCTGTATTCTGGCCTCATCATTTTTTTTTACCACTAGGGCCAGTATAAAATAGTCTAAAGACTGAGGATGAAAGTTTTGGCAGCCATCAACAGCTGAATTAGTTAGATAAGGCATGGGATAGGCTGGCTGGGAAGAGCCAAAGTGAGTCAAAGGCAGCTGAGAAGTTTAGATATCTAGAAAGCAATGACACATTTAACTGTATGATTCAAGGACTCAGTAATAAAATGAAATACTAATAACTGTAATATCATTTCTTATTATTAACTCACCTAAGTTCAGCGGTGAGATCCTTTATTGTAGTGTATTTTTCCTCTAATGATAACTGAGCCTTCTGTAATACATCTCTCAATTCCTGGAGTTGCCTTAAAGTACTTTTTAATTCTCCATGAGCATTTTGTAGTTCAGTCTCTATTGCTTCCCGTTTTTGCAAGGCTTCTGTTAGTTCCGTTTCGGTATTATGCTGCATCTTTTCTAACTCCTTTACTATTAAGAGGAGAGAATGATTTTATAACTATATATAAACCATTTCTCATTACACATTTTATTTATAATATTCAATTTTATTCATCTACATGGGGCAAAATACCATTTATTGTCCCTTCCAGCCCCACCATCTCAAATTCTCACATTATTTCACTTCATAAGTACAAATACATAAGCAGCTAAACTCATGTAACCTCTTGCTTACCAGTATTTGTTTTCTTTTCTAGCTCTGTCTTTGTCTGATCTAAGATCATATCTAATTGAGAGAGGTGCATTGCTTTATTTTCTCCATCTCGTTTTAGGTGCATTATTTCTTTTTCCATTTTAGACAGCTCTTCTTTGTACTGATCCATCTCAAGTTTTACTTGCCTAATTAAAAACAATAAAACAGGTAATTCAGAAACTTAAAAAACTGATTTGTCACTGACTAAAGAAAGCCTGAAAGTTATATATAAGGATAAATAATCAGCAAAACATCTAGTCAGAATTTAAAATCACGTATATTTAAAAATTCTCCAACTAAAAACTATTCCTTTATACTTTATATACCGCTAAATACAACTTTACCACTACCTGGTAATATTTAACAAGCCTAGTATTCTTTTCAGTCTAACTCCATTTAACTTTAGCTCTGCATGTACTGAAAACATCCAAGGACCTCGTTCATCTAAAATTTTTGTGATTAGCAACAAAGACAATAAATAAGCCAAAAAATTATTCATCATAAAAACCATACTAGTCACAGGAGAGCCAAGTCAGTTGTTTTTACTCAGAGTTTATTCGTTCTATCCTTTTTTTAGCTTTAAAAGGGACTAGAGATTCCTAGACTAGTGCAACTACCCTGTTTAACAGAATAGAAAACTGGAAGACTAGGTGAATTGTCTGAGAAAATACAACTAGTTGTTCATAGTGATAGGGCCATGTTTACTAACTTTGTCAGTCTTGAGCTTATTCTAATTTGGCAGCTCCTCTAGAGACAAATCAACATACTAAGAGCCAGTTTTTAGTCCCTTTGTTGGTAATTCCAAAGTGATATTCACTAATTAAACAATTGTTAATGTTATCCTCAATTGTAGGAAGAGTTCATTTTTCTTTGTGTCAACAGTTTCTGTTGATCTTTGAAATTTTCTAAATTGAGTTTGCAACTAGGAGCATTTCTTTTCTAAATAAAACTTCAACAAATTTGGATTTGTTCAAGAGTTTTTTAATCAGAAGTCCATGAGTCAACTTAAGGAAAACTATAAAACCCCTGAAATAATATGCAAAATTATACATGTATAGTGTACATGTGTACATCTATGTATACAGGACAAGCTATAGCTTTTTACCAGATCCTCAAATATGTCCATAGACCAACTAACTTAAGAACTACTAGATTAGACAAGTGCTAATGACACTTTTACATTTCTAAAATCCCAAGTAAAGGAATTTTACCTTGACCGATTAGCTCTAATATTAAAGTAGATATAAAACAGATTATAAAAGAATAATCAAAAGAAGTTGGCATACAGAGCTATGAACAGCTTGTCAGCAAAGAAGTTAGGGGAAAATTATAGAAAATATATACAAGGACTCAAAAAGCATTAGTAGCCTACAGACATTTTATAAAAAATAGAACTATATATGCCTCAAAAGTTTCACTAGGGTACGACTACATTTTAGCATGATATATATAATGATAACCCTGAGATACCCAGGGAAAGTAAAAATGCCAAGAAAATATGTATTTTAGAAATTTTCCACCAAAAAAAGTTTTTTGTTTGGTTTTGATTTAAATTTTCAGCACTTGATAAATCCCATGGGAGAAAGTCGCTGAGGTTATGTTAAAGATCAGGATCATTAGAGTACAGAAACTGTTAAAAATGAGAAGCCAAGGTGTCAGAAGGATCAAGCTTCAGATGTATATTGAAATCCCCAAGAAGAGTGACAGAAGTGATGCTGGAGAAAGCAACAGTAAGTCAGGTGGTCTACGGAAATCAGCACAAGTGAGGGTTCTGATGGCATGAGGTTCACAGAGAATAGTATATACTTCACACCTAGCCTGAACCCTGTGGTATAAGAGCTACATAGGGAAAAGTTTTTTACTTTAGAAGTTTACAGGGAAAGAAGCAATGTCCTTAAGGGAGGGTCAGGTTTCTATTACAGCAAGAAAAAAGAAAAAGTAGTAAATATTGAGAATGAATTATGAAGTTCAAAAGGCACAGTACAAGTCTTTCAGAAGTTGGGATGGGGTTGGAGAAAGAAACACAATGTGTGGAGAGCCTTTTGGGAATTAGTGTGAGATATGAGGGCTGACCTGGAAATCTAGGGCTTCTTTTGGTATCTGGCATAAACAAGGATAACATGATAATGTAATCAGTCTTCACAGACTCAAGGTGGACATTAGTGGTAAGGCCATGTTAATGAACAGAACATCTGTCAATGGAAGAAAGAAGGTCTGAAAAATTTTGGTCTTAGCCTTAAACATGGGTTGCCCTCAACTCTGTTGAGAGGGTGACGGACATCTGAGGAAGCAAGTTGGTCCTTTGAACACAAAGGACCCCTGTCAATGGAGGATAGGGAACCTGGGGACATGTGGTTTTAGTTCCAGTGCAAAAGTTCACTCTTGACCCCTGTTGGTAGAAGGGTGGGCTGATTATATTATAAATTATGTCAATTCTTCATGACAAAGTAGAAGAGATCTGAAGAGGCTGGGTACCGCTTTCAGCTCATGAGTTCCTCTCTTGATCAATTAAATATTGATGCCTGGGACCAGCCTAGCCATATTAAATCAGAATCTTTAGGTTTTATTTAATCTAAAAGTGGGAGCCAGGCATCAGTATTTTTTTTTTTACAAATTCCTGAGGTGATTTTAATATTCACTAAAGGCTGAGAACCACTTTTATATTGTCACTCTTCCCATATATAATTGGATCAACTAAGTTCCCTCTATGTGAGTACATTTACATTTTGCTTACAACTTTTAATGATATTCACAATTAACAGTTGCTGAGTGCCTTTGAGGTATAAAGAACTGAGCCAGTTGTTGTGTAAGACCCTAAAATAAACCAGATATGATCCTTGTTTTAAGAAACCTATAGTAGGAAGGTTAAAGTACTAAACTATAATACAGAAAAAGCGTAATGAGAGATGTGAGGGAAATACAAAGTACAATAGGAACACAGACTATGGAGACATTAATTCCTCAAGCAAATGCTCCACTGAACATTATCTGATTTTGAAATTGAGATACCACTGAATTGAAATGGGAAGGTAAATAAAACATATTGACATTTTACCGGGCAGTGCCAGTAAGCTCAATCACTTTTTGCCTTTTCAAATCTGCTTCATGCACAGCTGATTCACATTTCTCCTCCATTTTTCTCAACTTTTCAGCTGAAGTTTCCCTTTGTTTTTGAAGTTCTTGTTCCAGTTTTGACACCTTTTAAAGCAGTTTTCAGTAAACATTTTAAATTCAGAAGAAAAACACCTTTATAAATATGTAACCCAGCTTATCAGTTTCAAGATGTATCATAAAAATCAACATACAGACCAAGAAGTAATATTTTGAAAATATAAAAGCAAGGCTTACTTTCTAATAATAAAGATACTTCACATACATATTACTATTTAGGGAAGTAGCCACATCATAACACTAAAGTGTTATAATGATTGAACAAAATGACAGCAAATGTTCCTCTTTTCGTTAACCCCATTTGAAATGCTCTTTCTTTTCTTACCAAACTGCTTTCTTTTCTTCACAAATTGGCTCATTCAACAGATTCCTACATTTCCACATGATCTCAAATGCTACAACTTGTATTTGCTGCCATTGTAACTCGAATTTGTTCCTATTCACTCTTCCTCTATTCTACTACAATAAAGGAGGTATTCTTCCTCCTATATATGTCAAACAGCTTCATAGGTGTTCCAGATTTAATTCCCACCAGTTTTTTTCAGGAACTTCCTACTACTATCTCCTCTTTCCACCTATCTTCAATCTCTCTACTGTTTTTTTATATTAGCACTTAAACACGTTCAAGACTTTCCCACTGTAAAAAGCTTTTCTTCAGACCTCAACCTCCCTCTACCTACCATCCTTTATTTCCTCCCATGTATAGTCCAACTTCTCAAAGTTTTCTATGCTTGTTGTATCACTGTCTCACTTCTCATTCTTCAACCCATAGCCAGAGGCCATTCCAGAGAAATAGGGATTACATCATCAGTGACTTCCCAGTTGCTAATTCCAATGAACATTTCCCAACCCTCATTTTACTTGACATTAATTCCAACAGCCAATGACATCAACATTCCTTCCTTCCTTAATGAAATACTTACTTTGGCTTCCATGTATCACATCCCTCAGGGATCTACCCAAGTCAATCTTCTTGCTTCTCATTCTATATTCTCTCCCTAGGTAATCTCAGTCACTCAACGTCTTCATGAATATTTATATGGCTGTGGTCTCAAAGTTAATCTCTCAATTCTAACCTGAATATTCCTCCTGCTCTTCTAAAATCCCTCACTGAAGAACTAAATATACATTATAAGCCATTAATATCTTGCCAGATGTGGTGGTTCACGCCTATAATCCCAGCACTTTGGGAGGCCAAGGAGGGTGGATCACTTAAGCCCAAGAGTTTGAGACCCAGCCTGGGCAACATGGTGAAACTGTGTCTTTACAAAAAAAAAAAAAAAAAAAATTAGCTGGGCATGGTGGCACACACTCGGAAGGCTGAAATGGTAGAATCACCTGAGCCCAGGGAAGTCGAGGCTGTACTCAGCTGTGATCATGTCACTGCACTCCAGCCTGTGTGACAGAGTAAGACCCTGCCTCAAACAAAACAAAACAAAACAAAAAAACCCATTAATATCCACCCCTCCACCTCAAATTCCAAGAATAAAATTAAAACGCTACCCAGGTAAAAACAGAAAGGAACCAAGGAAAATCTACCTACTCAATTATTAATTAAATAAAGAAATCTAAAGATGCAAAATGGAACCTATACATAGCGGAATATGAATGAAAGGCAGAAAGAGAAAACGCAGTCAAAAAATTTACTTCAAATAATGAAGAAATTTTTAGATATAAACTTCAGTAGACATCAATGAAGCTAATGAGAACACAAAATCTTTTAAAACAAAGATCACGAAAAAATAAAATCGCCAAATAAAAAATACAAATGAACTGATGACAGAAAAAAAAAATACAACCATTATAGAAATGAAAACCACCTTAAAAGGAACAAGAATCATAATCAATCCTGCAAGAAACAGAGTCAATGACAGAAGATGTAGGAAGTGGGAATCAAATATAGATGAGAGAAGAAACGCTTCAAGATGAAGCATTTAGCTGCATAGCAGGCACAGTAAGCAGTAGGTTTAAATTTTAACAAAAGGGATGGAGAGTCACAAGAAGATGTTTCCTAAAAAAAAAAAAAAAAATACAGAATACCTGCCTGAGGTGTTTAAATGCAGTGAAAGGAAGATTCTTTAGTTCCACTGGACAGCCTGAGGATGAATTCAGAACAAGTAGATAAAAGACCACACAAATGACAAAAAAGGAAAATACAGTAAAATTACAGGAGATGATCATTTTCTAATTTAAACATTACTATAAATTTGATTTCTTTTGAAAGAGAAAGAGAAAAACAAAATAAAAATGTAAAATATCTAAAGAATTCAGATAAAGTCAGTAATGAATTAAAGGAAAAAGATTAGATTCTAGTATAAAATTATCTAGAATTCTTACATTGAAGTAAGTAATAATTTTTCGTTTTACAACTTTCAGGGGTATTTCCCCTTGGGATTTTTCTTTTAGTGCACTGCCTTGCCATTTCTCTAAGGAATATCATACACCATGTCTTGATCCAAAAAGGAAAAATTATAGGTATTCAGATTAGGTAAAAGAAGACAAGAAGACAGGTTGAATAAAGAAGTATGAATTATAAATTGTATGTAATGGTAAACATATAAGAGTTGTTGTAAGAGTTGGAGGTCAGATTATATAGGAATAGAATTTTATTTTACAATATTAATATAGAATACTTCTTAAAAGGCAAAATCCTTGAGCTTAAACAGCAGTTTTTTGTTTTCTGCTTTTTTCAGATGGAGTCTCACACTGTCACCCCGGCTGGAGTACAGTGGTGTGATCTTGGCTCACTGCAACCTCCGCCTCTTGGGTTCAAGCAATTCTCATGTCTCAGTCTCTCGAGTAGCTGGGGTTACAGGCATGTGCCACCATAGCTGGTTAATTTTTGTATTTTTAGTAGAAATGAGGTTTGGCCAGGCTGGTCTCAAACTACTGATCTCAGGTGATCCGCCTGCCTTGGCCTCCCAAAGTGTTGGAATTATAGGCATGAGTCATAGTATCCAGCCAAACAGCAATTTAAAAAACTAACCGAAATTTAAAACTTTCTCTTTCATACAAGTAAAACAATCTTGGGCTACTTATATATACCTGTTTTTCAAGTTTAGTTTGAATATCTTCTAGTTCTCCATTTCTAATTGTCTCTTGTTGCAACATTTGCTGCTGTTGCTGAAGAGTATGCTGTAGAAGACTGTTTTGCTCTGAAGTCTCCTGAAGACTGTGATTTTTTATCTTTAGCTCTTTCTGTAAACAATATATCTACAAATACATATATATATATCAATACAATGCAATGTTTCAAATAAAAGGCAATAAAATATCAAAGCTGTCTTCCTTATCAGATAATGATCCTTGTCATATGCAACAATTGTATTCATGTCTATAGTTTGTCATTGGAAGGGCAGTCTTCATTTTTCTGATGGGGAGATGTATTAGAAGGACCTGCTTATAAGATTGGCTCTTGGTTGGGTATCTGGAAATTTGGCTTTTAAAATTTTCCTAAATGATGAGGTTGTTTTGACTGCCTGGGGAACTGAAACACAGCTTCCTTTGGAATTCTGGAATTTTTGATACTTGTAGGCTGGTCATTGTTCCTGTGCAACAAGCCCCTGTTAAAAACTCTGAACTGGCCAGGTGTGGTGGCTCATACCTGTAATCCCAGCACTTTGGGAGGCCCAAACGGGCAGATCACCTGAAGTCAGGAGTTTTAGACCAGCCTGACCAACATGGAGAAACCTGGTCTCTACTAAAAATACAAAATTAGCTGGGCGTGGTGGCATGCATCTGTAATCCTAGCTACTTGGGAGGCTGAGGCAGGAGAATCACTTGAACCCAGGAGGCAGAGGTTGCACTGAGCTGAGATTGTGCCATTGCACTCCAGCCTGGGCAACAGGAGTGTAACTTCAACTCAAAAATCAAACAAACAGACAAAACCAGGTGCGGTGGCTCACACCTGTAATCCCAGCACTTCGGGAGGCCCAGGCGGGCAGATTCCCTGAGGTCAGGAGTTTGAGACCAGTCTGGCCAGCATGGTGAAACCCGGTCTCTACTAAAAATACAAAAAAATTAGCCAGGCATGGTGGCATGCACCTGTAATCCCAGCTACTTGGGAGGCTGAGGCAGGGGAATTGCTTGAACCAGGGAGGTGGAGGTTGCAGTGAGCCGAGATTGCGCCACTGCACTCCAGTCTGGGTTACAGAAAGACTCCATCTTAAAAAAAAAAAAAAAATCCTGAACTTTGAGTCATAAATAGGCTTCCCGAGGTGGAAACAGATGTTGTCACATTTCGTTGCTATAAAAAGTATAAAAAGAAGCATGTTCTGTTTGATCTCTCCCAGAAGTAGTGAAGAGCATAGGCAGCCATGGTTGTAGCTGCACTCCACCTGATTCTTTCACGCTTACTAATAATAAACTACAGTCATAAAAGCACTATATAATGTTTGGTGCTATTTATTGTTATTGTTTATAAAATAATATCCCAGCAAAGCACTGCTGAATATTTATGCTCCAAAAAACACATAAAGGAATGACACTAGTTACTAAAGAAATTTCACTAATTACTCGAAATATTTAGGACTTGAATATGATGGTGTCCAAAATTGCTTTAAAAGATACTTTTAAATTATCCAAGAGCACCTATTGAGAAGAAAATAGGCTGGACAAGGTGGCTCATGCCTGTAATCCCAATACTTTGGGAGGCCAAGGTAGGTGGATCACCTGAGGTCAGGAGTTTGAGACCAGCCTGACCAACATGAAGAAACCCTGTCTCTACTAAAAATACAAAATTAGCCGGGCATGGTGGCATATGCCTGTCATCCCAGCTACTCGGAAGGCTGAGACTGGAGAATTGCTTGAATCTGAGAGGCAGAGGTTGCAGTGAGCTGAGATTGTGCCATGGCACTCAAGCCTGGGCAACAAGAGTGAAACTCTGTCTCAAAAAAAAAAAGTACATCATTATACCTGTGGAGAGCAGCCTGTGTTGATGTCCTCTAATAAATATGTCCTCTAAAAAATAAAAATATTTATTTTTAAAATAGTATCAACAATAAAACATGATTTAAAATATATTTTATAATTCTTCATCTACCACAGTGAATGGAAGATTTAATAAGCGATGATTATCAATGTGATTAAAAATGATGCAACCATTTAAATAATTAAAAAGACAGTTAACACATAAAAATTTATTAAGTTAAAAAAATCACATTTCATTAATATAACTTTGAAAAATATGTATGTAAATAGAAAAATGAAAACTGAAGTATTAGAGAATGGGCTGTAGGTAAATTTTATTTAAAAGTTTTCTTGTTGTTGTTTATGTAATAAATTTTTTAAATGAAGGAAAATAAAGCCATTCCTTTAGAGCAAAGAATCTTTCAAATAATTATCATTCCAAAAGGAATTTTAAACTCATTATAGTAAATAGTGGAAGAGAATCATGATGTGTTTTTTTTTCTAACTATCCAGCAGGTGAACATTAAGGCCTTCAGAGCCAAATATTCTTTGCTCATGATGAGAAGCTCCTACATTTCAGATTTCTTCATTATATGATGATGATGTAAACTTGAAGTAACCCTGGATATAACAGGCAACTAACTGATCTCTAATCCTGTTATTATAATCCCTTTTCATGCAAATCTGTTTTGCTTAATTCTGTCTGTATGAAAATAATTTAGTGTAAATATGTATCAGTATCACCTGCTCTGTTTTCTCTCTTAGCTCCTGAAAAAACCTGCAGATCACACTTCTGCAGTGGTTTATTTGATATAGAACTGACTTGCCTGCAAGATATGATTAAATACTATTTTTTTCTTTATTGGAACATCCTGTCTCATACTTACCTATTCAGAGAAAAAAAAATGAACAAGACATTAAAATAAGACAAAACAGTAGAAAAAAACAAGATCTAACCAAAACACAAAGCCTTACCACATAATAACAACAAAATTTTATTTCAGTAATCTAGCCACTGACAAAATATCAATTACATATATTGAAATATCTAATATTAGTTATCACAAATATTTACAAAATATAACCTGTATCTATCAAACTTATACTGACATTTCAGTGCACTGTCCTTTAACTTCCAGTTTATAATTGGAGTAAATAAGAAAGTAGAATTTAGATAAAACCTACCTTAAACTTCAAAGTTATCTAGTATCACTAGATAATTGTTGCTTAATTGTTACTTAAAATATAATGCAGAATTGTTGCTTAAAAGTAAAATATAATGCAGAAACATATGTCAGCTTCTCAAAATCTAAGTCTATCCATTTAAATGAAGATATTTATCAATGAAATAACAGATTTTATTGAATAAATTCTGTATGCAGAAAACACGGCTTATTCGCATCTACTTTGTATCTACTTTCTTTTATCATGTTGACAATGTAATTTTGCATGAACATATGACTTTATCATTTTAAAAACATTTTAATATTAAACATCTTTCAAAAATTCAGAATCCCAAAGTATTATTTTCATCATAAATATATTTAAGCATCTGGAAAAGAGTACGTGGCTGAGGCAAAAGCTCAGAGGAATATATATTAGCTTCTTGCAACAGGTAATCAACATGTAGTTTTTGCAACTGGCTAAATTACTACCAGTATACCATAGGTTCACTTAATCATTCAGTGAGTTATATGATTGGGGCATATTCCCTGATTTAAAAAATAAAAATATCTTTATAATATCACCTATTATTAACAGAATGGATGCACTATTAATCAAATGAGTTTCTAAAATATAGCTATATATAATGAAAACTTCACAACTCTGCTGTTATAAAGTGTTAATTATATTAACCAACATTAGAAAGAATTTCCTCTGTAAGACATAATTTGCTGTAAAGTACTTGGATTCTTCTCCATGTTTTTGATCAACGCACATGAACATGTGACACATGACCTTTTAAGTAAGCAAGCCAATGCATGTGCAGTTGAGCTAAAGATTGAGTGGCAATAAATGAGCTTGCAAATCTTTTTAAATTACTTACTCCCTAGTCTGGACAAATATACCTGATTACTGCTTCTGGTTTCTAATTAAACTTGAGCCTAGATATATATTTCCAGCTGTTTAAAAAATTTTTCTAAATGAGCCAGGCATGGTGGCAAATGCCTGTAATCCTAGCTGCTGGAAAGGCTGAGGCACGAGAATTGCCTGAACCTGAGAGGCTGAGGTTGAAGTGAGCCAAGATTGCACCACTGCACTCCAGCCTGGGCAACAAAGCAAGATCCCATCTCAAAAAAAAAAAGAATTGTTCTACTTATTATGTGTGTAAATATCTGTTATCTGCCATAGTCTCTGATGTTTTTATGAATGCAAAGTCTAAAGCTCAACAAATCTCCTATTACGAATGTTGCCTACCTCTAGGTAGATCCCAACTCTGCCAAGTCTATTTATTCTGAAGTGGAATGGGCAGCAGAATAAATGCCAAAATAACATATTTTGTACACTACTTTAAAAAAGATCACAGTAAAAAAACTGACATTCCTATTTTTAAAAATCGAAGTACATACAGTTTAGATGATTTAGTTTCTATGTATTGGAGTAAAAAAATATATGCCTGTCAAAGATGCTATAAAAACATTCGTAAGGGAAGGTGGAGGGAAGAAGACATGACTGTATAAAATCTGAAGTTTTTTTTTTTTTAACTTCTAAGACTATATAATTACTTGGTCACCTAAGTCTGGAGTCCTGGTCAACTACATATTTACTCTTAGATCTACCTGTTCCTTTCCCCTGCTCTGCTCTGTGTATTGCAGGAAACTGCATTTTTTGGCCTCCTTTGCCCTCTAGATCACAAATAGGTTTGGCCAATAGGAATGGCCAGTAGCTGCAGTACTCCTCCTCTATTGCCCCAGGTCCTATTAGAAAGACCCTTTTTCTTTGGCCTCAGCTCCAGATAGGCAGCCCTGCTTCTAGACTATGATTACATCATCTTTTCCTGATGTTCCTCTAACCTTAAAAAAGTAGCAGTTCCTGGCTTATAATAATCTCTGAGTTGCTGTGGTATACTGTTTGGCTTCTCCACACTTTCATCACCTGTGTATCTAATTCTCTGTATAAATTCACTCTATTTAAAAGATATAAGGGCTTCTGTTTTTCTCATTGGACCTTTCTGATATATTCAAATCAATCTTGGCATTTATTTATTTATTTATTGAGATAGGGTCTCACTGTGTTGCCCAGGCTGGAGTGCAGTGGTACAATCATGGCTCACTGCAGTCTCAATCTCCTAGACTCAAGTGATCCTCCCACCTCAGCTTCCTGGGTAGCTGGGACCACGAGCAAGCACCACCACACCTAGCTAATGTTTTTATTTTTTTTGTAGAGGTGGGGTTGTGCCATGTTGCCCAAACTGGTCTTGAAATCCCAGCATCAAGTAATCCACCCACTTTGGTCTCCCAAAGTGCTGGGCTTACAGGCATGAGCAACAAGTGGCCAAAAGTCAACCTTGATGAAGATTCATTGGGAACCATTTCTAAAAATACATTTTAAGCTTAAATACACACATCACAAATTCTAACAAAGAAATAAATAAATTCTTCATTACAATTGTCCATTTGAGCAAATGTTTAGTGAGTGCCTAACCAAAGTGCTACAAATTGAGCATACAGAGATGAGTTAGATGTTCAAGAAAAGTTTTCAATCCAGTATTTGAGAAACTTATCTCAAAAAAGTTGAAATTCTAAAGTTAATTCTCAATCCTACAGATAACTTCAAAGAACAAAAAAAAGTTGAAATTCTAAAGTTAATTCTCAATCCTACAGATAACTTCAAAGAACAAAAACAAAATGAAATATTCTTGAAGAATTTAAACCTCTAAATCTAAAGCAATGTTTGAGGTGTTATGTAATTTTATATTGGAATGACTGTAATATTAATAATTTATTCTTCTGATTCCCTAAAAATAAATAAAAGAATTAGAATTTTAAGGTATATCTTATTTTGCATTGAAATAATGTTTGCTCCTTAAAGAAAATAAAATTGGAATTTACATTTTATTGGAAATACTTTTTTATATCAGACACATAAAAGATACACTTTTGCCAAGACACAGTGGCTCACACCTATAATCCCAGCACTTTGGGAGGCCCAGGTGGGTGAATCACTTGAGGCCAGGAGTTCAAGGCTAGCCTGGCCAACAAAATGAAATCTTGTCTCTACTAAAAACGCAAAAATTAGTCAGGTATGGTGGTGCACGCCTGTAGTCCTAGCTAGGCAGGAGGCTGAGGCACGAGAATTACTTGAACTCAGGAGGCAGAGAGGTTCAAGTGAGCCAAGATTGTGACACTTCCCTTCAGCCCGGGGGACAGAGGGAGACTATGTCTCAAAAGAAAGAAAACAAAAACAAAAACATATATATACATTTGTCCTAGGTCTCATGCTTCTTAAAAAGAAAAAGAAATCACTTGAAATATATACTATATTTAAAATAAATGTTAATTTACCTCTTCAGATTTCTTCTTTAACTGTTTTTCAAACTTTTCCTTATTTCCTTCCAATTGATTCAAATGCAAGACAAGTTCCTCCTTACAAATTTCTAATGCTGAATCTAGTTGTCTAACCTAAGCAGGAAAAAAAGCACATAAAAAAACCAACCAATATACTCAATATTTTAAAGATTATCTCCTAATGTTATGTCACTGCTTCAAAGAGTGAATATACAGTCCTATTTAAGATATAAAATGCCATTATAGAAGATATTTATTGAGAAAACTAATTCTTCATTGCACATGAGGAAACCAAAGAAAAAACCAGGGGATAGAATCCTGAAGAATAAACAAAAGTTGGACAAGTTGAGAAGGGATTCCCAGAACAGGGAGTATGCTCAGAAACAAGTCCCTGTAAAAGGGAAAGGTTAGACGTTGGCAAGAGCTTAGGGTAGTAAGAAGATGAATTTGTAGGAAATAGTTATTTGGGAGCTACAACAGACAAGACAAACTGGGACCAACTGTAGGCCAAACACTCTAAAACTTTTTCTTTAAAAGGAAGTTCTACCTCCCTCCCTCCCTTCCTGCCTCCCTCCCTTCCTTCCTCCTTTCCTCCCTTCCTGCCTTCCTCCCCCCAGATAAATAAATAAATAAATGGAAGTACTATTTAAGCCTACTTCTTAAGCCTCCTTGAATAGGAAAAACAGGAAAGTGAGTATAAACTAGCATACTGTTAATGATGCTTACGTGAGAATTCTTTTTTCTTGGAGACAAAGTCTTGCTCTGTCACCCATGCTGGAGTACAGTGGTGTGATCTTGGCTCACTCCAACCTCCACCTCCCAGGTTGAGGTGATTCTCCTGCCTCAGCCTCCTGAGTAGCTGGGATTACAGGTAGGTACCACCATACCTGGCTGATTTTTGTATTTTTAGTAGCGACCAGGTTTTGCCATGTTGGCCAAGCTGGTCTTGAACTCCTATTCACCCACCTTGGCTTCCCAAAGTGCTGGAATTACAGGCATGAGCCACAGTGACTGGCCTTAAGTGAGAATATTTTTAAATGCTGAAGTCACTAAGAAAAGAGAACTTTTTGTCAGCTAGGAAAAAAGGAGTGCAACCTTCTTTGCTTTGAAACTGTGAAAATATTTTCAGAAAGGCAGCAATTTAACTTGGTCCAAGTGTTCATATAGTTGCCACTGCTTTACTACCTTAATACCAAAGAGCAACTGAAATTCGGTACTTTTAGTTCATGGCCCACATATTGCATACGTGCGCCACATCCCATCTATTAATAAGATTCTTGTCTTGCTCCTTGTTTTCTTTATTGTGAATTTGAGCTTCTCAATGGTGTTTTTTCTTTTAATAATGTTCTAGTAGGCAGTCTTGAAAAAGTGAAAGAAATCTTAAGATTTCTTAGCAGACGAAAAAAATGAGAAAAACATTCCCTAATGCAGATTCTATTCTACATCCTGAAATTATCTTTGCCACTCTTATTTCTAAGAAGGAAATCTTATAAGATACACAGTTTTTGAATACCCTTTTAGTCTGTGTATGGAACCAATAACAGCTAAAAAATCTGTAACTCTGAATGGCTATCTTTGTTAATAAACTGTTGTCTTAGTAATAATTTTTAATTAACATTTGTTTTGTGAAAATTATAAATACTTATAAATTCTCTTTTTTATGAAAGAGAATGGGCATTGGGACTTGTATCATCTTCACACAGAGAAAAAAATAAATAAAAATCTATGATTCTGTCAGAATATCACTACCTGATAGTTAACGTATAATAACTCATTCAGGCAAGATTCATCATTTAGATATTAAAACCATTTATTATAAGGTTATTGAGGGACAGGACATTCACATGGCCTCAAAGACGCACCCCAAAGTTTGTTTGCTAATTATCAATGAAAATATATGCCCTTAAAATAATGAGATCTGGCAGTTATCACCTTACATAAGGTATATCATCTTGAGTATCTCCTTAAATTTTGTGTCATCTTACTTGGTTGACTTTAGTCCCAGTTCTGGGGTATGGCTAGATATTGTGCAAATGTGACAAGCTTCTGGTGATGCTGATGTTGCTAGTTCACAGACCATGCTTTGAATAGCAAGGCTATAAAGGACATTTTAAAGTAACTGGGGAAATCATAGTATGGACAATGTTGAATGATATTACTGAATTAATGTTGACTTTCTCTGTAGTGTAGTGGTGGTGTGGCCACATAGGAGAAATTTTCTGTTCAAAGGAGATACATAATAAGTATTAAAGGGGTCAAACATTATGACATCAGTAACCTTCTCTCAGGTGGTTTGGAAAAAAGGAAGTAGGTTGGTAGGTATACACACAAGCATGTATGCATGTGTATGTGCAGAAAGAGATAAAGTAAGTGTACATAGAATTTAACAGAGAGTGAATCTAGGTGAGTACACTATTCTTTCAATATTTTGTGGGCCTGAAATTTTAAAAAATAAATTATAAATTAATCAATTATAGCTAATAAACAATTAATAAAAACCCAAAGCATCCACTACTCTGCTGAATTACTTATTCGAACAGAGCTTGAAAGTCTGAATCTCATACAGATAAGCATCCACTACTCTGTTCAATTTCTTACTTGAACAGAGTTTGAAAGTCTGAATCTCATAAAGATAAACATCACAAGAATGTCTCCAAAAAGAAAAAAATAATTAACCAGGCATGCGGGAGTACACTTGTCCTAGCTACTCAGGAGGCTGATGTGGGAGGATTACTCGAGCTCAGGAGTTCAAGGCTGCAGTGACCTACTGTCATGCTACTACACTCCAGCCTACGCAAATGAGAGATTCTGTCTGTTAAAAAAAAAAAAAAAGGAAATAAAGAAAAGTAAATTAAAATATTAGCATACTAGCCTTGATTGTTTCTTCAGATACTTGATTCTGTAATGCTTTTAAAGCTTCATCTTTCTTCATATTTTCCTTTTCCATTTCCTGACAACATAAAGATCAGTAAGAAAAATGTAAGTATGCAAATATTAGCATTAGTAATAGACTGTTAACTGATGTGGTTAGACTTAAAGGCAAGTTATAGAAATATAAAATATTGGTCAACTTCTAAACAGCACGTTTATAAGGATGATTTTACCCCTTTGCTTTCCGTCAAGAGTCTATCTAGTGATTCAAGATGATGCTGTTTGCATATTATATCTTGTTGCAACATGGACATGGTCTTTTCTTGTTCTTTAAATTGTTGGTCTTTTTTCTCTAGTTGAGCTTCAAGCTAAACATGAAAACAGAATTTTCATATTAAATATTTTAAAAATTTGAAACATTTTAAATACTAAATACACGTGAAACTACAACTGCAATTATGTAATTTCTGTATTTTGCCAAATTGTCTTCAGCTTCTCTCTCAAGGAAGAAATGAAATCACACGCCTATTTCTTCTCCCTTTCCTCCCTTACCCATGCTTTGCTGAAATTAGTCTGTAGCATCCTCATACATGTTTTGTGTGCTTTTACAAAATATTCTTGAACAATATGTAGTTTTCCATCTTGAAGTTTTACATAGATATCAACACCTCTAAGTTTTGGCAATCTGCTTTTTCCAATCAATATTGTTATAGACATTCATCCACGTTGATATATGTGGATCTAGTTCATTTATTTTAATGTAAGTACATTATCCTATCGTAAAAATAAAGTGTCTACTCTTCTACTCATGAACAGTTAGATATTACAACTACATACCATTATAATAATGCTACAGTAATATCCTTTACATATATCTCTTTATGTACATGTGTAAGAATTTCTCTAAAACAGACCACCTATTATATTTCCTAGTTGTAGGATATGTACATTTCCAACTTCATTAGGTATTTTTCTTCAAACTACCCCATTAGAAATAAAAGAATTCGGCCCGGCACGGTGGCTCAAGCCTGTAATCCCAGCACTTTGGGAGGCCGAGGCAGGTGGATCATGAGGTCAAGAGATCGAGACCATCCTGGTCAACATGGTGAAACCCCGTCTCTACTAAAAATACAAAAAATTAGCTGGGTATGGTGGTGCGTGCCTGTAATCCCAGCTACTCAGGAGGCTGAGGCAGGAGAATTGCCTGAACCCAGGAGGCGGAGGATGCGGTGAGCCGAGATCATGCCATTGCACTCCAGCTTGGGTAACAAGAGCGAAACTCCATCTAAAAAAAATAAATAAATAAAAGAATTCTCATTCCTCACAACTTCACCAATAGTTGGTGTTGACACTGTCAAAAAAAGTTTGTGAAGACAAAATAGGAAATTACTGAGTATGTATGTATATATTATATAAACAGAAGTATAAAATTAATGTTTTATCTTTTGATCTATATCACACATACATACTCCCATATAATAAGAATATGACAGCAACAGGGTTAACTAAAAAATATTAAAATAGGCAAGGTGCAGGCTCATGCCTGTAATCTTAATACTTTGGGAAGCTGAGGCAGGTGGATCACTTCAGCACAGGAATTTGACACTAGCCTGGGCGATGGCGAAACCCTGTCGCTACAAAAACTAGCTAGGTATGGCAGCATGTGCCTGTAGTCCCAACTACTTGGGTAGCTGAGGTAGGAGGATCACCTGGATTGGGAGGTTGAGGCTGTAGTGAGCCATAATAGTGCCACTGCCCTCTAGCCTGGGTGACAGAGCAAGACCCTGTCTCAAAAAATATTTATATATATTAAAAGAAAGGAACTCTGAAAACAATCAAATAACACATCAAAAATTAGAGGCCTTTAAAGCAACTTAAGATATTCTAGAAAAAGGAACATTTGCAAGTTAACCTTTCCACCATAATGGAAAAAGTAAATTTTGGAATTCTGAGTTCTATTAAACAAAGGAAAAATAATTTAAGGTATGGAGATGAAGTCCAATAGAAAAAATCATTTAAAAGACTGCTTAGTAACTTCAGAAATTTCTCCAAAGACATAACTATATTAAAAGAAATTTTATTAGTAAACAAGATTAAATTATGTTATAACCATAGATTTTCATAGGATCTGACTCATCAATTATCAGGGAGGTCCTTTGACAGACACATCTTGCCAATTCTCTGCAGGTCTTCAATATTTGACATTTCAAACACAGTATCTTCCTAGAAATTCTGCACTCTCATTAATCCTGGTAGAATTCATCAGGAAAAAACTCAGTTGAAAAAAATTTTTTATCTTATAAATCAGTAATATCACTTTTGAGAGTCTATCATAAAATAATCTAAAATATGAAAAATATACCTTTATAAAATTTACAAAAAATTAGTCAATATTCTGAAAAACAGCAGTAACTCAAATGATAACCATCTGTGAAAATCAGCTACTAAAAATTATGTTTATGTGTGTTTGTGGATATATGTGTACTATATACATGTAAAACTGCAAAGATAGTGGGAAACTGGAAGATATATACCAGGATTTTAACAATAATTCTAGGTTGCAGGGTTTTTAAAAAATTAATTTATATATAGTACATGTTTTTTCTTTTTCTTCTGCTCTCCAAATGATGGCTTTTAACTGTTTCAGAATGGCACAGAAATGAACAGTAGATGGACAGTATAAAATGGACAGCTATACAGTATATAATATTTTGAAATTGGCTTTCACTTAGCATACCTTGGAGATTCACCCATGTTTTTGCCTGTATCAACAAATTCCTTGTTATTACTGAGCAGTATTCCATTGTACAAAGGTACCATAGTTTGTTTATCCATTCACCAATTGAAGAACACTGAGTTGTGTCCAGTTATTGGCAATTATGAGAATTGCTACTACAAACATTTGCATATGAGTTTCAGTGTAAACTAAGTTTCACCTCTCTAGAATAAATATTTGGAATTAATGGGCCATATGCTAAGTGTATGTTTAACTTTATAAGAAAACATCAAATTGTTTTCTAGTAGTTGTACCATTTTGCATTCCTGGCAGTTTATGAGAATTCCAATTGATTTGCATCCTGGCCAACATTTGCTATTCCTAGTCTCTGTCTCAGTGTTCTAACAGGAATGTAGTGGTATTTCATTGTGCTTCCAAATTGCATTTCCCAAATGACCACGCATGTTTATCATATTTTCACATGCTTATTTCCTATTCATATATCTTTTTTGGTGAAGTATCTGTTCAAATATTTTGCCCATTTAAAAAACTGAGTTGATATATTTTGAGGGTTATATATGCCGTGTAATAAGTTGTTGGATATGTGATTCACAAATATTTTCTCACACTCCAGCTATTAACAGTGTCTTTCACAGAACAAAAGTTTTGAATATTGATGAATTCCAGTTTATCAATTTTTTTCCTTTTAGTGTTTTTGGTGTCATATCTGAGAACTCTAAGATCATGGAGATTTTCTCCATTTTTGTCTAACAGTTTCAGAATTTAAAAATTTTTATACTGAAATCAGAGACCCATTTTAAGTTAATTTTCATATGAGGTTTACATTGAGAATCCATCTTTCTTCATATGGATGCCAAACTGTTCTAGCACCACTGGTTGAAAGACTATCTATGGCTGGGAGAGGTGGCTCAGGCCTGTAATCCCAGCACTTTGGGAGGCCGAGGTGGGTGGATCACGAGGTCAGGAGTTTGAGACCAGCCTGGTCAATATGATGAAAGCCCATCTCTAACAAAAATACAAAAAAATAGCCAGGCATAGTGGCACACACCTATAGTCCCAGCTACTCCAGAGGCTGAGGCAGGAGAATAACTTGAACTCGGGAGGCAGAAGTTGTAGTGAGCTGAGATCATGCCATTGCACTCTAGCCTAGGTGAGAGTGAGACTCTGTCTTGAAAAGATGGGAGGGGAGCGGAGGGGAGGGGACTTGCATAACTGAAAAACTATGGGTACCTGGCCTTTAAACTGGGAATTTTTTATACTAATGACATTTGACAAATTAAGTCAAGGGAAGTGGTGAGTGACATGGAACCTTGCTGGGGAAAACACACTTCTTCTACAGTTCTTTTCAAATCACAGACCAGAAGATCCTCTGTGAGCCCACGCCATCAGGGCCTTGGGTCTGATATACAGTGCTGTGTGGAGTCTCAGGAGAACAGCCACTTTGGCACACACAGAGACCCAGGAGTTTTATATACTCCAGTCCTAGGATCCCTGCTAAGGTAGGAAATCCATCCCTTGGAAGGGGGCTGAATCCAGGGAGCCAAGCAGTGTCATTCTGTGGGCCCCAATTCCACTGGCATCTCACAAGTTAAGACCCAAGCCAATGGCAGAGGGTTGGAGTCTACCTGAGACTGAGTTTCCTGGGGGAGGGGTGGCTGCCATCTCTGCAGTTGGGTTGACAAGAGAACCAAGAGCAAATAAACCCCAAAGCTAGCAAAAGACAAGAAATAATCAAGATCAGAGGTTAACTGGAGGAGACAAAGACATGAAAAACCCTACAATAAAAACTCCATGAATCCAGGAGCCGTTTTTTTTGAAAAAATTAATAAAACAGACCACTAGCTTGACTAATAAAGAAGAAAAGAGGGAAGAATCAAACACATACAATCAGAAATAATGGGGATATCACCACTGACCGCATAGAAATACAAACAACCACCAGAGGATACTTATAAACACCTCTATGAACATAAACTAGAAAATCTAAAATAAATGGATAAATTCCTGGACACAGACACTGAACCAGGAAGAAATTTAATCTGTGAATAGACCAATAATGAGTTCTAAAATAAAGGCAGTTATAAATAGCCTACCAACCAAAAAAAAGCCCAAGACCAGACCAATGACAGCTGAACTCTACCAGAGGTACAAAGAAGAGTTGGTATCATTTCTACTGAAACCATTCCAAAAAATTGAAAAGGTGGGATTCCTCTCTAACTCATTCTAAGACGCCGGCATCATCCTGATACCAAAACCTGGCGGAGATACAACAAAAAGAGAAAACTTCAGGCCAGTATCCTTGATGAACATCAGTGTAAAAATCTTCAATAAAATACTGGCAAACCAAATCTAGCAGCACATCAAAAAGCTTGTCCACCACAATCAAGTTGACTTCATCCCCAGGAGGCAGGTTGGTTCAACATACACAAATCAATAAATGTGATTCATCACATAAACAGAACTAAATCAAGAGTCTACAATAAACTTAAACAAATTCACAAGAAAAAAAAACAAACAACCCCATTGAAAAGTGAGCAAAGGATAAGTACAGACACTTCTCTAAAGAAGACATACATGTGGACAACAAACATACAAAAAAAAAAAAAAAAAAGCTCAACATCGCTGATCATTCAAGAAATGCAAATTGAAACCACAATGAGATACCATCTCAAAAAACAACAGACGATGAAGAGGTTACAGAGAAAAGTAACATTTTTACCACTGCTGATGGAAGTGTAAATTCGTTCAACCATTGTGGAAGACAGTGTGGTGTTTCCTCAAAGACCAAGAGGCAGAAATACAATTTGACCCAGCAATCCCATAACTGGGTATATACTCAAAGGAATGTAAATAATTCTATTATAAAGATACATGTGTATGTTCACTGCAGCACTATTCACAATATCAAAGATATGGAATCAACCTAAATGCCCATCAAGCGTAGGCTGGAAAAATAAAATGTGGTACATACATACTATGGAGTACTATGTAGCCACAAAAAGGAATGAGATCATGCCCTTCACAGTGACACAGATGGAGTTAGAAGCCACTATCCTCAGCAAACTAACGCAGGAACAGAAAACCAAATACCACATGTTCTCACTTATAAGTGGGAGATGAATGATGAGAACATATGAACACATGGGAGGAACAACACACACTGAGGCCTATCAAGGAGTGGGATGAGAGAGGGGTTGCATCAGGAAGAATAGCTAATGGATGCTAGGCTCAATACCTAAGTGATGGAATGGATGATCTGTGCAGCAAACCATCATGGCACACGTTTACCTATGTAACAAACCTGCACATGTACCCCTTAAGTTAAAAGCTGAAGAAAAAAACCAAAATGTAAAAACTAAGAATATAGGCCCCTTTACCCCTCCCCCTTTACTCTGTAGTTGTCACATGTATCAACATACCTCACCAGTAAATTTTATAAATTTCTTCTTTCAACTCCCATAGATATTATAAAAATCCTATATTTACCGAATATATACTGGTTTTGTTGTTCTTCCTTTATTCCTGAGGTCCCAAGCTACCCACAGGTATTAGTTTTTTTTTGTGTGTGTGTGTTTTTTTTTTCCCGTGAGAAACCTTCTGTGGCATTTCTTTTAGAACAAGTCTGCTGGTGACAAATTCTCCATGATGTCCTTCATCTAAGAATGTCTTTATTTGACCTTCATTCCTAGAGAATATTTTTGCTGGATACAAAATAGACAGTTTTTTTCTCTTTCAGCATTTAAAAAATGTTGTTCTGTCTTCTTACATCCATACTTTTTGATGAGAAATCTGCAGTAATTTTAACATTTGTTCCCTTAAATGCAGTGTCATTTATCTTAGGGTGCTTTCAAAGTTTTTCATTTTAGTTTTTGGCAAGGATTTTGATGTGTCTAGAAGTAGTTTTCTTCAATGTTACCGTCTTAGATTTTCTTTTTTTTTTTTATTTTGTTGATTTCCTTAAATTTGTAAGTTTAGTTCCTTCATCAGATTTGTAAAATTTTCAAACATTATTCCTTCAAATATTTTCCTGTGCTAATCTCATTCTCTCCTTTGACTCTGAAGACAAGAATATCAGACCTTCTGATAGGTCCTTCCCCATATGTCCCTGAGGCTTTGCTCAATTTTTTTTATAAATCTTTTTATTTCTTGGAAATAAATATTTTTTTCTCTGTTCTCAGACTGAGTAATATCTATTAATCTACATTCAAGTTCACTGTCTTTTTCCTCTTGTCTATTCCATTCTCTGTTAAGCGCATCCAAATTACAGCAGCCCCCATGGTATTTGTGGTTTCACTTTCCACAGTTCAGCTACCTACAGTTGACCCTGGTCTGAAAATACTAAGTGGAAAATTCCACGAATAAACAATTCATACATTTTGAATTGCATGCTGTTTTTGAGTAGTGTGATGAAATCTCATGATGTCCCACTATGTCCAGCTCTGAACAAGAATGATAAATTTCCCAGCGTATCCATGCTGTATATAAACTACCTCCTTGTTAGTCTCTTGGTAGCCATCTTGGTTATCAGATCAACTGCCATGGTATCATAGTGCTGTGTTCAAGAAACTCTTATTTTACTTAATAATGGCCCCAAAGCAAAAGAGTAGTGATGCAATCAATTTGGATATGTCAAAGAGAACACATGGCATGCTTCTTTTTAAGTGAAAAGGTGAAGGTTCTTGACTTAATAAGGAAAGAAAAAAACTGCATGCTGAAGTTGCTAAGATCTACAATAAGAACAAATCTATCCATGAAAATGTGAAGAAAGAAAAATAAATTCATGCAAGTATGGCAGTTGCACCTCACACTACAAAAATTACAACCACAATGCATAATAAGTGTTTAGGTAAAATAGAAAAGGCATTAAATTTGTAGGTAGAAGACATTAACAGAAAACATGTTACAACTGACTACAATGTGTTACACCATAAAGTATTGAGTATATATTAAGACTTCAGCAAGGATCCCCTGAAACAAGTGATACCAAGTCATTTACTGCAAATAAGGGATGATTACACAGATTCAAGAACAGGTTTAGACTGAAAAATATTAAAATTACTGGAGAAGCTGTATCTGTTCGTGAGGCAGCTGCTGCCACATTTCTAGCAGAGATGAAGAAACTGACTAAGGAGAAAGGATACCATCCAAACCAAGTCTCCAATTGGAGTGAAACTAGGCTGTTCTAAAAGAAGATGACCCTACAATCATAAAAGTGCAAAGGAGGCACTAGGGCATGAGAGAGAACACATTCTCATAAGAACAAGTTTTCACATAACTTTTATGACAGTATTTTGTTATAATTGTTCTATTTTATTAGCAGTTATTGTTTCTAATGTCTTACTGTACCTAAAATTAAGCTTTATAATAGGTATGTATATGTAGGAAAAAAATATATAGGATTCAGTACTATCTATGGTTTCAGGCAGCCAATGAAGGTCTTGGAATGTACCTCCCATGGATAACCGGGGACTACTGTATTTATTTATTTTTTTCTTTTACTTAGTCTTGCATTTTTGGTCTTACATTTTCTTTTCTACATTTAAGCCAAGGTCAAGAGTGCTTCTATTATTTTGCTTTTCCTCTCAATCAATCTTCAAGCAACTGATATTTTTAGGAAAATGGAGACTACAGAATTACTCTTATTTAATAACGTCAAAAATAATGATTACAGCTGAAACAGAAGGCATACTATATTTGTTTAAAGCATTGAAAAATTATTCAGAAAGACTGGGATCCTAATTACAGCTATTACCACTACTTTTGTGTCACTTTGTGTCCTCATCTACAAAATAAAAAGTGCTAGGCTAGGAATGTTTGAGTTTCTTTTCAGTACTCATATTCTAAATATGTATTACTTACTCTTTCAATCTGCTTTTCCATTTCTTTATGCTGTTCCAAGTGAATTTTCTTTGCTTTTTCAAAGGCTAAACAAATTTTCTCATGCTCAGTATTGATATTGGTTTCTAGACTTCTTATCTTTTCATTCTTTTCCTAGAAACACAAAACACTTTAAAAGAATGTAATTGATTTGAAAAGCCAAGGCAGGTAGATCGCTTGAGCCAAGGAGTTCAAGAACAGCCTGGGTAACATGGTGAAGACCCCATCTCACAAAAAATACAAAAAATTAGCTAGTTAGGTGTGGTGGCATGTGCCTGTGGTCATAGCTTCTGGGGAGGCTCAGGTGGGAGCCTTGGAGGCCAAGGCTGCAGTGAGCCATGATTGTACCACTGCACTGCACCCTGAATGACGGAGTGAGACTTTGTCTCAAAAAAAGCATAACTGAAAAGCAGTTTTAAATAAAAGTACATTAGTCAAGCATTAAATATGTCATAATGCATTCTTCAAAGACTACAGTAGTTTATATTTCAAACTTTAACAAAATAGTTAAAAGTATTTTATCGAGATGAGAAGATTAAACTATTTTAAATATGAAGAAGCATATTAAAGAACTACCATTATCTTCAATTTTATTAGGGCAAAAATGAGAAAACTTGAATAACGACTTGCCATATAAGCCTATTAACTTAAAAATATAAACAAGAAATGATCAGAAGAGTTTAGTAGAATTTATACTTTCCTATAGAGTATTTAATAATAACAATGCTAAAAAAATATGCTGTCACAAATTAAGTGCTTAAAAGTCACAGTAAATTTGTAGTAACAAAGATAAGTTTTACCATAAGCTCCTGTTCTAGTTCTGCATTTTTTGCAGCAATAGAGGAATAAGCAACTATTTTTTCTTCCAGCTGTTTCTCAAGAGTTAAAAGTTGAGAACATTTCTTTGTCATCTGAAAACACATTGAAATAAATGTAAAATTATTTTTTAAAGGTAATGCCTTTGCATCCTAAAATCAAATACCTGCTCCTCTTTTCAAAGTTCAAATACATTGTGTCTAGATAAATTGGGCAAACTTAAAGTTACAAACATTTAGGATGCAAAGTGAATAACTTTGTAATCCACATCATTATAAGTATTTAAAAAAAATAACCAACAATTTAGAAGAAAAACAAATAGTAAAAACAAAGAATCACTTCTAATATCTATGTAAAATATAATTAATTTAATTCAGACCCCTATATCCAAAAAGGACAATACCCTAATCTAATTTTTTAAGTAGCTGTTAAAGACTGAAATAAGTATAGTAGAATGTTATCAGCAGTATTTCTGGTGGCAGAATTATCAATGGTTCATTTTCTTCTTTTCTCCTTTTATATTAACAAGACTGTGCAATTTTTATAATTTAAAAAAGTTATTAATCCCAATATTTTGCAACTTCCTAAGTAAACTGGTAGCTATAATTGTAGACTGTCTAAATCTCCATCTCCATTATTAACACAAGTTCCTATCTTATAGCTCTCTTCCTCAGCCTTGACTACAGACTTTTAGCTGAGAAAGCAGGTATTTAAAAAGTATACCTATAGATGACTGCAGCCTCTGGTTTGAAGGTTGAGCAGAAGATACACACATGTGGTCCTGGGCACCCTTATCCTAATGAGACACTCTCATCCTGTCCTCAGTGAAAATGAAGACAAGATATTCACAAACCACTCATCCCCTTTTCAGAATGTAATTCCTTGCGTATTTCTATCGTTTACATGCAGTTGTTTAAAAATACAAATTTAAACAGTAGAAATACACAAAATATAAAACTACACATTCTGGCTAAGTGTGGTGGCTCACACCTGTAATCCCAGCATTTTGGGCTACTGATATGGGGATTGCCTGAGACGAGGAGTTTGAGACCAGCCTGGGCAACACAATGAAACTGTCTCTACAAAAAAAAAAAAAAAATAGCTGGACATAGTGACACATGCCTGCAGTCCCAGCTACTTGGAAGACTAAGGTGGGAGAATGGCTTCAGCCCAGAAGTTCGAACTTACAGTGAGATATGATCACAACACTATACTCCAGACTGGGCAACAGATCCTGTCTCTAACAAAAAAAAAAAGAAAAAGGAAGAAAAAAGCAGACTCTTGTGCCCATATATACTGAATTGGACTTGCTGGAACAGGTCCCAGAAATATGCATATTAAACAGGCTTCCTAGAAAGTTTGGGTTTGCTAAAATTTAAAATCCTTTATTATCACTCCTTTTCTTCCAACTGCATAATCTAAAGTTTTTACTTGTAAATATATATTAACTATATTAACTTATCCTATGGAAGAAATAATAGGCTGCAATGCAATATTATTTCCACCAAATTTGAGATCTTTTGCCCACTACAGAGTTTTTCCTACTTTTAACATAAGTTAAAACACAAAGGTTTCCAAATATAATTCTAAACGAATTTATAACTTACATGGTACCATTTTTTAAAAACTTTAAATCTGTATGTAAACACATAATTTTTATAAAACCTTAAATAATACCCTTTGCTCTAGCTCAAAAGTTAATACATATATCCAGCTAATTCCAAGCTTACTTCACTTTCCAGTTTGCTGGAGTTCGAAGCTTTCTCTAGTAGCTCCTCTTGAATCAGCTGAAACTGACTAGTTCTGTGAGCCATGTTAACCCTCAAATCAGAGTTTTCAGCTTCTATTTGTAACAGTTTAGTACGTAGTTCTTCTATTGCAGTAACAAGTCTTTGCCTCTCTTTTTCATATTGCTTGTTCACAGTATGTTGATTTTGATCTTTTATACTTTCCACTAATACACATAAAAGGAAAATTGTTCTGAATAAGACTTCAAGAATAAAAACCCACTTAAATAGTTGAAAGACTTAATCATAAACAAAGTTCAATTTCTGATCTAAAGAGCACTAAAATGAACAGTGAATAAGACACTCAATAAGGAAATCAAGAAATAAGTACTTTCTAAATTAAATACATAACAAAGAGGAAAAGAGTTCTGAATCACTCACTTTTCTAGATAGCTAAGACTATTTCTTTGTACCAGAGATGCCAAGGGTCTTTCTCCGCCTTTAAAATTCCAATTTTTAATAGAAATCACTGTAAAAAAATTTTTTTTAAGTTGCCCTGTTTCCTTAAACTGAAGTTAATCATAAAATTTATTTGGACAATTTGAGATCATTAAGAACACTTTTATGTACTACATATATAGATGCAGTTTCAAAACCTACAAAGAGTGAATCCTTCCTGACCCCACTGTGTTTCTCTTCAAACTAGCTGATGAAAATTCAGTGATGCTTTTTAAAAAACTACTGAGGGTAGCCAGGCACAGTGGCATGCACCTGTAATCTGAGCTATACCCAGGCTGAGGTGGGAGGATCACTTGAACCCAAGAATTCAAGACCATCCTGGGCAACATAGCAAGATCCTGTTTGAAAAAAACTACTGAGCGTTATCAGAAGTAGTTGTTTGCCCATGCTCCTTCTCTACTATAAACTTATACATCTCTCACTCCAAGGTAAGTAAGCCTTCAGGAGTGCTTTTAAAAAGCATAATATAGATGATTAAATGAGAACACACACAGATGTAGAAATAAGAAAAGATACACTTTGCCTTCAAGATTTGCATAAGCAGCTATTTCTAATAAATTCTCTACATCCATAATATTTCATTTTCTATGCTATCTATCTTTTATTGGTTCTGTTCTTGAGGTAAGAGAATCTATAACGTATTATATTTGTTACCACCTCTAATTACTACTATTCCCAATTTGGAACATTCACCAACATAGATCACATGCCAACCAATAAACCAAGTCTCAAAACACTCTTAAAAATGAAATCCTAGTCAGGCCCGGTGGCTCATGCCTGTAATCCCAGAACTTTCGGAGGCTGAGGCAGGCGGGTCACAAGGTCAGGGGTTTGAGACCAGCTTGACCAACATGGTGAAACCCCATCTCTCCTTAAAAATACAAAAATTAGCCAGGCATGGTGGTGCACACCTGTAATCCCAGCTGAGGCAGGAGAGTTGCTTGAACTCAGGAGGCAGAGGTGGTGTTGAGCCAAGAGTACACCACTGCATTCCAGCCTGGGCAACAGAGCAAGACTTCATTTCAAAAAAAAAAAGAAAAAAAAATGAAGTCCTATAGTATACGTTCTCTGATCATCACTAATGACACAAAAATATCTGGAAAAACCTCCAAATATTTAGAAATAAAACACACACAGCATGAGTCAAACAGAAAATCATAACAGATAACTATATTTTGAACTGAATGAAAATGAAAATACAACACATTTTAAAAAGTAGTGGAGGGAGAAGAGGGAAGATGGTGCTGTAGGACCAATTCAGGATTGCAGCTCCCAGTGAATCCACAGAGGGTGAGTGGACACCGCATTTCCATATGGATCTTTATTGTCCACAGACTAGGAGATTCCCAGGTGTAAGAGCCCCATGGGCCGCCAGCACGGCAGTTTGGGCCGGCGCGGCTGTTTGGGCCGAGGCTGCAGTGCAGTGACACTCCGTACAAAATGCACTGGTTTTGTTGCCCTGTTAAACCAGCAATTGGAGATTTCAGAAGGCAGATTAGCACATTCAACTGATTAAACAGGACTTAAAGAGAAAGCCAGGCCAGGAGATTCCCGGGCAGCAACGTGGTTTGAGCCTGCGCAGTGGGTTGCTGCATGGAAAATCACACAGATCCCAGTGCCCTTGCAGCAGGCGATTGGAACACCTGGGAGAGAGTCAATCGTTCAACCTTAAAAAAAAAAAAGGGGGGGGCAGCTCTGAGGCAGGGAGCCAGGTGAGCAGGCTCAGCGGGTCCCACCCCCACAAAAACAAACAAAACAGCAACTGGAAACGCTCGGGGTTGAGAGTTTCACAGCAAGTACAGCTGAACCCAGGACAGTGCAGCTCGGTGGGGGAGGGGCGGCTGCCACTACCTAGGCACGCGACCCCTACGGAGGTACTCAGCAATTGCTGACACAGCCTGCCATTGCCGAGGCAACCCGCCATAACAGAGAGAGTCCCCACTACAGAGGCAGGCCACCATCACCACTGCAGTTCTAACCACACCCATATAAACAGGACTACAGGGAATTACACTTGGCAGCAGGGCGGAGCCCAAGACAGCAGGGCCGAGCCCACTGCTGCTCATCATAGCCACTACAGGCAGGCAGTGACTAGACTGCCTCCTCGCTGGGCAGGAAAGTACAACGGATACTCATAAATAAAGCCCTAACTCCCTGGGACAGAGCACCTGAGAAAAAAAACAGGGGCTTTATGAGTTCTGCTGCAGCAGACTTAAACGTACCTGCCTAGCAGCCCTGAATGAACAAAGGAGCTCACAGCTCAGCACTAGAGCTCCTATAAAGTAGACTGTCTCCTCAAACAGCTCCCGGACCCCCATATATCCAAAGAGTCACCTCACAAAGGACTGATCAGACTGACATTTGGCGGGCATCATTCGGGGACAAAGATAGCAGAAGAAGAATCTGGTAGCAACCCTGACGGTTCCGTAGCTGCTACAGGAGTTCCTGAGGCAAGCAGGGCCTGGAGTGGACCTCAGCAGTCCAACAGCAGTGGGGCCAGACTGTTAGAAGGAAAACTAACAAACAGAAATACTTCATCATCAACAATCTGGACATCCACTCAGAGACCCAATCGGAAAATCAGCAACTACTCAGAAGACAGGTGGATACATCCACAAAGATGGGAAGAAACCAGCGCAAAAAGGAGAAAAACACCGAAACAAGAACACCTCGCCTCCTACAAAGGACCAAAACTCCTCACTAGCAAGGGAACAAAGCTGGACGGAGAATGAGTGTGATGAAATCACAGAATAAGACTTCAGAAGGTGGGTAATGAGAAACTTCTGTGAGTTAAAAGAATATGTTCTAAATCAATGCAAAGAAAATAAAAACCTTGAAGAAAGATTTGAGGAAATGATAACAAGAATGGACAACTTAGAGAGGAATATGAGTGAATTGAAGGAGCGGAAAAACACAACAGGAGAACTTCACGAAGCATGCACAAGTTTCAACAGCCAAATTGACCAAGCAGAAGAAAGGATATCAGAAGTCGAAGATCAACTCAATGAAATAAAATGAGAAGCCAGGATTAGAGAAAAAAGCACAAAAAGGAATAAACAAAGTCTCCAAGAAATGGGGGACTATGTGAAGAGACCTAATCTACGTTTGATAGGTGTACCAGAATGTGATGAAGAGACTGAATCCAAGCTAGAAAATACTCTTCAGGATATTCTCCAGGAAAATTTCCCCAACCTAGCAAGGCAGGCCAATATTCAAGTCCAGGAAATACAGAGAACACCAAAAAGATATTCCACAAGAAGAGCAACCCCAAGGCACATAATCATCAGATTCACCAGGGTTAAAATGAAGGAGAAAATACTAAGGGCAGCCAGAGAGAAAGGTCGGGTCACCCAAAAAGGGAAGCCCGTCAGACTCACAGCAGACCTCTCGGCAGAAACCCTACAAGCCAGAAGAGAGTGGGGGCCAATATTCAATATCCTTAAAGAAAAGAACTTTCAACCCAGAATTTCATATCCAGCCAAACTGAGCTTCAGAAGTGAAGGAAAAATAAAATCCTTTGCAAACAAGCAAGTACTCAGAGATTCTCTCACCACCAGGCCTGCTTTACAAGAGCTCCCGAAAGAGGCACTACACATAGAAAGAAACAACCAGTACCAGTCATTCCAAAAACATACCAAATGCTAAAAAGCATGAACAAAATGAAGAATCTGCATCAACTAACGGGCAAAACAGCCAGCTAGCATCAAAATGGCAGTATCAAATTCACACATAACAATATTAACCCTAAATGTAAATGGGTTAAATGCACCAATCAAAAGACATAGACTAGCAAATTGGATAAAAAGCCAAAACCCATCAGTGTGCTGTATCCAGGAAACCCATCTCACATGCAAGGATACACAAAGGCTCAAAATAAAAGGATGGAGGAAGATTTACCAAGCAAATGGAGAGCAAAAAAAAAGCAGAAATTGCAATTTTGTCTCTGATAAAATAGACTTTAAAGCAACAAAGATCAAAAGAGACAAAGGACGACATTACATAATGGTAAAAGGATCGATGCAACAAGAAGAGCTAACGATCCTAAATATACATGGGCCCAATACAGGAGCACCCAGATATATAAGGCAAGTTCTTAATGACTTACAAAGAGACTTAGACTCCCACACAATAATAGTGGGAGACTTTAACACTCCACTGTCAATATTAGATCAACCAGACAGAAAATTAACAAGGATATCCAGGGCTTGAACTCAGACCTGGAACAAGCAAACCTGATAGACATTTATAAAACTCTCCACCCCAAATCCACAGAATATACATTCTTCTCAGCACCACATCACACCTACTCTAAGATTGACCACATAATTGGAAGTAAAGCACTCCTCAGCAAATGCAAAACAACTGAATCATAACAAACAGTCTCTCAGACCATAGTGCAATCAAGTTAGAACTCAGAATTCAGAAACTAACTCAGAACCGCACAGCTTCATGGAAACTGAACAACTGGTTCTTGAATGTTGATTGGATAAACAATGAAATGAAGGCAGAAATAAAGAAGTTCTTCGAAACCAACGAGAACGAAGACACAACATACCGGCATCTCTGGGACACATTTAAAGCAGTCTCTAGAGGAAAACAGATAGCAATAAGTGCCCACATGAGAAGAGTGGAGAGATCCAAAATTGACACCCTAACATCAAAATTGAAAGAGCTGGAAGACCAAGATCAAAAAAACACAAAACCTAGCAGGAGACAAGAAATAAATAAGATCAGAGCAGAACTGAAGGAGATAGAGACACAAAAAACCCTTCAAAAAAATCAATAAATCCAAGAGCAGGTTTTTCAAAAAGATCAACAAAATAGACGGACCACTAGCCAGACTGATAGAAAAGAAAAGAGAGAATAACCAAATAGATGCAATAAAAAACTATAAAGGGGAAATCACCACAGATTCCACAGAAATTCAAACCATAATCAGAGAATATTACAAACAACTCTATGCACAAAAACTAGTAAACCTGGAAGAAATGGATAAATTCCTGGACACTTGTGTCCTCCCAAGCCTAAACCAGGAGGAAGCCAAAACTATGAGTAGACCAATAACAAGGTCTGAAGTTGAGGCAGCAATTAAGAGCCTACCACACAAAAAAAGCCCAGGTCCAGATGGGTTCACAGCCGAATTCTACCAGACACACAAAGAGGAGCTGGTACCATTCCTTCTGAAACTGTTCCAAATAATTCAAAAAGAGGGAATCCTTCCCAAATCATTTAACGAGACAAACATCATCCTGATACCAAAACCCAGAAGAGACTAAACAAGAAAAGAAAACTTCAGGCCAATATCCATGATGAACATAGACGCAAAAGTCTTCAATAAAATACTGGCAAGCCGACTGCAACAGCACATCGAAAAGCTTATACACCATGATCAAGTAGGATTCATCCTTGGGATGCAAGGCTGGTTCAACATATGCAAGTCTATCAACGTAATTCACCACATAAACAGAACCAAAAAACAAAAACCACATGATTATCTCAATTGACGCAGAGAAGGCCTTTGACAAAGTTCAACAGCCCTTTATGCTAAAAACCCTCAATAAACTCGGAATTGTTGGAACGTATCTCAAAATAATAAAAGCTATTTACGACAAACCAACAGCCAATATCATACTGAATGGGCAAAAACTGGAAGCATTCCCTTTGAAATCCAGCACTAGACAAGGATGCCCTCTCTCACCACTCCTATTCAACATAGTACTGGAAGTTCTAGCCAGAGCAATCAGGCAAGAAAAAGAAATAAAGGGTATTCAAATAGGAAAGGTGGAAGCCAAATTGTCTCTATTTGCAGACGACATGATAGTATATCTAGAAGACCCCATCGTCTCAGCCCAAAAACTCCTGAAACTGATAAGCAATTTCAGCAAAGTCTCAAGATACAAAATCAATGTGCAAAAATCATAAGCATTCCTATACACCAATAACAGACTTAAAGAGAACCAAATCAAGAACGAACTGCCATTCACAATTGCTACAAAGAGAATAAAATACCTAGGAATACAACTTACAAGGAACATAAAGGACCTCTTCAAGGAGAACTACAAACCACCGCTCAACAAAATAAGAGAGAACACAAACAGATGGAGAAACATTCCATGTTCATGGTTAGGAAGAATGAATATCGTGAAAATGGCCATACTGCCCAAAGCAATTTACGGACTCAACGCTATCCCCATCAAGCTACCACTGACTTTCTCCACAGAACTGGAAAAAAACCACCTTGAACTTCATATGGAACCAAAAGAGAGCCCGCATAGCCAAGTCAATTCTAAGCAAAAGAACACAGCTGGAGGCATCACACTACCGGACTTCAAATTATACTACAAGGCTACAGTAATCAAAACAGCATGGTACTGGTACCAAAACAGAGATATAGACCAATGGAACAGAACAGAGGTATCAGAGGCAACACAACATATGTACAACCATATAATCTTTGATAAGCCTGACAAAAGCAAACAATGGGGAAAGGATTCCCTGTTTAATAAATGGTGTTGGGAAAACTGGCTAGCCATGTGCAGAAAGCAGAAACTGGACCCCTTCCTGACACCTTACACTAAAATTAACTCCAGTTGGATTAAAGACTTAAACATAAGACCTGGCACCATAAAAACCCTAGAAGAAAATCTAGGCAAAACCATTCAGGACATAGGAGTAGGCAAGGACTTCATGAACAAAACGCCAAAAGCATTGGCAACAAAAGCCAAAATAGACAAATGGGACCTAATCAAACTCCACAGCTGCTGCACGGCAAAAGAAACAGTCACTAGAGTGAATCGGCAACCAACAGAATGGGAAAAAATTTTTGCAGTTTACCCATCTGACAAAGGGCTGATATCCAGAATTTACAAAGAACTCAAACAGATTTACAGGACAAAAACAAACAAGCCCATTCAAAAATGGGCAAAGGATATGAATAGACACTTTACAAAAGAAGACACACATGAGGCCAACAAACATATGAAAAAATGCTCATCATCACTGGTCATTAGAGAGATGCAAATCAAAACCACACTGAGATACCATCTCATGCCAGTTAGAAGGGCGATGATTAAAACATCTGGAGACAACAGATGCTGGAGAGGATGTGGAGAAATAGGAACACTTTTACACTGCTGGTAGGAGTGTAAATTAGTTCAATCATTGTGGAAGACAGTGTGGTGATTCCTCAAAGACCTAGCAATAGAAATTCCATTTGACCCAGCAATCCCATTACTGGGTATATATCCAAATGACTATAAATGGTCTACCATAAGGACATATGCACACGAATGTTCATTGCAGCACTGCTTACAATAGCGAAGACCTGAAACCAACCCAAATGCCCATCGATGATAGACTGGACTGGGAAAATGTGGCACATATACACCATGGAATATTATGCAGCAATCAAAAATGATGAGTTTGTATCCTTTGTAGGGACATGGATGAATCTGGAGAACATCATTCTCAGCAAACTGACACAAGAACAGAAAATGAAATACTGCATATTCTCACTCATAGGTGGGTGATGAACAATGAGAACACATGGACACAGGGAAGGGAGCACTACACACTGGGGTCTATAGTGGGGAATAGGGGAGGGACAGCGTGGGGGGAGCTGGGGAGGGATAGCATGGGGAGAAATGCCAAATGTGGGTGAAGGGGAGGAAGGCAGCAAAACACACTGCCACATGTGTACTTATGCAACTATCTTACATGTTCTGCACATGTACCCCAAAACCTAAAATGCAATAAAAAAAAAAAAAGTAGTGGAATATAGACACAGCACTGCTTAAGGGGAAGTTTCTATCCTTAAATACCTAGATGAGGAAAGAAAACAGGTCTGGGGGGCCCAGAGTGGCTCCGGCCGGATGTCGTGGTGCTTGCGAAGGCGAGGCCAAGAGTTCAAGGCCAACCAACCTCAGCAACCTTACAAGCTCTCATTGATTGGCAAAAAAAAAAAAAAAAAAAGAAAAAGAAAACAGGTCTAAGATCAATAATCTAACTGTTTCTTTAAGAAAAGGTGTTTTTGTTTCTGTTTCATAGAAAAAAGAAGAGAAAATTAAACCTAAAAGTAAACTGGGTGGGAGTACAAGGGATCTTGATGGAAATGTCTTATGTCTTGATTGTGGTGATGGTAACAAGAGTTAAACATTAAAACACAAACACCTGACAAAACTTATCAAACTGTATATTAAAATTGGTGCATCTTAATTGCAAGGGTCCCCAACCCCTGGGCCACAGACTGGTACCAGTCCATGGCCTATTAGGAAGCAGGCCACATAGCATGAGTTGAGTGGTGGGCAAATCAGCAAAGCTTAATCTGTATTTATACCCACTCCCAATTGCTCACATGACTGCTTGAGCTCTACCTCCTGTCAGATTAGCAGAAGCATTAGATTCTCACAGGAACACAAATCTTATTATGAACTGCATATGCACAGGATTGAGATTGCACTCTACTTATGAGAATCTCCTGCCATAAGGAGTGTGGCATAAGATGATCTGTCACTGTTTCCCACGACCCCGAGATGGAACCATCTAGTCGCAGGAAATCAAGGTCAGCACACCCACTGATTGTATATTACGATGAGTTGTATAATTATTTTGTCATATATTACAATGCAATAATAATATAAAGTGCACAATAAATGTCATGCATTTGAATCATCCTGAAACCACCCCTGTCCCCACCCCTGGTCCATGGAAAAATGGTCTTCCACAAAACCAGGGCCTGGTGCCAAAAAGGCTGGGGGCCACTGTCTTATTGGATGTCAAATTTACTTCATTAAAGAATAATACAGTCTAATAATTCTTAAGTAACTTTTGCTGTCTTATCATACCACAACTAGTGACAGATTATCCTAAGTATGTTTGATAATATAAACCAAACAGTTGATAAATCTGTTCTTTAAAAACCATCATCTGAGAACACATGGACACATAGAGGGGAACAACACACACTGGAGTCTATCAGAGGGTGGAGGGTGGAAGGAGGGAGTGGATCAGGAAAAATAATTAAGGGGTGCTAGGCTTAATGCCTGGGTGATGTAATAATCCGTAAAACAAACTTCCAGGACACAGGCTTACCTATGTAACAAATCTGCACATGTATCCCTAAACTTAAGTTAAATTAAAAAAAAATTTTTTTTTAAATAGTTTTTTAAAAAAAACTATCATCCAAAACTCTGAATATAATTTATTAAAATAACTCAATATAATATACTTACCTATTTGATGACCACCTAGCTTTACAGGTTCTGTTTCTAAACTACTTAATTTGCTACTTTCTTGGCTGTCATTACAAGTAATAAGACTCTGAGATAACTGATTTGCAGTCAGGTTTGCATGAAGCTTTTGAATTTCTGCCTCTTTTACTGCAAGCTTAATCCTGGCACAAAAGAAAAGAAGTGAAAAGTTATTAAACGGTTCTATAAAAATATCTCATAATGTACTATTTTTCACCTTTTAAGTTGATTAAAAACATGAGAATTCTGATATTCATCAACTCTTTAGGTAGGATATGAAAACTCCTATATACCACTGTAGGATTATAAATTGGTTCAATTACTTTACAAACTTGATGGTATCTAGTAAAACTGAAAATGTACATACTCTATAACCCAGCAATTTCACTTTTAGGAATATATAATGCAGAAACTCTCATATGTATGTATAAGAAAACATGCATAAGGATGTCCTTTGCAGCACTGTAACAGAAAATAGAAACAAGATACCTATAAAGGAATGGATAAATTACGACATTGTTATAGGACAAAATCCTATACTGCTATTAAAAGTAACTAACCACATAAATCCATTCATTAATCTATCTCAATATGAGTGACTTTTTAAAATACCGCTGAGTGAAAAAGTAAAATGGCACACAATATACAGTACACTTATATTTGTGCATATAAGTATAAACATACAAAAATAAATAGAGAAATACATATCCAATTCATGATAGTGGATATTTAAGGGAAAAGTGGGAATAGTCATAAGGATCAGAGGGTATTATCCATCCTTTAATGTTTTATTTTTTATTTAGAGAAACAGATTTAAAACAAATACTACAAATTTTAGGGAGAATCAGTGCTAGTTAACAAGATTTAATTCTTAGTTGTCGAATCACAGATATCTATTAAAATACTCTCTGAGCTTTTGTGTATTTTTTTTAAGTCCTCAATTAAGGGTTTTAATCACCAATAAAAAACATTCTATTTGCTATAACTGCAGAATCTGAAAACTGTACCTCAATTCCGAAATCACCAATTTACTTCCCTCACAGCAGCCAATGCAACTGTCTTCCTTGTCCGACAAGCTACTCTTCTGGTATTTAGAAAGAGATGATTTAAACCCAAATATTTCTCTTTTTAACTGCAAGTTTAAAAACAAACACATGTAAACTTATATACATGGGATACAACTGCTTTTTTATTTAGAACTCCAAATTTTAAAAACTGTATGAATTTAATGGAAACAACTTAATGTCCATCAATAGAATATATAAATACATTAAGAAATATTAAGGGAGAAAAAAAGAAAAATTAAGATAATTGGAAAACTATAATAGTTAAAAGAAATAAGCCTGAGTCACATAAATCAATATGGACACATGTCATAACAATATTGAGTGAAAAACAAATTATAGTTGCAAACAGTATTTTCATAAAAATGCTAAGCAATATATATATATATATATATATATATATATATATATATATATATATAAACGCATCTATATGTGACAATATTTAAAACATAGATCAGAAGGATACACAAGAAATTTCAGAATAATTGCCATTTCTGAATGGCACAGAGGAGAGAGGAAGAAAATTGGGATATGACAAGGTACATAAAGAAGCTTTACCTGTAAAATTTTATTCTAAAAAAATATAAAAGTTGATAAGGCAATATGTGTCCCAGATTTTACAAATACGGTGATACACTGGCATATGGACCTTTTTGTATGTTTGGATAATACAGAATTTTAAAAGACAGTTATTAGAAAAAGGCGCAAGGTAAGCACTTAATGACTTCTACCTTCAAACTATAACCAAATCATAACACTTTTTCTAATCATATCATTCGTAGCACTACATGAAACATACAATCTAGCATACATTACCACATTTGGAATCATATCTCAAATGATTCTTTTTTTATATATTTTTTTAAGAGACAGGGTCTCATTCTGTCACCCAGGCTGTAGCTATGATCATAGCTCACTGTAGTCTCGAATTCCTGGATGCAAGCAATTCTCCTACCTCTGTTTCTTTAGTATCTGGGACCACAGGCATGCACATCATGCCCAGCTAATTTTTGTATTTTTGTAGAGTCAGGGTCTTGCTATTTTGCTCAGGCTGATCTTAAACGCTTAGCTTCAAGAGATCCTCTCACTTTGGCCTGCCAAAGTGCTAAGATTACAAGCATGTGCCACTGTGCTTAGCCATATATGAAATAATTCTTGATACACAAATGAGAATGCCAATTTAAAATTGTCATCTGGGCCAGGCGCAATGCCTCACGTCTGTAATCCAGGCACTTTGGGAGGCCGAGACGGGTGGATCACCTGAGGTTGGGAATTCAACACCAGCCTGACCAATATGCAGAAACCCTGTCTCTACTAAAAATACAAAAACTTAGCCAGGAGTGGTAGCGCATACCTGTAATCCCAGCTACTTGGGAGGCTGAGGCAGGAAAATCGCTTGAACCTGGGAGGTGTAGGTTGTGATAAGCACAACCAAACTGGGCAACAAGAGTGAAATGCTGTCTCAAAAATAATAAAAAAATAAAATAATATCGGGGATACTAAGTTCACACAGTTAGAAAACAAAGAAAGAAAAAAGAAAAAGAAAAAATAATGTAATAAAAATAAATAAAATTGTTATCTGTATATGATTACTTTCTAATTTCAAAGGCAAATAGTATATTAAAAATCTAAGCAAATAGACAGCATCCTGGGAAAGCAGATATAACAGAGGATTTAAGAGCTTATGTTCTAGAAGATGACCGAATAGGAACAGCTCCGGAGTGCAGTTCCCAGCAAGAACAATGCAGAAGGTGGTGAGTGGCCACCGCATTTCCAAACAAATTTTCACTGCCCACAGGCCAGGAGATTCCCAGGCCAAAAAGCGCAACAAGTTTTCAGCATAGTGGCTTCAGCCGGTGCTGGGTTGGTGCACAGAAACTAACACAAATCTGGGTGGCCGTTTCAACCTGGAATGCCTGGGAGACAGAGCCACCCATTCAACTGAAAGGAAAAGGGCAGAAAAAGGGAGCTAGGTTATCTGGCTCGGCCGGTAGCACCCAACAAAACAAACAATCTGAAACACTCTGGATTGAGAGTTTTGCAGCAAGCGCAGCTGGACCCAGGATGGTCCAGCTCAGTTGGGGGAAGGGCAACCACCACTATTGAGGCAGTTCACACAGCAGCTGGGCAGAGCCTGCGGCAGCACGTCAGGAACTTATAAATAAAGCTGATCTTCCTAGGACAGAGCACCTGGGAAAAAAGGTGGTTATGAGTTCCACTGCAACAGACTTAAAAGTACCTGCCCAGCATCTCTGCATAAAAAAACAGAGCTCCCAGCACAGCACCTGAGCTCCTATAAGGGACAGACTGTCTCCTCAAGCAGCTCCCCGACCACCATATACCCAAAGAGACACCTCATAAAGGAGAGCTCAAGCCAACATCTGACAGGTACCCTTGTGGGTCAAAGATAACAGAAGAAGAAACCGGCAGCAACCCTTACTGTTCTGCAGCCCCTGTGGGTGATCCCCAGGCAAGCAGGGTCTGGAGTGGACCTCCAGTGGTCCTGCAGCAGAGGGGCCTGTGATGTTAGAAGGAAAACTAAGAAACAGAAAGAAATAACTTCATAATCAACAAAAATGACGTCCACTCTGAGAACCCATCCGAAAGTCACCAACTACAAAGACCACAGGTATATAAAGCCACTAAGATGGGAAGAAACCAGTGCAAAAAGGATGAAAACACCAAAAACCAGAACATCTATCCTCCTCCAAAGGATCACAACTCCTCATCAGCTAGGGATCAAAGATGGATGGAGAATGAATCTGATGAATCGACAGAAACAGGCTTCAGAAGGTGGGTAATAACAAACTTCTCAGAGCACAAAGCACATGTGCTAACCCAATGTAAAGAAACCAAGAACCTAGAAAAGAGGTTAGATGAGATGCTAACTAGAATAAACAGCTTAGAGAAGAATACAAACGACTTCATGGAGCTGAAAAACACAGCATGAGAACTTCACGAAGCACACACAAGTTTCAATAGCCGAATCAAACAAGCAGAAGAAAGGCTATCAGAGATTGAAGATCAACTCAATGAAATAAAATGAGAAGGCAAGAATAGAGAAAAAAGAGTGAGAAGAAATGAACAAAGCCTCCAAGAAATATGGGATTATATGAAAAGACCTAATCTACCTTTGATAGGTGTACCTGAATGTGACGGAGAGAATGAATCTAAGCTGTAAAACACTCTTCAGGATATTATCCAGGAAAACTTCCCCAACCTAGCAAGGCAGGCCACCATTCAAGCCCAGGAAATACAGAGAACACCACAAAGATATTCCTCAAGAAGAGCAACCCCAAGGCACATAATTGGCAGATTCACCAGGGTTGATATGAAGGAAAAAATGCTAAGGGCAGCCAGAGAGAAAAGTTGGGTTACCCACAAAGGGAAGCCCATCAGACTCACAGCAGATCTCTTGGCAGAAACTCTACAAGTCAGAAGAGAGTGGGAGACAATATTCAAGATCCTTAAAGAACTTTCAACCCAGAATTTCATATCCAGCCAAACTAAGTTTCATAAGTGAAGAAGAAAGAAAATCCTTTATGGACAAGCAATTGCTGAGAGATTTTTGTCACCACCAGACCTGCCTTACAAGAGCTCCTGAAAAAAGCACTAAACAAGGAGAGGAACAACCAGTACCAGCCACTCCAAAAACGTACCAAATGGTAAAGACCATCGACATGATGAAAAAAATGCGTCAACTAAGGGGCAAAACATCCAGCTAGCATCAAAATGGCAGGATCAAATTCACACATAACAATATTAACTTTAAATGTAAATGGGCTAAATACCACAATCAAAAGATATAGATTGGCAAATTGGATAAAAAGTCAAGACCCATTGGTGTGCTGTATTCAGGAAACCCATATCACGTGTAAGGACAGACATAGGCTCAAAATAAAGGGATGGAGGAATATTTATCAGGCAAATAGAGAGTAAAAAAAAAAAAAAAGCAGGAGTTGCAATCCTAGTCTCTGATAAAATGGACTTTAAACCAACAAAGATCAAAAGAGACAAAGAAGGGTACATAATGGTAAAAGGATCACTGCATCAAGAAGAGCTAACAATCCTTAATATATACGCATCCAATATAGGAGCACCCAGGTACATAAACCAAGTTCTTAAGGACCTACAAAGAGACTTAAACTCCCACACAATAATAGTGAGAGGCTTTAACACGCCACTGTCAATATCAGACAGATCAACGAGACAGAAAATTAACAAGGATATCCAGGTCTTGAACTCAGATCTGGACCAAGTGGATCTAACAGACATCTACAGAAATCTCCACCCCAAATTCACAGAATATACATTCTTATCAGCACCACATTGCACCTACTCTAAAATTGACCACGTAATTGGAAGTAAATCACTCCTCAGCAAATGCAAAAGAACGGAAATCATAACAGTCTCTCAGACCACAGGGCAATCAAATTAGAACTCAGAATTAAGAAACTAACTCAGAACCACACAGCTTCATGGAAACTGAACAACTGGCTCCTGACTGTCGACTGGATAAACAATGAAATGAAGGCAGAAATAGAGATGTTCTTTGAAACCAAAGAGAATGAAGACGCAACATACCAGAATCTCTGGGACACATTTAAAGCACTGTCTAGAGAGAAATTTATAGCAATAAATGCCCACATGAGAAGTGAGGAAAGATCTAAATCTACACCCTATCATCAAAATTGAAAGAGCTAGAGAAGCGAGATTAAAAAAACTCAAAAGTTAGCAGAAGACAAGAAATAACTAAGATCAGAGTAGAATTGAAGGAGATAAATACATAAAAAACCTCTTCAAAAAAATCAATAAATCCAGGAGATGGCTTTTTGAAAAGATCAACAAAATAGACCACTAGCCAGATTAATAAAAAAGAAAAGGGAGAAGAATCAAATAGATGCAATAAACTATGATAAAGGGGATATCACCACAGATTCCACAGAAATAAAAACTGCAATCAGAGATTACTACAAACAACTCTATGCACACAAACCAGTAAACCTGGAAGAAATGGATAAATTCCTGGACATTTGCACCCTCCCAAACCTAAACCAGGAAGAAGCTGAAACCTTGAATAGACCAATAACAAGGGCTGAAGTTGATGCAGCAATTAATAGCCTACCAACCAAAAAAAGTCCAGGTCCAGATGTATTCACAGCTGAATTCTACCAGACATACAAAGAGGAGCTGGTACCATTCTTTCTACAACTACTTCAAACAATAAAAAAAGAGGGAATCCTTCTCAAATCATTTTATGAGACCAACATCATCCTGATACCAAAACCTGGCAGAGACTCAGCAAGAAAAGAAAACTCCAGGCCAATATCCATGATGAACATAGATACAAAAATCTTCAATAAAATACTGGCAAACTAATTGCAACAGCACATCAAAAAGCTTATCTACCACAATCAAGTAGGCTTCATCCTGGGGATGCAAGCCTGGTTCAACATACACAAATCTATAAATGTAACCCACCATATAAACAGAACCAAAGACAAAAACCACACGATTATCTCAATTTATGCAGAGAAGGCCTTTGACAAAATTCAACAGCCCTTTATGCTAAAAACTCACAATAAACTAGGTATTGAAGGAACATATCGCAAAACAATAAAAGCTATTTATGACAAACCTACAGCCAACATCATACTGAATGGGCAAAAACTGGAAGCATTCCCTTTGAAATCCGGCACTAGACAAGGATGCCCTCTCTCACCATTCCTGTTCAATATAGTATTGGAAGTTCTAGCCAGAGCAATTAGGCAAGGAAAAAAAAAAGATAGTTAGGAAAGGAGGAAGTCAAATTGTCTCTATTTGCAGACAACATGGTTGTATATTTAGAAGACCCTATCATCTCAGCCCAAAACCTCCTTAAACTGATAAGCAACTTCAGCAAAGTCTCAGGATACAAAATCAATGTGCAGAAATCACAAGCATTTCTATACACCAACAACAGACTAACAGAGAGCCAAATCATGAGCAAATTCCCATTCACAATTGCTACAAAGAGAATAAAATACCTAGGAATACAACTAACAAAGGATGTAAAGGACCTCTTCAAGGAGAACTACAAACCACTGCTCAACGAAATAAGAGAGGACACAAACAGATGGAGAAACATTCCATGCTCATGGTTAGGAATAATTATTATTGTGAAAATGGCATACTGCCCAGAGTAATTTATAGATTCAATGCTATCTTAAGCAAGCTACCAATGACCTTCTTCACAGAACTGGAAAAAACCACCTTAAACTTCATATGGAACAAAAAGAGACTGCATGGCCAAGACAATCCTAAGCAAAAAGAAAAAAGCCAGAGGCATTACGCTACCTGATTTCAAACTATACTACAAGGCCATAGTAATCAAAACAGCATGGTACTGGAACCAAAACAGAGATATAGACCAATGGAACAGAACAGAGGCCCTGGAGGCAATGCCACACATCTACAACCATCTGATCTTCGACAAACCTGACAAAAACAAGCAACGGGGAAAGGATTCCCTGTTTAATAAATGGTGTTGGGAAAACTGGCTAGCAGTGTGCAGAAAGCAGAAACTGGACCCCTTCCTGACACCTTACACTTAAATTAACTCCAGATGGATTAAAGACTTAAACATAAGCCCTAACACCATAAAAACCCTAGAAGAAAACCTAGGCAAAACCATTCAGGACATAGGCATAGGCAAGGATTTCATGACTAAAACACAAAAAGCATTGGCAACAAAAGTCAAAACAGACAAATGGGACCTGATTGAATTCCAGAGCTTCTGCACAGCAAAAGAAACAATCATTAGAGTGAACTGGCAACCAACAGAATGGGAAAAAAATTTTTGCAATCTACATATCTGACAAAGGGCTAATATCCAGAATCTACAAAGAATGAAAACAGATTTACAAGAAAAAAAAAATCCATCCAAAAGTGGGCAAAGGATATGAACACACTTTTCAAAAGAAGACATATACGAGGCCAACAAACTGAAAAAATGCTCATCATCACTCATTATTAGAGAAATGCAAATCAAAACCACATTGAGATACCACCTCACGCCAGTTAGAATGGCGATCATTAAAAAATCTGGAGACAACAGATGCTGGAGAGGATGTGGAGAAACAGGAACACTTTAAAACTGTTGGTAGGAGTATAAACTAGTTCTACCATTGTGGAAGACAGTGTGGCACTTCCTCAAGGACCTAGAAATAGAAATTCCATTTGACCCAGCAATCCCATTACTGGGTATATACCCAAAGGATTATAAATCATTCTATTACAAAGATACATGCACATGTATGTTCATAGCAGCACTGTTTACAATAGCAAAGACCTGGAACCAACCCAAATGCCCATTGATGACAGACTGGACAAAGAAAATGTGGCACATATACACTATGGAATACTATGCAGCCACAAAAAATGATGAGTTTGTGTCCTTTGAGGGACATGGATGAATCTGGAAACCATAATTTCAGCAAACTGACACAAGAATAGAAAATCAAACACCACATATTCTCACTCATAGGCAGATGATGAACAATGAGAACACATGGACACAGGGAGGGGAGCATCACACACTGGGGTCTGTTGTCAGGGGCTAAGGGAGGGACATCAGGGAGGTGGGGAGGTCAAGGAGGGATAACATGGGGAGAAATGCCAGATGTAGATGATGGCGGGATGGAGGCAGCAAACCAAATTGCCACGTGTGAACCTGTGCAACAATCCTGCATGATCTGCACATGTACCTCAGAACCTAAAGTACAATTTAAAACAAAAAAAATTTTTAAAAAAAAGATCTTCGTGGTGGCTCATGCCTGTAATCCCAGCACTTTGTGAGGCTGAGGTGGGTGGATCACGAAGTCAAGAGATCGAGACCATCCTGGTCAACATGGTGAAACCCATCTTTACTAAAAATACAAAAATTAGCTGGGCACATTGGCGCACGCCTGTAGTCCCAGCTACTCAGGAGGCTGAGGCAGGAGAATTGCTTGAACCCAGGCTGAGGCAGGAGAATTGCTTGAACCCAGGAGGCGGAGGTTGCAGTGAGCCGAGATCGCGCCATTGCACTCCAGCCTGGCTAACAAGAGCGAAACTCCGTCTCAAAAAAAAAAAAGATCTTATGGTCTAGTTTAAATTCGGCTACTTATCAGTTAGGCAATATTTACTTCCTTGGGTCTAGGTTTCTTCACCAATAAAATGATGATATTGCATCAGATGACTTCTAATATTCTTTATGGTTCATAATTCCATAGTCTGTAATGGTTTAACATGGATAAGTCTACCATCTAGTTTACCATACATTCATATTTGAAATCAACCATAATATATTTACCTATAGTTCTCCCGATCTTTCCTTCATTTTACACCTATTGATTACAAACTCCTGAATAGGTTTACTTACCTTCTCCCTAATCTTACTTATATATATGGTCACAAATGTAACTCAAAGCAAAAAGGTGGTAGACTATTATTATAAAAACATTTTAAAGTTCTATGCCATTCTAGTAAGTACATGAAAAGTTGTTCATCATGAGCCATTAAAGAAATGTAAATTAAAACCACAAGGTGATACCACTTTACACTCACTAAGATGGTTATAATAAAGACAGACAAGAACAAGTGTTGGGAAGGAAGTAGAGAAACAGGAACCCTCATACATTGCTGGTGAGAATATAAAATATTGTAGACATTTTGGAAAGCAGTTTGGCATAAATTCACCATATGACCCAACAATTCTACTCCTAGAGAGTAGATTCTACCCAAGAGAAAGAAAACAGGTCTAAATACTTGTATGCAAATGTTCATAGCAGCCTTATTCCTAATACCCAAAAGTGGAAACAATCCAAACGTCCATCAACCAGTGAATGGATAAAATGTAACATATCTATATAATGAAATACTATTTAGCAATAAAAAGAAATGAAATACTGATATCACAACATGAAGGACTCTCAAAACATTAAGAATGCAAAAAACCAGATGTAAAAGAGCACATACTGTATGAGTTCATTTATGTGAAATGTCCAGAAAAGACAAATCTATCGACACAAAAACTATTAGTGTCTTCCTAGGGGTAGGAGTGAATACAGGGACTAATTATAAATGGATACAAAATATCATCTGAGGATGATAAAAGTGTTTCAAAGCTTGACTGTGGTGATTGTTCCAAAACTTGTAAATTTATTAAAAATCATAGATTAGTACACTAAAAACAGGCAAATTTATGGTATGTAAATGATACTTCAAGAAAGCTGTTTAAAAAAATTCTTTGCCATTCTTATATATGGCATCTGAGAAACTAAGAAAAAGTGTAGAATGGTAAGTGCAGGAAAAAAAAAGAGAGATTAGAGAGAAGAAAAATTCATGACTAAAAGTATAGAGGAAAGAAAAAATTAAATGACAGCCTTTAACACTTTGGTAAAATTCTTTTTTTCTGTTATGTAATCACATACTTACTGGCAACTGGGATATAATTTTTTCCAAACTTCTTAGTTCTATTCTTGAACTTTCAATTTCTTGTTGACACAAATCTAGTCGCTCATTCTGTGCAGCAACACGAACCTTTAATTCTCGGTTTTCATTCATTAAACAAAATTTGTCTCTAAGTATTTCATCTTTGTTCTCTAACTCACTCTCTAGCTTCAAAATACTTTGTCTAGATTCAGTTAATTGTGCTATGACGTCTGAATTTTTCACTGCCATGGTCCTTAATTTTTCTTTTCCGTTGCTATTTTCTTCTTTTAACTGCCTATGATGAAAGAAGAATAAAAATGAAAATAAAATATATATGTATTCATTTTCAATCACATTTATTTAATCACATTAAAAGTTTTTTAAAGCTTAATTCTAAAATAATACCTGTTCACATTTATTAAATACCTACTTCTGCATGCCAGGCACTTAACTTTATGTGCTTTGCACTATTATTACTTCTTATTTATAGATGAGGTAACTGAGGCACAAAAAGGCTATATAACTTTCACAGTGTCTCACAGTAAATGGTGGGCTGAAATCTTGAAAGCATTTCTGCTCCCAGTTTAATTGTATAAGACAGGATATCTAACTCCAAAATCCCTGACATAGTAGGGATTTTGTATTACCAACAAAGTTTTGGATTCCTAAAACAGGAGAGAAAAGTAAACTGGCTCTATTTGTAAAACAGGAAGGAAAAGTAAACTGGCTCTACATAATTGTACAATCAGCTTAAGAGGTCAGCATCAGTGACTTTCTGTTCTTATAAGGATTCTGTTAAGAAATACTGCATCAGAAACTCTTTGAGACGGAATTTCACTTGTTTCCCAGGCTGCAGTGCAGTGGTGCAATCTCAGCTCACTGCAACCACCGCCTCCCAGGTTCAAGTGATTCTCCTGCCACAGCCTCCTGAGTAGCTAGGATTACAGGCACATGCTGCCACATCCAGCTAATTTTTGTATTTTTTTAGTAGAGATGGGGTTTCACCATGTTGGCCAGGCTGGTCTCTATCTCCTGATCTCATATGATCCACCCGCCTTGGCCTCCCAAAGTGCTGGGGTTACAGGTGTGAGACACTGCACTGAGCCCAGCAACTCTTAATGGCACAGTGGGAAATACTGTGTTGAAAAACTCAGACATTTTAGAAAGGTCAGACTCCAAATGTGAAGTTATAAAAATATCTTAACCAATTTATTTAACTATTTGAAATATGAAAATAACATTTTTTTGAAAAATATGAAAATAACATGACTTTAAAAATCATATCTAATTAAGTATTCAAAAATTCTTTCATTAAGTACAAAAATTTTAAGTGATAGGGGATTCCATCATAGTGTAATCGGCAGCATTTTTCTTTCTTAAAAGTAGATCTTGTAATCGATAACAATAGATTCTAGAAAATATTCTAGAAAAAGTATCTTTGGCCAGGCGCAGTGGCTCACGCCTATAATCCCAGCACTTTGGGAGGCTGAGACAGGTGGATCACAAGGTCAAGAGATTGAGACTATCCTGGTCAACATGGTGAAATCCCGTCCTACTAAAAATACAAAAATTAGTTGGCCATGGTGGCACATGCCTGTAGTCCCAACTACTTGGGAGGCTGAGGCAGGAGAATTGCTTGAACCCAGGAGACGGAGGTTGTGGTAAGCTGAGATCGCGCCATTGCACTCCAGCCTGGGTAACAAGAGCGAAACTCCGTCTCAAAAAAAAAAAAAAGTATCTTTGCTCCTTCCTCCTTGGCAAAAATACTAAACACACTATCCTTCCTCCTTGGCAAAAATACTAAACACACTACCTTAAGGGAAGTAGGGCAAAATCAGACAAACCAGTTATTCTGATCGCTTCCCACTCCTCCTTTTTAAAAATTAACAGTTTGAAGCAATAAAGACTGATTAACATTAACCTCTGAAAGTTGATGGGTGTTAGTTTTGAGAGGACAATATGATATACTAGAGAGAGTATAGGAATCAAAAGACTTTATCTTTCTGACCTTAGTAAATTCTGGCTATTCTCGAGGCTTCTGTTTCTTTACTTATAAAATGAGAAATTTGGACTAGGTAATTTTTTATGATTTGAAAAACATTTTTATTAGAACATCTGATTTTTTTTTTTTTTTTAAAGATGGGGTTTCACCATGTTGGTCAGGCTGATCTTGAACTCTTGACCTCAGGTGATCCACCCGCCTCGGCCTCCAAAGTACTTGGATTACAGGCAGGAGCCACCATGCCCAGCCTAGAACATCCGATATTATACACATTTTACTAGCCAGCTAATATGGTCATCTATCAAGGACATTATGTCTATTAATTTTCTCTAAATATATGCCAAGCAAATATGTTGATCAGTATCTCTCCGTATTTACAAGTATATTAGCATTAACACATTTTACTTCATTTCTAATTCTATATCTAGAAAACAGTTTCAGTCATGAAGCCTATCCTTCTATATAATGTAAGCCCATAATTACAACATATAAAATATTGTGTTTTAAGATTTCTTTTATTTCCACACAAAAATCCTGTTCTGCAACAGCATACTGTACCTTAATTTCTCTTTCAGAATTTCAAGTTCACTTTTATATAGACCACACTTTTCTTGTAGCCTTTTATTTTCTTTTTCACAGTTAATTAGATTTCTCTCTAATATTTCTTCTTCAGCTTGAACCTAAAACAATAATTTAAGTGGACATACTAATGTGGTTGTAAGTTTTAGGTGTTTCAAGCTAAAAATGTAAGTAGTGATTCCAGAAATAAGCAGGAAAATAGACTAAGGATTTCATACATTTAAGTCCCCAGCCTTGCAGTAAAAAGAAGCAAAGTGAAGTTCCTGAGCAGTAACAAAGGACAGAGAAAAGGATGCTACTGTCTGTCCAGAAAACCTGTAACAGATAGGCAATCACATTGACTGAAAGGAAAAGTGCTCTGACCTCATGTGGACAAGGCAAGCAATTCACGTAGGGCTGATGTGTTCAAATTACTAAAGGTTTATTTCAGTACAAATGTTCCAGAGAAGTTATTTTTGAAATTTTAGCCACAAAATTTACCAATGAAACCACAGCGCCAAATGCAGAAGATAAAGGTACCCAGGATACAGTGTTGAGAGAAGATTGAGTAGATCTGCCCCAATTCCTTTATTACCCTATGTTACATCCACCTAACTATAGGGCTTTGCTCAGCATAGTTTGCAACTGATAATCCTAAGTGTAAAAAACAAAAACAAAAACAAAAAAACCTCTCTCTTATATTTTTCTCTCTTTTCTCCATAAAGTCCTCCTTCTCCCCAAGAATATTCCTCCTATTAGGTCTTCTACCTCCCCTTACAGATTAACTCATTAAAAAAATCCCTTCTAAGATATTTCATTCCCAAAAGGACCTTCTCCAAGGCTTTCAAAACAGTGATCTGATTAACTAATTCACACTTAAGATTTCAGTACCTAGTGAGACTTTAATATTTTACACTGCCAAGTGGTATTCACAGTTTTACTGCAAAGGAATGACCTCTTTGTAATCAACTGCAGACCTTTTCCTTGATCTTGGTATTTAATACTGTTGGTAATTTCTCCTCTAAAATATTTTATCATTTAGCTATCATGACAATATTACACTTGTCTCTGGCTAATCTTGTTTTCTTTGCTTCCTTTTATTAACTCATTATTCCTGACTGCTCTCTTCTTTTTATTCTCTCCAAAGTTTACAAATTTCTTGACTTTCCTTATTGCAACTACATTATGAGAAACACTCACCTCAAGTTTCCAAAATCCCTCCTATCTTCCTTATGCTATGAAAATTACTTAAGCAACATCTTAACTTATGAGACCAAAGACATTTAATTCAAAATCTTTCAATTTCCTTCCACCTAAAACTTTTTTCTGTATTTTTTATCTACTTTTTTCCCATAAGGAAAAGAAATGCCCTATTTCATTAAAAAAAAAAAATCTCACTTCTGATCTTCCTGAATATAGTTCAGACTCTTTGTGCCATCTTTTATTCCCTATAATACTAGCACCTTCCATCTCCCCCTACTAATATGTTACCACAGCTTCTTCACCTTACCTTAGCTTCTTTCTACCCTTCCATTTGCTGCCTCCCCAAACCTGCCACACACACTTATTTCCTCCACCTACTATATGTAAATAATTATCTCTTAGCTACCTCTACTGCCTCCCTTTCCATTTCTCCCATCTCAGAGATTGTGCCTTCTAATAAGTTGCTCCCTACAAAGTATCCAGTAACTCCTTGATTATAAAAAACAATAGCCCTGTCTCGTTCCTCATCTTCTAAATTTTTTTTTCTAATTTTTTACAGACAGGGTCTTGTTCTTTCACTTAGGCCTGAGTACAGTGGCATTACCATGGCTTAATGCAGCCTCTAACTCCTGAGTTCAAGCAATCCTTCTACCTCACCTCCTGAGTAGCTGGATTAACAGGCGTGAGCCACCATACCTGGTTCAGTCCCCATTCTTCTTGACCAATTTGCAACATCTGGCACTGAAGATTGCCACCTTCTTTTTAAAATGTTCGGCCAGGCACAGTGGCTCACTCCTATAATCTCAGCACTTAGGGAGGCTGAGGTAGGTGGATCACCTGAGGTCAGGAGTTTGGGACCAGCCTGACCAACATAGAGAAACCCCAACTCTACTAAAAATACAAAATTAGTTGGGCATAGTGGTGCATGCCTGTAATCCCAGCTACTCGGGAGGCTGAGGCAGGAGAATCACTTGAACTTGGGAGGCAGAGGTTGCAGTGGGCCAAGATAGCACCATTGCACTCCAGCCTGGGCAACAAGAGCAAAACTCCATCTCAAAATAAATAAATTAATTAATTAATTAATAAAATAAAATAAAATATGAAATGTTCTATTGCCTTGGCTTTTCTTACTATACTTTCGTGATTCTCTAATATTTTTAAAATCACTTCTTGATATCTTTTAAAAGCTAATCTACCTGTTCTTTATCTCCTAGGGTAGCTTTCATCTTGTTCTCACTCTATATAAACTCTGTCAATGTACAGGGTTTGTACGCCTTAATTAGTACTGTCAATTCTCAAAACTACAGCCCTAGTATGGATTTCAATGTCTAAATCCAGACCTATAGATACAAAAGCCTACCAGAAACCTATCCAGGATATTCTACGACATTTCCAAAACAGAACTCATTAAGTTTTTTTCCTAAATTGTCAATTTTGATTCATAATGCAATCATCCAGCAGTCACTCAAACCAGCAACCTAAAAATAGCCTGTATTTTTCTCTTTCTCATACTGCCCACTTCTAATGCATTCAAGTGGTCACTAGATCCTAGGTTCTCCAACTTTAACATCCCTCATATCTATCTACTCAGCTCCTTCATCTTCAATATCTGTTGCCTTCTCTTCTAAAGTCTCCTTGACTTGTCTCTCACCTCTCAAATGCATCTTCACATGACATCAGAGTGAGCTTCCTACAACATAGATTTTGATCATTTTCCCTGCTTAACACTATTTGGTGATATACCACAATCTTGGATATACCCTAGCAGCTTAAGCACTGCCTACTCTGTGAAGCTTTCTTTGGGCCCACCAGAGTTTATTAACTGCCCCACCTTCATCCTGACCTACCATACCTACCTCTTATTTCTATAATATTATACTTCTTATTCCAAAATACTGAAATTATTTGTTTATATACTTGTCACTCTTACTAGACAGTGAGCTCTTTAGGGTAGGTATCACGTGTTACATATCACTGAATCTCCCAGATACTGGCATAGTACCTGGCATGTAAAAGGAATTTCATAATTGTTTAATAAATGAACACCGATATTCTTATTCTACTCTTCTACCTAAACATTCTTTCCTCTGCCTTTATACCTTTCTTTGAACAGAATCATAAACTTCCTCTGCTTTAATTGTTATCTCAAGATGGAAGTCTCCCATATTAGCATCTCTTTACCAGACTTCTCTGTTGAGTTCATTATCTGAATATGCAACTGTGGTGTTCCTCCATACATATTTTATTACCATGTGACATTACTTACAGATACTAAATGAATATACTAAATGAATGTAATAAACTCCTTATATTTCTATATAGAATCAGTTCAAGAAGCTTGCCCTCTCAGAGTAGCAGTTTGAGGAAGACCAGTTGAAGGCTACCTAATCTGTCTTCATTTTCACTGAAGTGAAAAAATGAATTTCTTTCTTCTACTTCTCTAGCTCCAATCTTTGCTCACACATTCCATCCTTCGCTATATTTTGTTCCTTCTCCTCTCTCTACTCTTTTCCCTCTTTGGATAAAAAAGTTTCTGCTGATAATAAAAGGATTAGTGAACATCATCTTTAACATTTATAAATTCTTTATTTAAATGATTTTATAAGATCATAAAAGTTACTCTATCTCAACCATAAACATATGCTAATTATTCCTACCTTTATTGTTGGAATATAGACAGTAATACGAAACACTGAATTTGCACAAGTGTCTCTTACCTTTTCCAGTTTTGCAGCCACTTTTTCTTTATATTGTTGGAAAGCTTTACTCAGCTCTTCAGCATTATATAATGCTTCATTCCTTTGTCGTTCAGCTCTAAAATATAAAGAGATGATAAATAAAGTGAAGAATGCTATTCATTTAAATAGTTAAGTTCCAAAGTAATCTTCAATTATATGGAATAACTAGAGAAAAACAAATTTCTCTGTACTAAAGAGGGTATTAGGCTTAAAGTATAAAATGAAGAATGTAGACCATACTACAAAAATTTTCTCACTCTATCAATATGAAAAATAGAATATAACACAAAACAATTATAAACATCAATGTTGAAATATATATAAATTCTTATGTGTTGGCAATTCTTTTTCCCTATCTGGAAAAGAGAGATTAGGGAAATAGCCAAGGCTGGATGATAAATTTTCAAAGGTTAGGTATTATAGAATAAGTCTATTATCTAGAATATTAAATACACTCAGTAAATTCTGTGTCCTTTGCAAAGGTCAAATAAATTTCAAACAGGTATTTCAAAAAATGGTAACTTCTACTGATACCAGATATAAAAATCTAGACAACCAAAAAACACAACCACCATCAAGCATTGTTTAAGCCCAAACTTGTTCCCTCATCTCTTAGTTCCTCATGCTTCTCACTATGAAATGAAAATCTGGGGCACAATACATTGAGAATACTTGGTCAATATCACACTCACACCTAAAAATATTTTAATATTTAAACCTATTCCCATCAAATTCTTTCTAATGTAAGTGAGGTTAATGACCCTCCTCTTATCCAGGGTAAATTATTTATACTCTGGATCTAAACTCTTAGCCCTTCAGAAATGCATTCTAGCTTCTGTATTTTCATTCTCTCTATTGGTTATTTTGCCCCAATTATGAACAAGTTCAAGTAAAAGTACTCCTAACTTCCTGAATCTATGTGGTTAAGTATGTCTATTTGACTCCAAAGTTTCAGATAAAGGAAGGCAAGGACAACGAAGGATTTCTCTGAAAATCTGTAAGAATATAATCAATTTCTGAATGTGCACAGGTACAGTTCAGAACAAAGGATATCTGTATTTCTCACTTAAACAAAAACCTTCCCACATATTGTGCTTTCGTCTATCATCCTTTTTTTCAAGCCAGACTTATCTACTGTACACTTATCTACTCTTCCTCACTTCCAATTTTTTAAAAAGTCATGACATATTTCAGACACACAAAAAGGTGTGGATAAATATTACCACGTACTCCCAATCCTGTTTTAATGAATCTTCACTCTTTGTCTGAAAAGGCTACAGAAGACAAACAAAATATTGCAAAGAAAGTTGAGGTCCGTAAGTGTCCGTTTCAAATCTTATTCCCCTGACTTCTTCCACAGAGGCAACCCTAACCAGATTTTGGTGTTTTTTATTTTGTACATTCATATGTTAACTACACCCACAAATGGTATACATCATAGTTCATCTATGCTGAGAGGCACATTGTTTTCACTTTTTGTTGTGTGTGTAGAAATGGGGGTCTTGCTATTTTGCCCAGGTTGGTTATGAATTCCTGGCCTCAAGTAATACTTCCACTTTGGCCTCCCCAAGTGCTTGAATTACTGGAGTAAGCCACTGTGCCCAGCCTGTTTTTGTTTTTGTTTTCAATAGCCACCTGTAGGCATATCATGTTTTCACATTTTTAACATCGCTAAAACTGTTATGTGCTGTGTGGTGGTTCATATCTGTATTCCAAACACTTTAGAAGGCCAAGCTAGGAGGATTGCTTGAAGCCAGAAGTTAGAGAGCAGCCTGGGAAACACAGTGAGATCATCTCTACAAAAAGTTAACTGGGAGTGGTGGTGCACACCTGTAGTTCCACTACTCTAGAGGCTGAGGCAGGAGGATCCCTTGAGCCCAGGGGTTTAAGGCTGCAGTGAGCCATGACTGCAACACTGCATTCTAGCCTGGGTGACAGAGTAAGACCCTGAATCTAAAAAAGTAAAATAAGACAGCTCCAGGCAGGGATCTATAAAGTGCGATAGCAGTGGTCAGCTACCTCAAGCTCAACCACAGTGCCAAGATGCCCATCCTGAGGCTGGGCACCTGCAAGTCCCCCTCAGGCCTGGTAACTGAAGCTGTGAAGGTGGTGATCAACATCGGGCACCACCTCATTGACTGTGTCCACATGTACCTGAATGAGAATGAGGTGGGGTTGGCCATTCACAGGAACTAACCATTGTGGGTCACCTCTGAGTTGTTCTGTCGCTCAATAGAGCTTCTCTTTGTCTTGCTCATCCTCCATTTGTTTGTGTACCTCATTCTTCCTGGATGCAGGGTAAGAATTCAGGACCCACCAAATGGTAGGGCTAAAAATGCTGTAACAAAAATGGCTGAAACATACCCCTTGCTCGCCATGTTGCAGGCAACAAAGAGAGACAAGAGGAGAGAAGAGCTGCAGCCCTTCAGCAAGCCCAGACCTATGAGCTTCCCGAGCCAGGGCTGTGACAACCTCTTTAGGGCTCTGTGGGTCCTGGTGTCTCCAAGCTTCCGCGTACCACCACATTCCCTGGTGTCAGCCATGGAAGCTGCTTATGGTACGCCTGGTCTAGCCACAGCCTCACAGGGAACTGGAGCCCATGCTGGTGCCTGGAGCTGCCCACATTGCCACAGACAGTATGCCTGGCTATGAGCAGTGGCCAGATCCTACACTCATTCATATACCCATGCCATTCTGCACCTAGCTCACCCTTGGCAGGTGTGGGATCCAGAGTGGTAGCACGAGCCGAGCGCAGCCTGCCAGGCTGAGTGGGTGGAATGAGCTCAAAACTTGGGTAAAGTTGCCACTGGCCACAGAGATTTCTGGCTGGTGAAGCAATACCCCAAGGATCCCAAAACAGCATAATGTGCCTCCTGCTTCTAGCAATCTGTAAGTATAAAAATTTCTTCCTTCATGTCAGTCATGTGTCTGTATCTTACCATACCTGATTAAAACAGACCCTGAATACATTTTAAAATATCCGTTAAAGCCAGGCATAGTGGCTCATGCCTATAATACTTGCACTTTAGGAGGCCAAGGCAGGAAGATCACTTGAGCCCAGGAGTTCAAGATCAGCCTGGGCAACACAATGAGACTATGCTTAGAAAAAAATTAAAAAATTAGCCAGGGGTGGTGGGGCAAAGCTTATAGTCCTAACTATCTGGGAGGCTGAGGTAGGAGGATCACTTGAGTCCAGGAGTTGGGAGCTACAGTGAGCCCTGTAACACAGCATTGCACTCCAGTCTAACAGAGCGATACCATATCTCTTTAAAAAAAAAAAAAAATTGGCTGGGCGCGGTGGCTCAAGCCTGTGATCCCAGCACTTTGGGAGGCTGAGGCGGGTGGATCACGAGGTCAAGAGATTGAGACCATCCTGGTCAAAATGGTGAAACCCCGTCTCTACTAAATATACAAAACATTAGCTGGGCATGGTGACGCGTGCCTGTAATCCCAGCTACTCAGGAGGCTGAGGCAGGAGAATTGCCTCAGGAGGCAATTGAACCCAGGAGGTGGAGGTTGCGGTGAGCCGAGAGCGCGCCATTGCACTCCAGCCTGGGTAACAAGAGCAAAACTCCATCTCAAAAATTAAATAAATAAATAAATAAAAATAAAAAATTAAGACTATACATACACTCTGTAGGTTTTTTCTTATAGTTTTTCTTATTTGATTTTAATTTTTTATTGAGTAAAGTACAGAAATCCTAAATGAGTGAATTTTTTAATAATCTGTATACTTACTTAACTAATGCCCCAATCAAATAGAAGACACTTCCAGCTGCCCTGTGTACCTTCCCATTGAATATTCTAATATTCTTACCCAAAAAGGTAAGCACTGTTTGGACTCTTAACAACATATGTTAATTTTGCCTATCCTTCATTTCCTATGCAATTATACAGTATTCTTTTGTGTTTGGCTTCTTCTGCTAAGCATTATATGTGTGATATTAACCCATGTTGTTACATAGTTGTAGTTACTCTTTTTCACTGATGTGTATAATTAATTATGTGAACATAACACAATTTATTTATTGATTACACTCTTGATGAACATTTAGCAATTACAAATAAAGTTACTTTAACATTCTTGTACATGTCTTTTAATATAAGGACTAAGTTTTACTGAAATGAATGCTGGATCATAAGGCAAGCTAATGTTTACTTTTAGCAGCTACTGACAGTTTTCCAAAGTGGTTCTACCAATTTACACTTCCAAGAGAAATGCAGGAGAGTTTCAATTCCACATCCTTGCCAACACTTGTTTTTGTGTCTTTTCCATTTTAGTCATTATGGGCCATAGTGGGCCTGTTGCTTTTATTTGTCATCATTGTTTTGATTAGTTACTTGTGGGCAGATTTTTAATTACTACTTTGATATCCCTAATGGCTACACACACACACACACACACACACACACACACACACACACACACACGGGCTTTCCATTCTTTCATTCATTCTTTTTTTTTTTTAAAGATGGGGTTTCACCATATTGGTCAGGCTGGTCTTGAACTTCTGACCTCAGGTGATCCACCTGCCTCAGCCTCCCAAAGTGCTAGGATTACAGGCATGAGCCACCGCGCCCAGCTTCATTCATTAATTCATTTACAGAGTCTCACTCTGTTGCCCAGGCTGGAGTGCAGTGGCGCAATCTTGGCTCACTGCAATCTCTGCCACCTGGGTTCAAGCAATTCTCCTGCCTCAGCCTCCTGAGTAGCTGGGATTACAGGCGCCCACCACCATGCTCAAATAATTTTTTTATATTTAGTAGAGATGGGGTTTTATCATCTTGGTCAGGCTTGTCTTGAACTCCTGACATTGTGATCCACCCACCTTGGCCTCCCAAAATGCTGAGGTTACAGAAGTGAGCCACCGCACCCGGCCTCCCCATTTATTTTAAAGTTAGTTTTGCTAAATTATATTTTGCTGAGAAATTTGTTTAGTCTAAGTTTTCAAATGTATCATCTTTAAAATGATTTGATTATTGGTCTTATTTCTTACCAATTTATAGCTAAATCTGTAATTTGGGAGTCCCTTGTCAATCCCAACACATGTGTCTTTTCTCCTTGATTAATCTTGTCTGATGCCCACTTTATCAATCATTGTGAAAATAATCACACTTAGGTTTTGGTAATCCTTTTTACTGTTTGTTTGTTTTCTATTCATCCATTTCATCCTTATCTTTATTATTTCCTTCTATTTTCTTTTGATATTCATTCTTTCTTCTGATGTCCTTTTCCTGACCACACAATTGGCTATTTTGGTTCAACTTTCAAACATGATATAATATATGTATATAAGGTTTAGGTACACCGTGCAAGCAGTGATGTGCAACATTTTTTTAATATCACTCAGTTCTAAAGGTTTTCTAATTTATTCAATGGTCTATGAACACTAGTAAGTCTGGTTTTACATTTCCAAACATACAGGATTTCGAGAAGTTATATCCTAACTTAACTGAACTGGTTGAAGAATATACATGACATCAATCTTTAGGAATTTGTTCAAATTCATGCTTTCTGGCATAGTAAGGTAACAGATTACATCTGCTTGAAAGAATGTCAATCCCAAACTGTTGACTACATGATTCCATATATATATCCATTAGATCAAGATTATTAATTGTCTTATTCAACACTTTGTCTTAATTTTTTGTTATTTAACAATTCCTGATAAATATATAAAGAATTTTCCCCATATGATCACAGATTTGCTCATTTCTCCTTGAAATTGTGTTATTTTTCTTAGATATTTTGCGACTAAATTATTAGATACATGTAAGTTTAGTGTCTTTAAATCCTGCTGGTTTAGAGTCTTTATATCTTCTTGGGTAAGTATTACTTAAACATTATGAGTCATTTTAACATCAGTAATGCTTGTTGCACTTAAGTCTATTCTGTGTGATCCTAATATAGTAATATCAACTTTGCTTTGGTGAATATTTGTCTGAAACATTTCTTTCCATCCTTTTTTCTTTTTTGAGACAGGGTCTCACTCTATCAATTAGGCTAGAGTGCAGTGGCACAATCTTGGCTCATTGCAATCTCTGCCTCCTGGGCTCATGCAATCCCTTCCACCGTAACCTCCAAGTAGCTGGGACTACAGGCGTGCACCACCACAACTGGCTAATTTTTATATTTTTTTGTAGAGATGAGGTTTTGCCATGTTGCCCGGGCTGGTCCTGAACTCATGAGTTCAAGTGATCTGCCCATCTTGGCCCCTACAAAGTGCTAGGATTACAGGTGTTAGCCACCATACCCAGCCTGCTTTCAATTTTTCTGGGTCCTTATGTTTTAGGTTATTTCTTACAAACAGCATAAAGCTAAACAATCTCTCCCTTTATATTGGCTTTTTAATCTATTATGATTAACCTTCTCTACCAAAAAAAATTGTCCTTACAAAGGCTTTGATCTTTCAAATTCAGAATGTGTTTTAGTCCATTTGTGTTGCTAGAACAAATACCATAGCCTGGGTAGTTTATAAAAAACAGAAATGTACCTCACAGTTTTGGAGGCTGGGAAGTCCAAAATCAAGGCACTGACAGGTTGGCAGGGCCTAATCTGTCTGCTTCCAAAATGGTGCCTTGAATGCTACATCCTCCAAGAAGGAGGAACACTATATTCTCACATGACAGAAAGGCAAAAAGCAACAAACTCCCTCTGTCAAGCCCTCTTATAATGGCATTAATCCATTCTTGAAAGCCGAGTCCTTGTGACCTGAGTATCTTCTAAATGCCCCACATCCCAACAGTGTTGCATTGGGAGTAAGTTTCCAATACAAAAAATCTGGGGGACACATTCAGACCATAGCAGAAAGTCAATATTCATTCTAGTTCTTCAGAAAGCTCTAAGAATCTTCATGTCATACCACTACCTAAAAATCTCAATTGGCTATTTATGCTCTCCAGGTTAAAATACAAATCCTTTGGTATAACACAAAAAGGATCCAGACTGGTATAACACAGTCTGGATCCAGCCTGTCTTTCTTATCTCATCTCCCACTACACCTATTTACTTATAAAAACTTTATAGAGTTCTTCAGCAATGATGCTTTTATACTTCTGTGCCTTTGCACATGCTGCCCAGACTGTGTCTGTCCCCACTTACTCACTTTGTGAAGCCAAAGTCAATACTTGGCCAAGCACAGTGGCTCACGTCTGTAATCCCAGCACTTTGGGAGGCAATGTTGCAAATATTGCTTAGTACATATTATGACTTTATACTGTATAAAAACTGCCATAATCCTATTTTGTTATAAAATCTTATTAGTTTAAACTCAAAAAATTTAAATCCTTATCAGTTTAAAAGTGAACTGGCATTCAGAGTTAATGGTTCCTTGGACAGAGCTACCTAAAAGACTTTATCTCAAGATGCAATTTATACAAAATAGGTATTTTTGTACTACTTATATATTTCTAAAGGAAAATTCAACCACACATTCTCATGCATTGAGTTTCTTTATCATATCTATGAGGCAAAATTTTCTTTTAAAGAGTTCATTCAACATTTTATTTAGTTTTATTAGAGGTAATATTAATGTTAGTATTTTAAACTCAGTGTACTGGTTTCTTTTTCTTTTTCTATTTTTTTTTTTTTTTTTTTTTTTTTTGAGAAAGAGTCTCACTGTTGTCCAGGCTAGAATGAAGTGGCGCAATCTCAGCTAACTGCAACCTCCGCCTCCCAAGTTCAAGCAATTTTCTGCCTCAGCCTCCTGAGTAGCTGGGATTACAGTAGCCTGCCACCATGCCTGGCTAATTTTTTTGTATTCTTAGTAGAGTTGGGGGTTTCACCATCTTGGCCAGGCTGGTTTTGAACTCCTGACCTCGTGATCCACCCGCCCTGGCCTCCCAAAGTGCTAGGATTACAGCATGAGCCACCACACCTGGCCCCAGTGTAGTGGTTTCAAATAGGTCATAGAACTTAATTTCAGAAAGCAGTATCATTACACTGAAAATCATTATCAGTCTTGTAGAAATTAAGCCCAATCCAGAATGCTAATAACATAAATTCCACATATAAATATTTTAATGGAAAATTTAAAAAAATGAACAGATTAAAAAGAAATTAAGTTATTTTACTACCAAATCTCTAAAATTTTTTTACTTCAAAAATTAACTAGAATTTTAAATAGGTAATATATCCTTTTATTCCCTTTCAGAAAAATGTATTTGCTTTAAAACACATACCTTTTTCCTTGTTTGCTTTGTTCAAGTAAGTCCACCTTTAATTTTATACATTCCTCTTTGGACTCCTGCAAACTCCGTTCCTTTTCAATTACCATTTTCTGGCTCTGTTCCAGTTTATTTTCTGCCTCTCTATAAAATAAAGGATACTTTGTTTAAGACTACTAAACAGATTATACCAGGTATGCAAGAATAATATTAGAAATTATATTTCTTTAAATCAATGAGTTAAGAGAAACAATATACAAAAAAAGATTTAAAAAAAGGCATATTCATCACTTGTTAATAAAGAGTTTTTTTAAAAGAATAAAAGAGAACTTCCATCAGATGATAAATATATCTGAAGTAATAGCTCATATCGTATTTTATAGTCAAACACCAGAAGCATTCCTGTATTGTTCAGAAACTAAATAAAGATGACTGTTATCACCCCCACATCCAATAACTTCTGACAGCTCTACCCCCTGCAAAAAGCAAATATGAAAAGGTAATAAGAAATATAAATGCTGGAAAGACAAATTTTTTTGTCTTTCTTTTTCCTACTCTCCTTTGACTCAGAAACAAAATTTTCTTTATTTGCTGATAATATCATTAGCTAACAATTACAAAATAATTTTTCTATTATACAAAAGTCCCCTATACTAGCAATGAACCAAGTAGGAACAATTCACAATTACCAAAAATATAAAATACCTAGGAATAAATTTAAAATAATATGTGTATTACAAAGAAAATTACAAAAGTCTGATGGACATAAAAGACAACTTTAGTGTGCATCAGAATCATTTGCAGAACTTGTGACACACCTCCCAATTTGGTTAAGTAAGCCTGAGATAAGACTTGAAAATTTGCATTTCTAACAGGTTCCCAGGTGATGCTACTACTGCTGGTCCCTTAACTATACTTTCAGAATCACTCAGAGTAATATGTTATTTAATATGCATGTACTTCCCATTGTATTCAAAGCAAAAGAGAATAAATTACAAAGTGCCTTATGGCAAGGGGTGGTAGCTCATGCCTGTAATCCCAACACTTTGGGAGGCTGAGGCAGGAGGACTGCTTGAGGCCAGAAGTTTGAGACCAGCCTGACCAATATAGTGAGACCTTGTGTCTACAAAAATAAAAAATTAAAAACTTAGTTGGGCACACTGGTGCATGCCTATAGTCCCAGCTGCTTGGGAGGCTGAGGCAGAAGGATGACTAGAGCCCAGAAGGCTGAGGCTGCAGTGAGCCATATTGCACCACTGCACTCCAGCCTGGGTGACAGAGTGAGACCCTATCTGTAAAAATAATAAAAAGTGTCTCACTCCTTTACATTTTATTTCTTGAACTCCCATTGAAACACTGGGTGTATCGCTTCTCGGCCTTTTGGCTAAGATCAAATGAAACACTGGGTATATGTTACTATGTAGGTGAAGAAGTGAACTAATTCATATCTGATGAAAGCATATAAATAGGCAGCTCTTCCTACTCTTTTCTTAGCTCCTATATACTCCATGCAACCTACAGCCAAGAGGAGTTATGACTGACTAAAAATAGATTCAACAAGTTCTAAGACAACTAAATACCATTAGGTTACTGTTGGGTATGGGGAACAAGATTTAACAAGATATAACAAAATGTAAAAGTAGAAAATAAAACTTTGAAAGCTATAAAAAGTATATTTACCTCAAAACTTTATCTTGAGCTGAAACTTCTGCTTCCAAATTTATAATCTGTTCTTCTAAGATTGGGACACTGGCAGCCTGCTGTTGAGCAGACTCAAGTGTAGAAATCTAAAACATAAAAACAACTTTTATAGTATTTTCAGAAAATAAATTAACCTACTTGGTCCTTAGTATTTTTCCTGTCAGATGAGGGGGTTCAACAGAACTCCCAAACCATTGGTCAAATGTAAAGCTTCCCATCTATTCTTTTGATCAAAATTTACATGGGCATGGGCATGTCATCATTATAAGTCAGCCTTGGCATGTAAACTCCTGGCATTACCTTCAACTTATAACTGAAAAGTGATTTGGGGGAGAAAACAGAATCTCTACTGATAAGCATCTAGCAAGATTAATTTTATATAAATTAGAAAATTAAATATAAAACATCAAATTATAAAAAATTATAAAATATTTACAGAAGTTTTTAAAACCTAATTACAGAATATATGCTTATTAGAAAGAAATCTAAATAAAGAAAATAATCTGTATTTATAAATAATTTATAAATAATCCTACAATCTGTATTATAGATTGTAGGATTACAATCTATAATCTGAATCTCCTCCGGGGGCAGGAGAATCAACCACCATAAAAGGGTGGGAAACCACAATCTAAATGGTATGGAAGAGAGTATCAGTAAGATAACTATCACTGAAAAGTAAGTTTAGAACATGAAGGCACAAGGTACTGTAGAGGTCAGAAGTGAGGACCTGATGAGAAACCAGGGATACAGTTTGAAGTCTCTGCAAATAACAGTCATCCTTTTTCCCACTCCCAGAACACCAATAGCAAGATGTTGGCATACTAGAAAAGAGGCAGAAAGTTTATTATCAGAAGAAACTGAACAGAAGCAGCTTGAGACTGTGGGACACTAAGAATAATAAGCAGGAATGAAGTACAGCTGTAACAAGGTACTATAAAACCATCAGCTGCACCTTACCACTCCATTTCATTTTGGGTTATCCAACAGGTGAGAAATTAAAGGATTCTTTGCTGGAGAAACTCAATAGCTAAAACAAACAAACCAACCCACAAAAGTCTCTTTCCATGCTGATGGCGCTCCCTCAAACATGGTGAACATTCCTAACACCTGCTGGACTTTCTATAAGAAGGTTGGCAAGCACCAACCCCACAAAATGACACATACAAGAAGGGCAAGGATTCTCTGTATGCCCAGGGAAAGCGGTGATATGATAGGAAGCAGAGTGGCTATGGTGGGCAGACTAAGCTGATTTTCCAGAAAAAGGCTAAAACTACAAAGAAGATTATGCTACGGCTTGAGTGCATTGAGTACAACCGCGGATCTAAGAGAATACTGGCTATCAAAAGATGCAAGCATTCTGAACTGGGAGGAGATTAAGAGCAGAAAGGGCCAAGTAACCTAGTTCTAAGTGTCATCTTTTGTTTTATTATAAAGACAATAAAATCTTCAGTTTATGTTCAAAAAAAAAGGAAAAGAAAAACATCTCATACTGATACTGGTTGGGAGTTGGCAGGTGTTTCCCTACAAAAGAACCATCTCTCTAACCATCACCACAAATCAAGTCCACTGGACAACAAACCACCAATCTGAATTTAAATGCCTTTCTCTTAAATATGAATAGCTAAAATACTAGCATGTAAAAAACGCTTCGAAAGTCAGAGTCCCAAACAAAAGAAAAATGAAAGGAAAGCAAACATGGGGAAAAAAAAATCATTAAATCTTCAGAGTGCTAAGAGAGAAGACTACATTAGTATGTTATGAAATATAAAATCACCAAAACCAAAAAAATATTTAGAAAGTGAAAAAACTTTAGAAAGCAAAAAAAGACAGCGTAAATAAAAGATTCAATAGAAGTGCAAAAAATAATGTTGAGACTACCTCCTAAATAAAAATCACAGGGCCAGACTCAGTAGCCCAATTCTGTAATCCCAGCACTTTGGGAGGCCGAGGTTGGGTGGATTGCTTGAGTCCAGGAGGTCAAAACCAGCCTGGGCAACAAGGCAAAATTCCATCTCTACAAAAAGACAATACAAAATCTAGCCAGGAGTGGTGGCATGTGCCTGTAGTCCCAGCTACGTGGGAGGTTAAGGTGGGAGAATCACTTGAGCCAAGGAGGTCAAGGTTGCAGTGACCTGTGATAGTGCCACTGCATTCCAGCCACGGTGACAGAGCAAGACCTTGTCTCAAAAAATGAAAAAACAGGCTAGGCACAGTGGCTCATGCCTGTAATTCCAGCACTTCAGAAGGCTGAGGTGGGCAGATCGAGACAATTCCAGCCAACATGGTGAAACGTCGTCTCTACTAAAAATACAAAAAATTAGCCAGTCATGGTGACACATGCCTGTAATCCCAGCTATTTGGGAGGCCAGGGCAGGAGAATCACTTGAACTTGGGAGGCAGAGTTTGCAGTGAGCCAAGATTGCACCACTACACTCCAGCCTGGATGACAGAGCAAGCCTCTGTCTCAAAAAATAAAAAATAAAAATAAAAATAAAAAACCAAGGCTTATATTCAAAAGACAGGTAATAAATGCTTGCAAGAATGTGGAGAAAAGAGAACCTTCATACACTGTTGTCGGGAATGTAAATTAGTACAACCATTATGGAGAATAGTTCGGAGGTTCCTCAAGAAACTAAAACCGCAGCTACCATATGATCCAAAAATCCCACTGGTGGGCATATACTCAAAAGAAAGGAAACCAGTATATTGAAAAGATATCTGCACTTCCATGTTTGTTGCAGCACTGTTCAATAGCCAAGATTTAGAAGTAAACTAAGTGTTCATCACAGATGAATGGATAAAGAAAATGTGGTAATTATACACAATGGAGTACTATTTAGTCAGAAGAATGAGAATCAGTCATCTGTAACAACATGGATGGAACTGAAGATCATTATGTTAAGTGAAATAAGTCAGGCACTTATTTCAAATATCAAAAGACAAATATCACATGTTCTCACTTATTTGTGGGATCTAAAAATCAAAACAATTGAACTCATGGACACAGAGTAGAAGGATGGTTACCAGAGGCTGGGAAGGGCAGTTGTCAGCATGGGGGTGGGGTGAGGATGGTTAATGGGTACAAGAAATGGAAAGAATGAGTAAGAACTACTATTTGATAGCACAAAAGGGTGAGTCAATAATAACTGAATTGTACATTTTAAAATAATTAAAAGAGTATAACTGGTTTGTTTATAACACAAAGGATAAATGCCTGAGAAGATGAATACTCCATTCTCCATGATGTGATTATTATGCTGCATGACTATATCAAAACATCTAATGTACTCCAAAAATGTATACACCTACTATGTACCCATAAAAATTAAATATAAAAATCAAGAAACAGGAAAATTTCCAGAACCAAAGGATACAAGTTGCCAGCCTGAAAGGGCTCTCAAATACCCAATTGAGTAATAAAGGCCTATTCAAAGACACATTGTTGTGTAGTTTTAAAACACTGGACTGGGAAGATCCTAAAACTACCATAAAGTAAAAAACAAACAAATGGGGGGAAGAAAGGAGATTACATGCTAAGGAAAGTAATTCGCAATGGCAACAGACTTTTCAAGGCAGCACTGGAGGACAGAAGGGAGTAATGCTCTAAAAATTCTGACATTAAAATATTTTCAAACTGGAATTTAATCATGAGTAAGGAAGAAATTAACATATTTTCAGGCAGGCAAGGAAGTAACTGGAAGATATGCTCCAAATACAAAAGAATAAACTAGACAATAACAAAACATGGAATTCAGGAAACAGTAGATCCAACCTAGAAGAACACCAGATAAAAGTCCCAGGATGGCAGCTGGACAGCACAAGTACAGGGCAAAAAGCTCAGAAAAAGCAGGATACCAGGCTCCCAAAGAGTAAGTACAACCATTGCCAGAGGTAAGTTATGAATATATTGATTGATTTCTGCAAGAGTCTCAATAGTGGGCATATATGTAACATCAAAAGCTCATACAGGGACTGAAAAAAGTGGCTTCCCTAAAAAACATTCAAACAACTTAGAAAATGCTGAGCTGGGAAGTACAATGCTAGTATCTTACTTCCTTGCATAACCACTGGTATGTTTATATCCTAAAAAGAAAGATTCAAAATGCTATTAGTTCAGTGGTTATTAAATTATCTTTATGTCTCTTTTCTTACTTTAAATCGTTAAGCAATCATGACTTTAAAAACTGAGATTATCTATAGTTGCAGAAAAATTTCTAAAATAAGCAGAAAAAACAAACAGACAAATCACATAGAAATCTAAATGGCAAACAAATATACTGAAAAGGTAACTCTCATAAGAAATCAAGAAAAACAGTATTTTTACCTCAAAGTGACCAAAAAAAAAGAGGAGGAACCAAATGTAAATGCTTGAAAAACAATAATTATTACCCTAAAATTTAGTCATTCTGCCTCTGGAAATCTACCCTAGAAATAATCTCAAACATCGAAGAAGTTTTATGTTCATTGCTGCTTTTTTTCCCCCTGTGCTGAAATATTCCCTAATAACATTTTGTTTTGTTTGAAAAAACAGAAAAGAAAAATAAAGTCTTCCCATAACTCCTCTATTTAAAACTACAAACAATGTACGTATATAACGCTTATAAATGTAAATAGTGAAAGCCTCACTCCAACCTTCAAATCTCTCAGAATTATCAAGTGTGAAGCATAGTTTTTAAACATATCACATGTATATATATTTACATACAAACACACACACAGAAACATGTGCACTTCTTACAAAGAAGAAAACTAAGATTATTATACATGTGTGTACTGCTCTGTAATGTTTTTTCTGCCACTAAATATATTAGGTAATAGTTTCTGAGTGCTGACTACAGATAGACACTGTTTTAAGTAACTTCATACATTATATCATTTAAACCTCATAATGCGCCATATAAGTCAAACAATTTTGCATCTTAGTACTAGTATATTTACCTCATTTTTTTTTTTAAAAAAAGGCTTTGTCGCAATCTATTTTATGGGTATACCATAATTTACCATGTTTCCACTATTGGACATTTTGGTTTCTTCTAATTTTTTGTGTAACACCAATCATTTACTAGAAAAATAGGAAACCACTGAAATATGGGAATTATCAACTAAGCTATGGTATAATCATATGAAATGTAATGCTACCATAAAAAAAGATCAATAGAAAAGCTATGTAAATGCATCAGAAAATGCAGAGACAATATATGAAGTAAAAAACAGAAAAAACCAAAACTAGTTAAAATAGTCTGGATTAAAGTATGTATTAAACCAGTAAAGTGGTTTTTAGATGGTGGAAACTCTAGGTGATCTTTCCTCCTCTTTTTTCTACTTTTAAAGTTCCCAACAATGACAATGTGTTATTTTAAAAGGAAAGATAAATAAGTTATACTTCCTTTGATTATAAAAATTAAAACCACACAAATTGGTAATCTTAACACCTTAAGAAACTGACTTATCTAAATGCAAAAACTGTAAAGTTCCCTTCAATCATTTTCGGATATAATTCAATACAAAATGGATTTTATAACATGTTGATAATATGGTATCATAATAAAAATTACTTCACATAACACATTAAGGCAATATGGCAATACAAGGAATATTTTTCCAATTATAAATCTTAAAATAACTATTTTCTATTGGCAAACGAATCATTTCAAGATACATACTTTTGCTCTTGACTGTGTTAATTCAAAGTGGATAGATTCCATTCTAGTCATTAAGGAATGGTTCTGTGTGACCAAACAAGCATTCTGTCGCCTAAGTTTATTTAATTTCTCTCGAAGGCTTTTAATCTCCTGATCCACAGGGCTGGAATATGAAAACATCTGAAAACATGAAAAAGAACAAATACATGTTCAATTATTTCAATTAAGGGTTACATGTAACTAATGGAAAATTATGAGCAATTATTAATAAAATGACTAAACACCTCAGAAAATGAGTTAAAATACTTAGTATTGACAAGGATATGTGGACCAATCAACACTCTCTCCTCCACTGCTGGGAGAAGTATATACAAGTATAACGTGGAAAACAGTGGTACACTTTAAGAAACTGGCTGGTATTATCCAGCAAAGTTGAACATGCTAAGAACCAATATCATCCCTAGATATAAACCTAATAAATTTTTGTACTTTTACACCTGAAGATATAAAAATACTCATAGCTACACTGTCCATAAGAGATAATAAGTGGGAAGAACCCAAATGTCCACCAACAATAAAATGGATAATAGGTAAAATATTTTATCTGTATACTTTTTTTTAATTTTAATTTTTTGGAGACAGAGTTTCACTCTTGTTGCCCAGGCTGGAGTGCAATGGCACAATCTCAGCTCACCGCAACCTCTGACTCCCAGGTTCAGGTGATTCTCCTGCCTCAGCCCCACGAGTAGCTGGGATTACAGACATGTGCCACCATGTCCAGCTAATTTTGTATTTTTAAGTAGAGACGGGGTTTCTCCATGTTGGTCAGGCTGATCTCGAACTCCCAACCTCAGGCGGGGTAATCCGCCTGCCTCGGCATCCCAAAGTGCTGGGATTAAAGGCGTGAGCCACCGCGCCTGACACATATTTTTATTATATTCTTTTCATACATATTTTACAATAAATTTAATTTTCATGAGGATTGTGATTTTCAAAATGTTTCTTTTAATTAACTTTATTTTGAGTCATTTACTTATGCAATTTGAAATTCAAAACTATATAAAGTATACACAAAAGTCTCTTCCCATCACATTAGATACAACATTCTGCACCTTGCATTTTTTTATTTGAATATACACTAGCAATCTCTCAATAATCAATACATTGAGAAACTCCTTCTTTTCCCCCTCAACTGCATAGTTTTTATTGCATGAATAAACCACTAGTTTATTCAACTAATCCCCTAATACTGGATACCTGAGCTATTTCTAATCTTTTGATATGATAAACAATGCCTAATTTTGAATCCTCCAGGTTTATCTATAGTATCATTTTCCAGAAATGGGAGTTTCAAGTCAAGGTAAATGTATTTGTAATTTTGATAAATACTGCCAAATGTATCTCCATTGGGGTTATATCACTGTGCCTTCCCACTAGGCAATGTATGCCTACCCAGTATCACTAATAAAATAACGTATCAAACATCTGTATGTTTAATAATTTGACAGGTAAGAACTGGTACTTAGGTATAGTTTCATTTTGAATTTATCTTATTATGAGTGAGACTGGACACCTTTTCATTAGTTCGGATATCATTTTTATTTTCTTTTCCATTCATGTCTTTTGGGCATTAGGTTATTGATCTTTTTCTTCTCAGTTTCTAGGAGCTCTTTACACACTAGATTAGCCTTTTGTCTTTGACAGGCATTATTACCACTATTGTTTTCCCAATTGAGGCACAATACAATAAGAACGATCAGCAATTTGAATGAGGACAGAGATCAAATTTCTTAGAATTACAGACTGTGTAAACATGGAATTTGAATTTGTTTTCTAAAATGTAGGTTCAGACAGCTTAATTAAGCAGCTTCCTTACAAAAAGGAAAGCTCTTAATGGTTGGCTTTCCGAAGTAGAAAGAGCAAATACGTATCCAAAAAGATTATGCCATGTATGTGCAACCATATCTGTGTATATACATGTAGGGAGTGGGGGAATAAAGAATAAGAAGAGTGCAAAAGGCGATAAAAGGGTTGAGTGAGGAAGAGGGATAAATGCAGAGAGATAAACATATGATAGAATAAGAAAAAAGGAGAGAGTTCCAGACCAAGCAAAGATCTCTAACATCATTGACAAAATATAAAGATAATGAAGGGATAATAGTGCCATGCTATCCATAGTTCTTGATCCAAGCTAAATGGTGGGTATACCTTAACTACTTAATAAATAATTGATTACCTGTTATGTACAGGATGTAGTGTTAAAATCAAGGGGATTATAATTTACTTGAGAAAAGAAGACGTTTAACTGCAAAAAGGTAATAAATAAGTTTGAAAGTAGAGTAATACACTAAGAATTATAGAACCATGAATAAGGTATTTGAAAAAAACTGAAAGAAAAACATTTTAAGTAGACAGGCCTAAAACCAAAACTGCTTTGAACTAGATAGGTCTAAAAACAATAACCTTATCTCTTGGCTTTTTTGGAAAATCAGTGCTGCTACCAGATATTTTACAAACGTTTTCATAAGGTGAACAATTCAAAAGTCCAGGGTGGCTAGGCTGAACATCCAAAATGAGCTTTTCAGACCTTGAGGGATTAGGGGCATAATCGAAATTTTCACTTGGACTAACACTAGAAAAAAAAGAAAAAACATATTCAGTTCTTGGGTAGTTCACTCACTATAAATTGCTATACATTCAATAAGAAAATAGAAAGAAAACCTGAAATGCTGCTAAGTAGTTCACAGTTATGAATGTAAGGCAATGTTTTCACTAAATTTTAAATATATCATAATTACTTTTAAACTAGCAATCTATATATTTCTAGAGCCTTTATGCTAAGATTACTTAGTATTCAAAAAACAGTCATAATAAAAAATTAATAAAGCCCAAAATATATATTTTATACTGAGTTCTAATACACTGAAAGTGTTTTTAATATGTAAATGCTTCTCTAATATTCCTATTTTTCCCTAAACTGAAAGTTATGTTAAAAAGTACAAGAAAATTATTTCTTATTCCAGAGGCACATTAGAAACAAGATATAATAATGATCCCCACACATTTTATATTTATATATTTAAGGCACACTGAATTCTATATCTTATTTTACCTACTTACCTGGATAACTCTTCCCCTAAACTCTTCAAACTCCATTCTGTTATCTTCAGTTCATGTCTTAAGGAAGCAACATTTGCAAGCAAACTTTCTTCTTCATTGTCTTTATTATAGTAGTCTGATGAACTAGATTCCATTTCTTAAAAAAAGAAATGAATTTTTTGGTACTTTGCATGAAAGATTCTGTAGTTTCAGTCAAAATACTCACACGAATAGAATTTAACTCATTAGTTTTCTATTTCATATGTCAAATCTTTCATGGCGGTTAAAAACAAAACAAAAAATCAATAATAATGAATTTATCTATAGTGTAAAGCTACAAAGGAAAGTTCAGTACAATTTCAATGAATGAATTTTTCATTTTCGCCAGGGTCTAGTTATTACAGTTCCCCTTTTCTAAGCATACCTGATCTTCCTAACAATTGTTTAAGTATTTTTATTTCATATTAAGGAAACAGAATCAAAGTCACACAAGCTGTAAATGGTGAAACCAAGATTTGAATTCAAGTCATTAGGATGCAAAGACCATTTAATTTTGTCGCATTGTAGCTTTATTACTTATTACCTATCAATTTCAATATGAGGTGTTTGAACTTTCATAATCAGGTTACAAGCACTGGACATCTGATAAAATGGTATCATTACAGTCATTCATATTTTCTTAGAAGGGAATTTATTACCAGATAAAAGTTATCTCCTCCTCCTATACCCCATAGTTATGAAATTTAAAAAACACACATTTACAAGTCACAACCACAGAGATCACAATAACACTGCCAGGTCAACTCATAGAAGTAAATGAAGTAAAGCTTTTGTTTCTTCAGTGGATGAGTATCTCTAGGATTATATGCAAATTTATTTGCATATAAAAAATCATAATAAAGCATCACAATACTGTAATACAATAAAAAACTAAAGCTTTTTAATCGCCAATACTCCTGTAGAGCGTTATGAGCAATCTTAAAATTACATTCCTCTTTGAGATCCCATTTACCTTTTTCATTGTAGCATCTCTTTCATTGTCCTTCTTATAATTCATATCCCATCCCAAATTCCAAAAGGTTAGGAGTCATGTGCATTACGTTCAGGACTTCAATGTACTTAAGAGAAACTCAATATTTTGAATGAATTAATGAATATAAAACTGTCCCTCCTTTCCTCATCCAGTTAGAATAGTATGCTACATTTATTCCCCACTCAAAAATTCTAAGAGGTAGGGAGGAAGGTTAAAAAGCAAACTCTTACCTTATGGGAAGAAAGTGGCAGAAAATTAAATGAAATACTATGTCATCTCAATAGACAAACGGGTCCTCTTTCCCATTTTGTTTCCACAAATTTGCTTCTGCTTAAGTGAGAAGACACTCTCAGACAAGTCAACAAATCAGGTCCGCATCCTGCCTTATCTATTCAACATCTCTAGCTCTGTGAAGGATGGTGAAGGAGAAAAGGGTAGAGAAAATTGGACAAATCCTAAAATGCGATTCAGTATCGCATATTTCATCTTTTTTTTTTTTTTTTTTTTTTTTGAGCTGGAGTCTTGCTCTGTCGCCTAGGCTGGAGTGCGGTGGTGTGTCTCAGCTCACTGCAACCTCTGCCTCCCGGGTTCAAGCAATTCTCTGCCTCAGCCTCGCAGGGGCCTGCCACCATGCCTGGCCCTGTATATTTCATCTTAAATCAGGTTTTAGTTCAACATCTGTGTATTTTTATGTAAGAAATAACTCTCAAGTCAGGCGCAGTGGTTCACACCTATAATCCCTGCACTTTGGGAGGCCAAGGTGGGTGGATCACGAGGTCAGGAGTTAAAGACCATCCTGACTAACATGGTGAAACCCTATCTCCACTAAAAAAAAAAAAAAAAAAATGCAAAAATAAAAATTAGCCGGGATTGGTGGGGCGCGCTTGTAAAACCAGCTACTCTGGAGACTGAGGCTGAAGAATCACTTGAACTGGAAGGCGGACGCTGCAGTGAGCCGAGATTGCGCCACTGCACTCCAGCCTGGTGTCAGAGCAAGACTCCATCTCCAAAATAAAATAATAATAATAAAAAGAAATAAAAGAAATAACTCCCTAACTTTTCTGCAGTAGCAATGAATACATTGGACACTAAAATGTTTTCATTTTCCTAGTGGCTCACTTACTGTCGAATGATTGCCCTTCACTTCAGTTTACAGTAGTTACCCAAAAAAGGCTATCTTCACTGACTGTGCATACCTAGAAAAGCACATCATCCTACTCACGGACCCTGACAACATCATCTTTCAGCCCTTATTAACAATGTGTTTGTAGGTTTGCACATGCACACCCATCAAACGAAGGACAAGTGTTCTTTTATACCCTTTGTATGTGATACAATGGGCTGTAGTCGAAAAATATTCCTAATTCTGGGAAGAGGTCGTAACTTTATAAGGTAGTTTCCTGTCTCAAGATCGCTTAATTTGACACAGCTGATCCTACATTCAACTGAAAGAAGCGGGGAGGGGAAGGGGGGACAATGACATCTTCCTTTTTTTTTTTTTTTTTTAATTTCTAGAGACACAGCTGATCCTACATTCGACTGAAAGAGGCGACGGCGGGGAGTCGGGGGCAGACTTGACATCTTCCTTTTTTTTGTTTGTTTAATTTATAGAGATGAGTCTGGCCACGTTGCCCAGGCTGGCCTCGAACTCCTGGGCTCAAGCAATTTTCCCGTTTCGGCCTCCCAAAGTGCTGATATAACAGGTGTGAGCCACTGCGCCTCCTATTTTTCATCAAATAAGATACAACCGTTCAAAGTAGCATAATCAGCAAGCGCGAGGATCAGCAAGCGCGAGGACCAGCCCCAGCGCATCCAAGATACTGGGAAGGAAAGGAACAAAACTCCCCCAGGTAGGCCGGCTTCCCCCCGCCAAGAGGCAGTCGCTCACCACCCAAGTCGTAGCTGGGGACAGATCCCCCAGCGACGGCGCGCTTCGCACTCGCGTCTGCGTTAGGAAGCCTCGGACCCTCTCCCGGGCCCCTGCGCATGGAAGCCTCAGACACTCACTACACGGAGAGTCAGCGAACCGCAGCAGCACGAAGTTCGAACGGTCGCGGGAGCCGTTGGGCGCTCCTACTTGGCCGCTGCCCCGCCCCGGCGCAGACTGCGTGAGGCGCCGCCGGAGGCGCAGGGCTTGCTGGGAATCGTGGTCGGAGAGCGCGTCGGAGCCAGCAAGCCGAGCCCGCTCGGTACTACATTTCCCACAATTACTGCCATAATGCCCATTGGTTTGGGGGAAGCCATGGGAACCGGAGGCCGTCAGGAGGAGAGGCGGGCGGTGCTCACGCCTGGCTAGAGAGAGCAGAGACTAAGGTGGCGGAACGGGACTACCGGCCCCGCCCTAAGTCCCTACTTTGGAGGACTGCGCTTCTCTTTCGGAAGGAGTGTTCGCCGCAGCCGCCGCCATCTGGAGCTTCTTCAGACTCCAGGTTTCCCTATCAACCACGAGGAGTCCAAAGAGGAAACGCGGAGCGGAGACAACAGTATCCCACGCCCCTTTGAGCCCGAGATCGCCCCAGCAGTGATGGGCGACAGGATCTGGCCGTCCTTCACCGTGCTCCTTCTGGCCGCTCTGCCTCCGGAGCTGCTGCCTGTGGCGACTGGTTTCACACCTTCCCTCGACAGCGACTTCACCTTTACCCTTCCCGCCGGCCAGAAAGAGTGTTTCTACCAGCCCATGCCCCTGAAGGCCTCGCTGGAGATCGAGTACCAAGTAAGTGCGGAGGATGAACCAGCCTCCTTCCTTTAACCCAGCTGCATTGTCACCTCTCACCCTTTTAGAAACTTCTGGTGGACTGCCCGGGTGGTGAAGAAGCGAGGGCCGTCCGGGAAGCCGGCCAGCTCCGCGCAGGCGCTCCAGGCGAGGAGAGGCAAGGCTCTCGCTAGGGCAGGGGACCCAGAACTTAGGCGGGACCTGGAATTAACGACTACCCGCCTTCTCCCCTTTCCTCCGGTCGGAAAGAGGCCAGAACTGGTGATGTCGGTGGCCTTTCTCTTTGTTTCCTAATTTGCCCATCGCTTTTCTTAGCCACTACACGCTCCGATACTGATAATTTCACAGTGCAGAACTGATACACGTTCTCCTTTATCATTGGACGGGGTGATGACACTTGTTTGAATCACTCCCACCCCTTTCACACAATTCCGGTTACAAATCTTCACTGTCTTTGCTTCGGTTAAGGATTTTTGAATTATGATCGTGTAATTATCACTAAGGATTTTGAAATTTTTTCGAAGAGGCTGTTGCTATATTTAATGATACATTTCCGTTTAAGTTATATATCCATTATTTTCGAAGGATCAAATCCTGTATTAAAACTTTATAACCTTTCTCTTCATTGAGCATTGTAAGCATTTGCCCCGTGTCATTGTTTTCTTTTTAGTATCTACATGATATTCTTTCTGGGAATTACCTTATTTTATGTAGTCATGCTAGTAGGGGTAGTTTCTTAGAAGAAATCTTGTTCGTTCCACACAGCAAATTTCGATGTTTTCAGGTAGCAGTACAGGAAAAAAAAAAAAAAAAAAAAAAAAAAAAAGGCATTGATGTGTTTCATCTTTCAGTTTTTTAGAAGTTAATTATAATCAAATGTTAATTTTTTAAGTTGATGTCGGGGAATTTTTTTTTAAATACCAAGTACCATCACATACAGAGCAAAATAAAAAGTTGTAGAATTTTTATCTGATGGAATTTTTATCCAATGGAACTTTAGGATTAAGTTGTATATAGATACATAAGATAATCACAGAGAATAAAATATGTAAGATCACATAGTGAGCAAAACTGAGGCTAAAACTCAGTGTTTCTTGATTTCCAGTAAAGTTCAAAAGTTCAACATTTACTGAACATTAACAAGTGCCAGGAGGGGTGGGAGATGGAGGGGGGTAGTGTACTAAAAGAGAAAGAAAGAGTTCCTCTTTTCAAAGAGTTTAATAAGGGTTTAAACTTTACCTGACTCATAAACAGGTGATTTCAATAAAGAATGGCTAAGTACCAGTAGAGGACGGTAACTTTTAAGGGTTTCAGAAGAGGATTCTTGGAGAAAATAAAATTTAATCCAGAAGATGCTTAAGTGAGACGAAAATGCAAGGAACAAGGAGCATTTCAGAAAAGGGAACAAAAAGACACATAGTTTGTAAAATACATATTTTAAGTGGGAATGGTTAGTGTGTAGTGGACACTACAAGTACTGAGGTTTTTTATTACACTTTAAGACCTATAAAGTCTAGGTGGGAAGTAGCAGAAAAGGACACCAGAGAGGCCAGAAGGCTGGGATCATGAAGCATGAATCATAGCCTTGTTTGCCATGCTGAGTAGATTTCCCCTAATTTTGTACAAGTCCAGATCACTGGATGCAGGATGGAAAATGGATTTAAGGAGAGCAAAATTAGAGTCAAGGAAACCAACCAGAGAGCTAGTGAAATGGTCTAGATAAGAAAACAATTTGTGTTAATTAAAAAATCTTCCATATTTATCTACAATTAGGGAGGATCTAGTTTAACTACTGACGTCTTATAGTTAAGAACACCAACTCTTAACCTTAGCCTGGATTCAAATCTTGACCCTACCCACTTAAAAGTTGAGTGATCTTCTCACTTGTAAGGTGACGATAATAATTGTAACTACCTCATCGAGTTGATTTGGCAAAACAGGAGTTAATAAATGCTCATATTCAGTGCAAAGTGGTCTATTTAAAAATGCTCATAGATCATCCCTGACACTGTAAATAGTCAAGGAATGTTAGTTTTACATTTACACCTCTGTAGTTACATGTCTTGGTTTAGCTTTATTCATTGCATCTTTAGTCACCCTTAAAGTGACTGTTTCTTTTTCTTTTTCTTTTTTTTTTTTTTGAGACAGTCTTACTCTGTCGCCCAGGCTGGAGTGCAGTGGCTCACTGCAACCTTCATCTCCCGGGTTCAAG